>CM056049.1:636271905-636606905 GCA_029574335.1 Rana kukunoris | reverse complement strand
CAAAAAGCGCTGCTGCTGATTTCAATGGCCCCCCCCCCCCCACGTTCCCAGATTTCCTGGGGTCCCCCTTCATGATTGACCACTTTTAACTGGTATTTGCATATATCTAAAGCCCTATATGATTTTTAAATCTGTCTTCTGTATATATAATACACTCTTCAAATGTGCATAGTTTTCCCTTTCATGAATAAGGAAATAATGACGTTATGCTATGGGGCTGGTATGACATTTTTTCCAGGGCTGGTTTTTATTCCCAGTCCGGCCCTGGTTCAGAATGTACATACAGTGTTGACACTGATACTTTGATTAGTCAAGACAGAATGTGGATATGCCTTAAATTGGAAATTCATCCAAAAACTAACTGGGAGCCACATTCTAAGACTAATCTATCTAACCCTTTAAAGCAAAAACCACTACCCATATCTTTTCTGCAGCCAATCCGATCCGGTCTCCAGTGGCGGATGCTATGTAGAAGAGACAGCCGACAACGGCTGGGAAATGCCAGGGAAGTGAGGTCACCCATAGACTTACTATGGGGGTTCCGTTGTCAGCTGCCTCTCCTGCACCCTACATGGGGGGAGCCACCAGTGATAGATCAGCGTGGGACCTCATCTGTAGAAAAGGTATGTATAGAGATTTTTGCTTTACAGGGTTAGATAGATTCATTTTTAGCCTAGTACACATGGGCCGAATGTTGGTCAGCATCAGCTGGTTCAATAGAAACTGGCCAGCATTCAGCCCATGTGTACTGTAGTCGGTCTGATAGATGCTGACTGTTCAGATGGCTTCTGTCGAAGGGGCATGACTGAGAAAGGTCTGCCTATTGGCCTCCAATCGACGCTCAGTGATTTGGCAAGGGGGCCATCCCAGCAGGGGAGATCACTGTACAAACATCAGATAGTTAGTACAGCGGCTCATCCTGTGCCGTCAGTTTTTTTTTTTCATTCAGCCCTGATGGGTTAAATGCAAAAAATAATACTAGTGTGCACTAGGCTTAAGAACGTGGCTGCCAGTAGATTGAGGCCGCGTACACACGATCGAATTTGTCCGCTGAAAACGGTCCGATGGACCGTTTCAGCAGACAAATCCGATCGTGTGTACGGGCTAGCGGACAGGTTTGTCCATCGGACAAATTTCAAAGCATGCTTTGAAATTTGTCCGCTACAAACCTGTCCGTCGGATATGTCCGCTGGTTAGTACGGGAAACCAGCGGACATATCCTCCCGCACATGCGTCGTATCCTGTGAATGAATCCGACGCATGCGTGCGGAAGTGTTTACTTCCTGGTGCGTGACGTAGCGGTGACGTGGCGGCGTCAACGTCACCGCCGCGTCACCACGCTGTCTGCCGGCGGGGATTTTGATCCGATGGTGTGTACACGCCATCGGACCGAAATCCGATGAGACATGTCCGCTCTAAACTGTCCATCGGACAAGTTTGAGCGGACATATCTCATCGTGTGTACGAGGCCTTAGAGTTAGGTCGTTTTTGGCTAAACTTCTACTTTAAAGCCTAACAACATTATTTTGTTAAATAAAAAAACGAAAATTAAAATTTAGGTTAGATCTTTACAGTGGGGAAAATAATTATTTGATCCCCTGCAGATTGTGTATGTTTCTCCTCTTACAAAGAAATTAAGGGTCTATAAATTATATCATTGGGTCTATTTTAAATGATAGACAAAATATCAATCAAAAATCCAGAAAAAGCACACAATACAAATGTTATAAATTGAGTTGCAGTTCAGTGATTAAAATAAGTATTTGATCCCCAAACAAAACATGACTTAGTACTTGGTGGAGAAACCCTTGTTGGCAAGCACAGAGGTAAGACGTTTCTTATAGTTGGTGACCAGGTTTCTCAGGAGGGATTAGGTTCACTCTTCTTTACAGATCTTCTCTAAATCCTTGAAGTTTTTTGGCTGTGGCTTGGCAACTCGAAGTTTCAGCTCCCTTCATAAATTTTCTATGGGATTAAGGTCTGGAGAATGGCTAGGCCACTCCATGACCTTAATGTTATTCTTCCTGATACACTCCTTTGTTGCCTTTGCGTTATGTTTTGGGTCACTGTCATGCTGGAAGACCCATCCATACCCATCTTCAATGTTCTGGCTGAGGGAAAAGGGTTCTCATCCAAGATTTTACAATACATGACCCCGTCCATTGGCCCCTCAATGCGGCAAAGTCAGCCTGTACCTTTAGAAGAGAAACAGCCCCAAAGCACCTCTGTGCTTGACTGTATGGGTGGTGTTCTTAGGGTCATTGTCAGCATTTTTCTTCCTTCAAATGCGGCGAGTCGATTTTGGGTTAATATTCTGTCTCTATCATTTAAAATACACCTATGATTAAAATGATAGACCTTTTATTTCTTTGTAAGTGGGAAAACATAAAAAATCTGTAGGGGATTAAATCATTATTTTCCCCATTGTATATATGTCTGTGACACCAATTGTGGACATTTTCCCTGACTTAATTTCTCTGTTATGCCCATTCACTGGCCATATGGTTATTTGGTTATCACAAGGAAAGAAAAGTATAGAAATAGAAACAAGAGGTTCTAACCTTACTGCATGCTACTAACAATGGGATTTGGTCTGTGTCACCACTTGGTATATTTCCCATCAATTCCTGTTCCAGCAATAAAACATGACAAAGGCTCTACCCCCTACAGTTTACCATTAAATAAAACGTTTTTGTTAAAATTGTGGCTTAACCACTTCCTTACTGGGCATGTAAACCCCCTTCCTGACCAGGTGAAATTTCAGCTTGCGGCACTGCGTCGCTTTAACTGACAATTGCGCGGTCGTGCGATATGGCTCCCAAACAAAATTGGCGTCCTTTTTTCCCCACAAGTAGAGCTTACTTTTGGTGGTATTTGGTCACCTCTGCGATTTTTATTTTTTGCGCTATAAACAAAAAAGGACGACAATTTTGAAAAAAAATACAATATTATTTACTTGTTGCTATAAAAAATAGCCCAATTTTAAAAAAAAATTCAGTTTAGGGCGATACGTATTCTTCTACATATTTTTGGTTAAAAAAAAAAAAAAATCGCAATAAGCGGCTGGTTTGCGCAAAAGTTATAGCGCCTACAAAATAAGGGACAGAATTGTTGTTTTTTATTATTTTTATTTTTTTATTATTTATTATTATTACTAGTAATGGCGGCGATCTGCGATTTTTATTGCGACTGCGACGTTATGGCGGACACATCGGACACTTTTGACACATTTTTGGCACCATTCACATTTATACTGCAATCAGTGCTATAAATATGCACTAATTACTGTATAAATGTGACTGGCAGGGAAGGGGTTAACACTAGGGGGTGAGGAAGGGGTTAATGTGTTTCCTGCATTGTGTTCTAACTGTGGGGGGAGGGGGGGTGACCGATCTGTGTCCCTATGTACTAGGAACACAGATCGGTATGCTCTCTCTATGACAGGACGCTGTCATTGTGAGAGCCGGCAATGAGAGATGATCTCATATGTTTACATATGAGATCATCTCTCATTGGCCCATCAGATCGCATCGCAAACGGCCACTCTGATTGGCCGTTCGCGGCGATCTGTGATTGGCTGTGTCCAAGGGACACGGCCAGTACACAAGTTCCCCCGCTGCGCGCTCTGGAGCGCGCGCTGGGAACGAGGAAAGGGGCTGCCGTGAAAACACGGCAGCCCGGAGATTTAGAGCCACCCTGCGGCCGTATATACTCGTACGGCCGTAGGGAAGTGGTTAAGCCATTGCAAAATAGGATAATAGCAAGTATAGGACCATTATCAGTTGGGTATAGTAAAATCAAAGCAGTCATTAGAAAAAACAAACTCATTGCGCTTAACCCAGGTGATCTGTGTAGGCTGTGAGGAAGATTGGTGCTGTGATTGAACAACTATATAAGACACTGGCACTCAGCAAGGGACAGCGGGGATAATTTTTAGGCTTCATTTCCATGGACGTTTTTACAGCCACTTTTTTTTAGCCTTTTTTACCGCTTAAAAACGCCTGTCCATGTTTATTTTAGAAAAAAAAAAAATATATATATATATATATATATATATATATATATAATTTTTTTTATTTGAGCTGGAGCTCAAAAACGCTGCGGTAGCGTTTTTGAGCGTTTTTGTGCGTTTTTGAGCGTTTTTTAATACCTGCCGTTTTTACAGCTCTATTGCTGGAGCTTCAGAACGCACTGGTCCTGGTTTTTTTTGCAGCTTAAAAACGGCTCAACCATCTACAGCTCAAAAACGTCATGGTGGGCATGAGGCCATAGACTAACATGGAGAGCTGTTTTTAAGCTGCAAAAAACGCTCAGAAAAGTGGCTGTAAAAGCGTCCATGGAAATGAAGCCTTATTGCAAACAGAGTAAAGTATCCATTTTGTACAACTACTTTAATTCGAACAAGTTTCAGCCAAAGAAGGTCTTGTTTATAGCTATTATTAAGGCCTCTTTTAGTTGAAACATGTTAGCAGAGCTGTACCTCATGGATTTTTTCTCTGTTTGCAATAGCATTTATTACTGCTGTCCCTGGCTGAGTGTCAGCTTCTATTATACATTTATTAACACAATACATTCATGACATTAGAATACCTTCACTCCTACCTATACACAAAATACGCACGTATTAATCAACTCTGATACAAAACAGACACTTTACACTTATGTAGCAGCCTTCTCCTGACGAACAGGCGCTGCTCTAAATTTAGAGGGGGTCTGAGTTGTTATTTGACTCAGGCAAATGTAATTATGGGCAATTTAGCCTCTGTTCCAGCCATGGCTGTGCTGGGGGTAACCACTATTGTTCGCCTGGGGGTGTTATTACTAGTGTTGCTCATCGTCCTTTAAAAAAGTAATTAGTTACAGTTACAAATTGCTTGTCCGAAAAAGTAATTGAGTTAGTGACTCAGTTACTACATTGGCAAAGTAATTAGTTACTCAGCAAAGTAACTGACTTTTTTTTTGTCGGCGTATGACGCCCCCCTAATTTTCCAGCTAAAATTTTGGTTTTGGGATATACTCACTGTATAAGACGACCCCTCACTGTGCCATCTGTAACATGCCTCACTGTGCCATTTGTAACATGCCTCACTGTGCCTGTAACATGCCTCACTGACAGTGAGGCATGTTACAGGCACAGTGAGTGAGGCATGTTACAGGCACAGTAAGGCATGTTTCAGGCACAGTGAGTGAGGCATGTCACAGGCACAGTGAAGCATGTGAGGCATGTTACAGGCACAGTGAGGAATGTGAGGCATGTTACAGGTACAGTGAGGCATGTTACAGGCACAGTGAGTGAGGCATGTTACAGGCACAGTGAGTGAGGCATGTTACAGGCACAGTGAGTGAGGCATGTTACAGGCACAGTGAGTGAGGCATGTTACAGGCACAGTGAGTGAGGCATGTTACAGGCACAGTGATTAAGGCATGTTACAGGCACAGTGAGTGAGGCATTTTACAGGCACAGTGAGGCACAGCCTGTAAAATGCCTCAACGACGATCTCCCTACCTTCCCCTGCGGCCATCCTCCATTATTTAAAAGCCACACCTCCCCCGCTGACTGTCCCGTCCTGACTGTCCCGTCACCGTCGGCGGCCATCCTCCATTATTAAAAAAGCGCGCCTCCCCCTCTGACTGTTCCAGACTGTCCGTGATAGGCGGAACAGTAATTTTCCCAGCAGAGCCTCTGTTCAGTGTTCCGCCTATCACGGATGTCCTCTCGTCCGAGCCTGAGAATGAGAAGGCATCCACACTAAACAGAGGCTCTGCTGGGAAAATTAGTGTTCCGCCTATCATGGACGGTCCGGAACAGTCAGAGGCGGAGGCGCGCTTTTTTAATAATGGAGGATAGCCGCCGACGGTGACAGGTACACAGGTACATGTGTAATTGCGGTAACGCCGCCCAAGTAATGGGAGCGGCATTACCGCGAGGGGAAGAGTAATCTGGTAGATTACTCGTTACCCTCAAAAGGGGTATCGTTAGGTAACGGCGTTTATTTTAACGCCGTTAGTTACAACACTGGTTATTACCATCCCAGGCCAAGGGTAGCAGCAGCAGAGTCAGGGTGTATTGGGTGTCCCCTTCGGCACTGAATTAGGGGAGTGATCATCCCTCTGTGCATGCTGGGGAGGGGTACTTAAGGGACAGACGCCATTGGACCGGTGTCGTTGGTCTGTCGTCCCAGACGCCTCGTGGCCCACCTGGCCGGGGGTGTGTGCTCCTGAGCCCTGGCTCCGGGACCACGTTGGTCCAGGGTTGTGGTTTAGCTGAGTATACTCAGTAGTTAGACTGGGTCTGCGCTTTCAAGGTGATCCTGTGCTGTCTGTCCTGGAGGGAAGAAGCCACTTGATGAAGGAAGCCAGGGGAGGACCTATCCTGGAGAGGACCATGCAAGAAGCTGGTATCTTGGGAGGAGGCCTGGAAACTTCATTGAAGGATGCACCATATACTGAGAGGCTTGATGGTGATCGCCTGTCAGATCCAAGTTCTACAGAAGTTAATCTGGAGAGGTTCGGGTGCTGAATCATGTGTCAGGGGATTCTGGACCAAAAGTGTCTCCTCATAAAGGAAGGTCTGTGGCAGAGACTGTACTTTATTCCGTGTACCATTCCGGCTGCTGGGCCAGTGAGAGGGACCTATCCGGGTGAGCAATACCCACTCTGGCTAGACTGGCGACGAGAACTGTTTGCGGGAAGCAGGAGTGTTTCCTAGTTGGGGTTATGCACCTGAACCTGTCTACCTATTTACCCTTCCACCCCTCCAACTACTTATTTTTTTTACCAAGTTCCACAAATAAATCTTAGAAAAAGAAGTGCAAAGTGTGGACATTGAACTTTTTCAACTCTCTTCTATTACCCTGGACAGCGAGAAGACAGAGGTAACATTCCGCCCAAAATACTCAGCAGCTCCTTCGGGGGTAGTGTTACACTTATAATAGTAAAAACAGGCATACTATAGGTGACCTTCCTTAAAAGCTCAAAGATGCATATTGACCGGTCATAGTAAAGCTCAAACATTTATTACCTGGTTTTAATAAAATAGAGATACCTATTGATTGGTCACAATAAAAGAGAAGCACATATCACTGGATCGTAATAAAACAAGGATCCGCATTCAAGGGTCACGATAAACTGGGACATACATTCAATGGGCCATAATAAAGCAGAGTCATACATTGACAAATTCTAGTAAAGCAGAGATGGGCATTGATTGGTAGTAATACATTAAAGGGATGCATTGACTGGTCTTCAAAATACAGAGACACACATTGACTAAATGTAGTAAGATATAGATACTTCAATTAATCATAATACAGCAGAGGCATACACTGATTGGTCACATTAATAACACTGATTAATCACAATAAAACAGAGCTATACATTGATTGGTCTCAGAAAACAGATGCTTGCTTTTATCAGTCTGGGTAAAACAGACACAGATGCATTTATATGAGATTGGGGTGGTACGCGGTCTAACCACTGCCCCCCACTATGCACAATGTACCTAATAGGATCAAAGATGTACAAGAAATAAAAAAAAACATGATGTTGAGAGTTCATAACACACTGGACAAATTTCAAAATTAGCGTTGACTCTTATTCAAGACCCTGCTATGACTGTGGGTATGGATTAAAAAGGCAAGAAACAATGTCATTAAAAATAGAATATTGTTTAGTGTCATTTTAAAGAAGTTGTAAACCCTCAAGGTTTTTCACCTTAAAGCAATCTATGCATTAAGGTAAAAAACCTTCTGTAGTGCGGCAGCCCCTCCAGAGCCCCTCTTTTACTTACACAAACCCGTTCATTTCATCGATGGGGATGAGCACAGCAGCTCCAGCCACTGTCTCGGGTCCTCATTGGATTGATTGATAGCAGGGCAGCCATTGGTTCCCGCTGCTGTCAATCAAATCCAGTGACACGGGACCCGGGGGGCGGGGCCGATTCCTGATGTCTGTGTCAACAGACGCAGCAGCAGGACTCGGGAGTGCGCCCGCACGGGTACCCCCTTGGAATACGGGTCTCCGAGGGGACACTCAATGCAGGGAGGAGCTAGGAGCACTTCTGGGGAACTCCAGAAGAGGAGCATCGGGCCACTCTGTGCAAAACCCTTGCACAGAGGAGGTAAGTATACCATGTTTGTTATTTAAAAAACAAACCCTTGCAACCCCTTTAACCACTTTGACAAAATACGGCCACAAGGTGGCTCTCAATTGCCAGGAGGATGTCTATGGACGTCCTCTGCTCCAGCGGCCACTGGGGGGCGTGAAAATGCCGCTTGCGACGCGCCCGCTCCAGCGGCATCACTGAAGTGCAGATGCGCGTGCCTGGCGGCCGCGATGTCCGCCAGACGCCCGCGATCGGCAGATTCACAGACAAGGAGGTAGATCTGTGTGTGTAAACACACAGATCCACGTCCTGTCAGGGAGAGGGGACCAATGCTGTGTCCCTTGTACATAGGGACACAGCATCGGTCACCTCCCCCAGTCAGTCCCCTTCCACACACAGTTAGAAACAGTTACACATTTAACCCCTTTCTCGTCCCCTAGTGTTAACCCCTTCACTGCCAGTCACATTTATACAGTAATCAATGCATTTTTATAGCAGTGTTCGCTGTATAAATGTGAATGGTCCCAAAAATTTGTCAAAAATGAAAAGTGTCTGATGTTCGTCGTAATGTCGCAGTCCCAATAAAAATCGCAGATCGCCGCCATTACTAGTAAATAAAAAATGATTAATAAAAAAATCAATAAAAAAAAATCATAATTCTGTCCCCTATTTTGTAGGCGCTAGAACTTTTGCGCAAACCAGTTGCTTATTGCAATTTTTTTTTAAAATAAAAATACGTAGAAGAATACGTATCGGCCTAAACTGAGAAAAATAAATATATTTTTTTTTTAAAAAATGGGGATATTTATTATAGCAAAAAGTAAAAAATATTGTGTTTTTTTTTTCAAAATTGTCACCCTATTTTTGTTTATAGCGCAAAAAATAAAAACCACAGAGGTGATCAAATACCACCAAAAGAAAGCTCTATATATGGGAAAAAAAGGACGTCAATTTTGTTTGGGAGCCACGTCACACGACTGCGCAAATGTCAGTTAAAACGACGCAGTGCCAGAAGCTGAAATTTCGCCTGGGCACAAAGGGGTTTTATGTGCCCAGTAAGCAAGTGGTTAAGACCCGGTCATGTGGTCATCTAGTGCCAGGTTCTTCTCCCCCTGTGTACTAACTGGATGGGTCCTTTTCAGGATGTCCATGGCTGACCAGTGGAAGATCCAGTAGAGGACCGACATCAGTCTGAGGGGTGTCAAGAGGACCAGCCAGCAAGGATCAGGCTCCATGCACACTAGTGTTTTTTTAAGTTCCTAAAAGATGTTTTAAAAAAATGTTCTGCTCCTAGAAGCTCAATAGTTTTATCCTATGTGTCCATGGCATGCACACTACTTTAGGCTATTAGCGTTTTTTGAGCTTCAGTGTCTAGGAGCAGAAAAGCACTAAACGCTTGTAAACGCTATTAAAACGCTCGGAACTGCTTTTAAAAAAACAAAACAAATTAATAAATGCTAATAAAATGCTAATGTGCCTAAAAGCCACTAAAAACCAGCACAGAAACGCTATCATGAGCATTTTTCACCCAAAAAACAAAGATCAGCCTTTATTTATGTAAAACCTTTATGTTTGCTGTAACTGCTTATAAATTATTACCTGTAGTTTGACTTAAATTTGTTAGTGTATTTAAATCGGCTAGTTCATCTTACACTCCCCTCCCCCAGACTGACAATGCTGCTGTCCAAATGTGGAGGTGTGTTACACTGGCCAGATTACCACGTGAAAATAGAGGGAAACAAGTTAAAAAAAAAAAAAAAAAGAAAACTAGTGCATCCACCACATCTAATAATTGGTAATCTCCAATATATTATATTTTTAGTTTTATGTTTAATACTGTTTTAAGCTTTCACAATTACTCGGCTTGTCTACTAAAGCCGGTGCCTGCCCACCTCCCCATTCCACTGAATAGCATGAGCTTCTGGCCAGAGGTGCAAAGGGAGGTTCTGGGCACCACAACTTCCAATCAATATGTGCAGCAACACTAGTGAGCCTCACGCTGTGTTCCTGGGATGCAGTCATCGCAGGACAATTAAAGCGGAGCTCCACACAAAAAGGGGGAACTCTGCCCTTTCCGCTGCCACCTGGCACCTTTCGGAAGGGAGATGGGAGTGGGTACCTGGTTTTGACAGCCATGGCAAACTTATCCGGAATTTCAGACTCCCTCCTCCTTCCTCCGCCACCCGTCCATTCACAATGTGCAGTGTGGGAGTGGGAACCTGCTGTTAAGCCACAAAGCTTCACTGCTGGTGTCCCTCACCTAAGATGGCAGCGGCAGCACCCGCTTTGGGTGTAGACACCACTGGATTCATGGACGATAAATGTCCTACTATTAAATGTCAGCAGCTAGAGTATTTGCAGCTGCTGACTTTAAATTGTTTTCTGAAGGAGCCTGTACCTCCGCTTTAAAGGGGTTGTAAAGGTACATGTTTTTTCACCTTAATGCATTCTTTGCATTAAGGTGAAAAAACATCCGACGATTAGTGGCCCCCAACCCCCCAGTTTACTTACCTGAGCCCTCGAAAGACGTGAATGTGCTGGCTTCTCGGCTCATTCATTGGATGATTGATAGCAGCGCAGCCATTGGCTCCCACTGCTGTCAATCAAACCAATGACGTGGTGCGCCAGGGGGCCGAGTGATACAGACTGTATCATGGGATTGTGCCCGTAAGCTAACCCCCTTGGAAGAGCACATCCCAGAAGGGGGTTAGCTCTTGTGGGGAGGAGCCGAGACAGCCGCCAGGGGACCCCAGAAGACGAGGATCGGGGGCATTCTGTGCAAAATGAGCTGCACAGTGGAGGTAAGTATGATATGTTTGTTATTTTAAAAAAAAGGTACAGCCCCTTTAAGGTAAACGTGTGACTGTTGACAATTGTGCATATATTGGCCCGGATTCACATACATCGGCACATCTTTATGCCGCCGTAGCGTATCTCTTTTACGCTACGCTACGCCGGCGCAGTGCGGAGAGGCAAGCATGGAATTCACAAAGCAAATGCTCCCAACTTTGCGCCAGCGTAAGTGGAAGTAGGTGGAAGTGGGCGTGATCCATGTGCCAGACAAGTACTTAAAATGAACTGCGCATGCGTCGGGACATGGACGTATCCCCGTGCGCATGCGTACAACCACGTTGGAATAACTGCCTATGATACGCCAAATCACTATGTATGCCGTGAACGTAACCTACGCCCAGCCAGACCCACTTCGGCCCATATTCACAGACGTCCAACGTAAAATACGTAGGCTTGTGTTCCCTGGTCCATACCTTTGCATGGGTTGCGCCTCATCTATGGGGGAATAACTTTATGCCGAACGTAAAACTTACGCGAACCGCTTAAATCATGCGCCGGACGCAAGTACGTTCGTGAATCGGCGTATCTCCCTCATTTACATATATGAATAGAAAATTCATGGGAAAGCCACATACGTCCAGCGCAAATATGCGCCCACTCTATGCCGGCGTAGGTAAGTTACGTTGGTGGGATGAAGTCAGTTTTTAGGCGTATCTAAGTTTGTGGGTACGGCACACAGATACGACGGCGCATATTTGTACTTACGCGGCGTATCTGGAGATACGTCGGCTTAAGTGCTTTGTGAATCCGGGCCATTATTGTTAATAATCCTTTTTTTGTATTTAAATATTTCATTGTCAGACTTGAGTTGGTGCTGATCACTTCCTTGTAAATACTGGCCTCCCTGTGAATATTCTAGTTGCTTGGCTCAATTTGGCTTTAATTCATTTAGGGCACAGGCTCCAAACATAAATATGAGTGTCAGAAAAGAATCATAACTCCTTAACTTTATCCTTATTCCAAGTCATTGACAACCTTGAAAACCAGGGAACTACCATGCTCAAACGGAGAGATCAGCAAAAGAAGCAAACATGTTTCTAGAATGGAAAATGTACTTTGAATCTGTGCTTAGAACATTCAAGCATTTACATATCCTTAAATGGGTTGTAAAGGAAAAATGTTTTTTTATAATAAGCATCCTTTACCTGCAGACATTCCTCTTTTCACTTCCTCATTGTTCGTTTTTGCTCAGAAGTTGCTCTATTTCTTCTCTGTTCTGTTCACTTCCTGCTTGTCTGATTTTACTGATCACCGTGAAGGGAGACTTTACTGCGGTGGTCAGTAACGTGCTCGCCCCCTCCTTGGGAACTACATCTGTGTGGCAGGACGCTCTCTATGTGTTAGAGACTTCAAGGAGGTGTGAATTACTGGGCGTGCCGCAATTCATACTGGGAAATGTAGTTCTTACATGAACAGATGATACAAACCAGGAAGTGAGAGAACAGAAACTAGAACGCCGGAGGTGATATAGATGAAGAAATTTAATAGGTATTTACTTGTTTTTTACAGAATCATTACACTATTCCGTCTGTCTACCTTGCAGACATTAATTTTAGGGAAAACATTTTTTTCCTTTACAACTCTTGTTGCCACAGGCACTATGGAGTAATTCAACCTTAAACTTCATTCATTGTAGAAGGTTTGCAGACCATGAATCTTCAAACCTCTGGGGTTTTGTTTTAAGAAAAGAGAATATTGTTTTTGGTGATATGCAAATGGTTTCTGTTTTACCCTTTTCATTTACAGTGTTGTTATGGTTCCTTGAACACATATTATTCATTTGGTAAACAAAATGTGTGATTTTTGTGTCATTTACTTTCAATGTAAAATGATCATGCTACATAAATATAAATGATGTAATCTTGTGTTTTAGGCTTCGTGTATTTTATTGATCAAAGAAATACTGAGATTTTGAAGAGATCTGGATCCAAACAGCACAGACCACTCAATGGAGCCACTGTCAAATGTGACCGCTGTAGACTTTATAGGTGGCAGTTCAATTAAGTCGACTGAAAAAGTAAATTATCCTGACCAGGTATACTTTAATGCTGCCAGAATATTCCAGCATATTTATCGGAAGAAACCTCCAGACAAGATCCTGGTCAGCTATGGCAGTGATTCTGGGATGCCTTTACCAGACTTCAAAGATGAAAGATATCAGCGCTGGTCCTATGAGCTAGCTTTTAATGCTCTGAAATGTAAGTAAAGTAATTACATAAACATAATTATTAGAATAAACACACTATGAAAGTTTGCAGTTCATAAACGTTAGGACCCGCCGATATGCAATGCACTGCAGAGTGTTAAGATGTGTTATCACCTTGTTAAGGCGGCCTATTAAAATGCACCCCAACACAGTATAAATCAGACATACCCCATTTTCTCTAATAAAGTATACCACAATGCACCGATGCCTGGGGGTTGTTTACTAAAACTAAGAGGTGCAACATCTGATGCAGCGCTGCATATAAAAAATTATCTTTCAGGTTTTATTGTCAAATCTTAATTGAACAAGCTGATTGGCTACCATGCACAGCTACACCAGATTTTGAGTGCATCCGGTTTTAGTAAATCTCCCTTCCCCTATGTGTTGTGTTGAGCTGCAAGTGCATTCTATCAATGTGCTGGGATGCCATTAAAAATGAATAGACCCGCAAGGCACCATAGTGTGTATTGACATGCATTGCAGTGTTCATTTTACCATACATTAACAGTGGGTACATTTACAGTGGGGGAAATAATTATTTAATCCCTGAAGATTTTCTTATAGGTGTATTTTAAATGAAAGAGACAGAATATCAACCAAAAATCCAGAATAAACACGATACAAATGGTGGAGTAACCCTTGTTGGCAAGCACAGAGGTAGGACGTTTCTTGTAGTTGGTTACCAGACTTGCACACATCTCAGGAGGGATTTTGGTCCACTGTTCTTTACAGATCCTATCTAAATCCATTAAATGTTTCTTGGCTGTCGCTTGGCAACTCAAAGTTTCAGCTCCCTCTGTAAATTTTCTATAAGATTAAGACTGGCTAGACCACTCCAAGACCTTAATGTGCTTCTTCTTGAGCTACTCCCTTGTTGCCTTGGTGGTATGTTTTGGGTCATTGTCATGCTGGAAGACTCATCCATACCCATCTTCAGTGTTCTGGCTGAGGAAAGAAGGTTCTCATCCAAGATTTTACAATACATGGCCCGTCAATTGGCCCCTCAATGCGGCAAAGTTGGCCAGTACCTTTAGCAGAGAAACAGCCCCAAAGAAGAATGTTTCCAACTCTGTGTTTCACTGTAGGGATAGTGTTCTTGGGGTCATGGTCAGAATTTTTCTTCCTTCAAACACGGCAAGTCGAGTTAATGCCAAAGAGCTAAATTTTGGTCTCATCTGAGCACTTTCTCCCAATCCTTCTCTGAATCATTTAGCTGTTCATTTGCAAACATTAGCAGCATCTTGCAGGCGCTGCAGGATTTTAATCCATGTCGGCATATTGTATTGCCAATGGTTTGTTTGGTGACTGTGGTCCCAACTGTCTTCAGATCATTCACAACTTAGCGCCTCCCGTATAGTTCTGGGCTGATCCCTCATTTTTTTATGATCATCCTTACCCATGAAGCAGAATCTTGCATGGAGCTCAAGAACGAGGACGATTTATGGTTATTTTGTATTTGCGAATGTTCGCTCCAACGGATGTCTCCTTCTCACCAAGCTTCTTGCTGATGGTCTTGTAGCCCATTCTAGCCTTGCACAGGTCTATAATCTTGTCCCTGATGTCTTTTGACAGCTCTTTGGTCTTGCCCACGATGGTGGGTTTGAATGGAAGAAATAGATTCCGTGGACAGGTGTCTTTTATACACATAATGAGTTGTTGTTAGGGGCACGTTCTTAAATTGACAGGACTAATCTGTGGACCACATGAGCACATACTTTAGCCAGTCTCTGGGAGTCAGAATTATTGTTGGTTGGTAGGGGATCAAATACTTATTTTACTCACTGAACTGAAACTCAATTTATAATATTTTATATCGTGTGTTTTTTCGGGATTTTCGGTTTACATTCTTTCTTGAGCATTTAAAATACACCTATGATAATAATTCTAGACTCTTAGGGCCAGATCCACAAACATGTCCCGCTGGCGTAGCTTAACTGAGTTACATTACGCCGCTGTAAGTTACATCGGCGTATCCATATCCTCAAAGAATTTCCACTGTATCTTACGGCGGCGTAGTGTAATTGTTGCGGCGTACTGCCGCCCAATTTAAATTAGTTAGATGTGGGCGTGATTTCATGTAAATCAACATGACCCCACGTAAATTACGTATTTTTGAACAGCGCATGTGCCGTCCGTGGAGATATCCCAGTGCGCATGCGCAAAATCACGTCGCAAAACATCAATGAAAACGACGTGAACGTGACTTACGCAAATCCCTTTACGCGAACGGTTTACGCAAACGACATGAACGACGGAAAATTTGACACTGGCCCGACGTCCATACTTAACATTACGTACGCCTCTATACAGCAGGGGTAACTTTACACCGGACCTACGCTTACGCAAACGACGTAAAAACACTGCGCCGGGCGTACGTACGTTCGTGGATTGGCGTATCTACCTCATTTGCATATTTTACTCGGACAAACAACGGAAGCGCCCCTAGCGTCCAGCGTAAATTTGCAACTAAGATACGATGGCATAAGAGACTTACGTCAGGCGTATCTTAGCGTAATTCTGGCGTATCTTGTTTTGTGAATACAAAACAAAGATACGCCGGCGCAATTTTGAAATTATGGCAGCGTATCTGGAGATACGCCGCCGTAATTGTTTGTGGATCTAGCCCTTAATTTCTTTGTGCGTGGGCAAACATACAAAATCTGCACGGGATCAAATAATTATCTTTCCCACTGTAGATGTGAATAACCCTTTATGGATTGTTCCTATTCATCTGCGTTTTTAGTGCAGATATTGTGGTAAAGGTTCTCCTCCTCTAGTAATTTGTCACCTTATTTAGCAGCTCCAGAATTCGTATAGTTCATATACGTCAGTTTGCCAAGGTGCATGAAATGTTCAGCACAATTTTTAATCACAAATGGTAGAATTACACTAGATTTGAGGTTGAATTTTAGCTTTAAAGCGGACCTTTCATAAAAACATGAACCCCTTTCTTTTAGCCCCCGTAACCTGCATCTAAAGCCCCATACACACTATCAGTTTTCCTGACGGTTTTCTCTTCAGGTTTACCAAAACCATGTAGTACAAGGGCCTGCCTGATTGCATACAAATTGAAACTCTTGAGGTTTGACCTTATATTAGATGGTTTTGGTAAACCTGAAGAGAAAACCGTCAGGAAAACTGATAGTGTGTATGGGGCTTAAAAGTGCTAACTATAGCCTAAAGATCTGTAGGAGAAAGACGCAAGATATGTACAGTAAGCACTGGCTTCCAATCCTCTTGCCTAGATGATGATATTGTCACTCAGCTTTCTCATGAGACACCAGATAATCTGAGGATTCCAAATCTTACGAGAATGTGTATTTTGGTAAGATTTGTAATTTTCAGATTTGCTAGGATCCCACAGCTTTGTATGGCCTCACCTTGGCCTAGGCAAACAGACTAGAAGCTAGGGACTGTGGTAAGTATCTATTGCCTTTTTCTTTTAAGATGTTTTTCTAGGATTTAGGTAGCAATTATTATAATTAGAGGTTAGTTAATTGTAATGAAAGGTCTGCTTTAAATTAAGGTTAAACTGGAACATCACATACCATTTTTCTTTTGGAGAAAAGTGTCAGGTTTTTAATGCTGTGTTTCCATTGGAGAGATTCCTTCTTCTCAAAAAAACCCTTCCTCAATTTACCCAGAACTGAATGAAAGGTTTGGTCACTTGAAAGGAAACCTTTAAGGGCTTGTTCTTGAAGGTGCATGTTCTGTAGCTGTCATCTCGGTCTGTCTACTTTGTGAGTCTTTGTGCTGGAACAAACATGCAGCCAGTAAAGGACTAGGATATCTGATATGCACATGCTTTTTACATGTAATTGACATAGAAAGTCATAAAATAAGTATTAAGATGAGAGGTACAGAGCTTGCACCTTCAAACGTAAGTCAACAGTGGCAGTGACCATGGCCCATTTGTATTTTGGCAGGTTCTTTATTTGTATTGTTTTTAATGGTTAGATGTAGGGGTCTGCATAGTGTCCACAGCTAGGTTTAGTGATTGGGTTCAAGTTAAGGGTTAGGTTCAAAGCTCAGGAATAGACTGAAGCCTGGTACACACTAGCAGTTTTCATTTCATTCAACACAGCAGGCTGAACGAGAAAAAACCTTAAGACCTTGGGAGGAGCCACTGTACTGTTAGTACATCGATTTCCCCGCTGAGCTATTGTGTTCTGATTGGGCAACTGCCCCAGTCAACGCTCTCAGCCATTGGTTGAGAGCACTGATTGGATACCAATTGGCAGACCTCTTTTTGTCATGCCCCTTAGACAGAAGCCAAATGATCGTCCAGATTCTGTTGGATCGGCTTCTGTATACACTGGCCGAATGTCAGAAGGTTTCTTTTGAACCGGCCGATGCCGCCCAATATTTGGTCTGTGTGTTTTGGGTGTGATACATGTTAGACATGTGCATTCGTTTTCGTTAGAATGCATTTTCGTCCGAAAATCTGTTTTTTTCGTTATCGTTTTAACTAACGATAACGAAAGCCCAAGAAACGAAAACCAAAAGATCCAACATAAAAAATGCTTTATTTTCGTTGCGGTAAAAATTCGATATAGAGAGATTCGACATTATAGAGAAACGATTCAACATCATAGAGAAAAGATTCGACACTATAGAAATAATAGATTCGACATTACAGAGAATAGATTTCGATTTATGAGAAAATAGATTTGACATTATAGAGAAGAGATTCGACATTATTACTAGTCATACAACATTAGAATTCTTGTAGGTGGAATATTCGACCGGAAATGTACGATTCAACGTAAAGTTTTGAAGTTCCGTCGAATATTTATTTGACCATTCGACAGAAACCAAGTATTATTGGATTTTCGGACGAAAGCTATTCCCCAACGAAAAAAATAATTAAATAAAAACGATTTTCGGGAGTAACTAAATAAATTTATTTTCCAGACGAAAACGAAAAAACGAAACGAAATATTCCAATCTGCACATGTCTAATACATGTGCACCAAAGTAAGACATGTATAACTGCAGGTTGAATGCTGGGCAACTACTATTCGCAAAAGCATATATTAACAAGGGCAGCTCAAATGTGTTCTCATTTCATATTTCCTTTAGTTATATCCCTGTAGGTGATCTTATGTTTCTTTGAAAATGTATATTTGTACACTTGTGTGAAGTATGTTGGCCCTTTCCATATTGGAATGTTGATAAATGTGTTCAGAGTTATTTGAACTTGAAAGGCAAGCAGGCTTTATTTGCTGGTTAGCTGTGTTCATGAACACATGGGACTATTTCACTACAAAGAACTGTATGTTCAAATGTAACTGGCAATATAGATTGTGAAACAAGTATAGTTCTACAATATTGCAAATATTTACACAGTTAATTAATCAATTTTCTGTTTACTTAGATCAACCTTGTATGACATCCCAAAACATGTCATTCAAACTTGTGAAATGTAACACTTCCTTGCCTTTGTTCTGAGACAAAAGCTGTTCTCAGTTGACGTAAGCTCTTTGCAATTTATGCTCCACACAATGGTTCTTCCATTAGAAGTGTATTTGCATAAAAAAAATATTGCTGCATACTAGCTGCATCCAGATTAATTACAAAGAATATTCCTGATGAAAATATGAAATCAGTTTGTCTACCCAACCTGTACATTGATGGAAAAATCGGAAAAACCGCGCTAAAAGTACTAAAAATACTAAAAATAAATGAACACCTGTAACGAAGTTACAATATGTTCAATATGGAAACTGGGATTAGCATGTAAACAATTGGTACAGGAAACACATAGAAATAAAGAATATATAAATCGTGCTACCCCCTAACCATGTGATGATCTTAATAAAAAGCTATATCACCAAAATGAAAAATTACCAAAGAATCAAACAGTGGTATACAAATATATAACTAATGGCATATGATAATGTGATACTTAATATGTCCAGTAGTATAAAGAATCTCGTGCCAGTTGATAGTGACCATAAAATTGTGTTGTTGACAAATATATGAATAGAAAAAAAAAAATTAAACTAAAAATAGTTTGACACAATATAGTCCGTAAATATATTAAATGATTTATCAAAAATGCTGAACACCAGTGCTCTGTGCCGAAATCCAGACTCTAATGAATGAACGTCTCCAAAAAGTGATGATCCTTCACCAATCAATAGAAATGGCTCCTTACCAGCTTACCAGGATCCCTTATGACAGGGGATCATTAAAGCATGTAATCAAGGTTCTCACTCCAGCCACGCAGCTCAAACAAACCCAGCCTTTAAGCTATGGATCTCATCCAGTATTGGTTGTGGATCACTAGCATATACACCCGACATGCAAGAGACAACAATGGCTCCACATAGCACATTAAGCATATAAAAAGTTTATTTAAAGAATTAGTGTAAGGCGGCGTACAGACGATCGGACATATCCGATGAAAACGGTCCGCGGACCATTTCCATCGGATATGTCCGATCGGGAGTTTGATCCGATGGCGTGTACACACCATCGGATCAAATTCCCCGCCGCCGGACGGCGCGGTGACGCGGCGGTGACGTTGACGCCGCCGCGTCACCGCCACGTCACCGCACCAGGAAGTAAAACACTTCCGCGCATGCGCCGAATCCATTCGGCAGCGGCGCGGCGGCGGTGGTGGCCGACATGTCTGCTGGTAAGTGTACTAACCAGCAGACATGTCGGGCGGACAGATTCCACCGGATAGATTTCAAAGCTTGCTTTGAAATCTGTCGGGTGGAGAAATCTGTCCGCTAGCCCATACACACGAGCGGAGATGTCTGCTGAAACGGTCCATCGGACCGTTTTCAGCGGACATATCCCCTCGTGTGTACGCCGCCTTACACTTACAAATGTTGCAGAAAAAATAGGCCTTAAATCTGGTGTGCCGGCCAGTACACAAAATCCAGACACCCGTCCTGCTGGGGGATCGTTTGGAGCTTGAGGTGACGCCATTTAATATATTTACGGACTATATTTTGTCAAACAATTTTTAGTTTAAAAATGTTTTTTTTCTATTCATTTATTTGTCAACAACACAATTTTATGGTCACTTTATTTATCAACTGGCACAAGATGCTTTATACTACTGGACATATTAAGTATCACATTATCATATGCCATTAGTTATTTATTTGTATATCACTGTTTGATTCTTTGGTAATTTTTATCTAAAGATAGTTTTCTATTTAATATACAATAATAATGTACCATATATACACGAGTATAAGCCAAGATTTTCAGCCCTTTTTTTAGGGCTGAAAATATCCCCCTCGGCTTATACTCGAGTCAGTGTACCTGTAGGGTCGTGGGCGTCCATTTTTCAAAAGTCACAGCTTCTCCCTGGTCTGTGATAGGCATTTGACGCTGTGTTCCGCTACCGCCTATTACGAGGTCCTCTCATCCTCAGACTTTCCCAGCAGACACTGTGTTCAATGTTCCGCCTATCATGGACGTCCTCTTGTCCGAGGATGAAAGAAGGTCCGTGATTGGTGGAACACTGAACACAGTGTCGGCTGGGAAACTGAGTCCGAGGATGAGAGGACCTCCGTGATAGGCAGTAGCCGAACACAGTGTCAAATGCCTATCAGGCGGAAGCCGCGACTTTTGAAAAATGGACGCCCACGACCCGACAGGTACACTGACTGAATGGAACCAGGAGGAAATGAAGCCGCGACTTTTGAAAAATGGTTGCCCGCAGCCTGTCAAGAATACAGGTACACTAAGGCTGTAATGGGCACAGTGAGAATGTGCACAGTAAGGCTACAATGGGCATAGTGAGAATAGGCACAGTAAGGCTGCAATGGGCATAGTAAGGCTGCAATGGGCACAGTGAGAATGGGCACAGTAAGGCTGCAATGGGCACAGTGAGAATGGGCACAGTAAGGCTGCAATGGGTACAGTAAGGCTACAATGGGCACAGTCAGAATGGGCACAGTAAGGCTGCAATGGGTACAGTAAGGCTGCAATGGGCACAGTGAGAATGGGCACAGTAAGGCGTGCAAATGGGCAAAGTGAAGCTGAAAATGGGCATTATTGACCATCTTTTCCGCTTACAGTAGCTGCTGCACTCTCACCCTAGGCTTATACTCGAGTCAATACGTTTTCCCAGTTTTTTGTGGTAAAATTAGGGCCACTAGGGCTTATACTCGGGTCAGCTTATACTCGAGTATATACGGTAGTTTATTTAGCATGAAATGGAGCTTAGTTATGTAGCATGAGGCTGTATATTTTGCAATATTTACATTTTTGGTAAACTCAATGAATCCAAGCTCTGCAAGCTGAGATAACATGCACCACATTGATGGATTCACACAATTTCACACTAACTACCAACAAGAATAAGTCCTTACATTTAAAGAGCACCTGTCATTTCAGATAAATCATGGCAGCACCTGTAAGTGGGCATCTACTCACCTGCTCCCGCCAGGACCCTAACCTTGTTGTGTCACTGCCACATCACCAGCCGTCCCATTAAAGTAAATGAGACTGTTGATGAGTCAACAGCGCATCAGAGGAGGAGCCTCTGCAGGATAGAGATGACAGTTGCTCTTTTAACCTCCCTGGCGGTATGATTCTTTCAGATTTTAGGTGCTTAAAGCGGTACCATTATTTGCAAGGGAATTTGGCGTTTTATACTGTAGGCTTGTAATTCTTAGGAATAACTCACTGAAATCTATCCAAACAAGAGTCTAGTAGGCATCCCGGGTATGATTTTTTTTTTTTTTATTAAAAATTATAATATAATAAATAATTATAAAAAATTATAACAAATAATAATATAATTATAGTAAAAATTATTCACTAATGTAATCAAATCAAAATCACTGAAATTTGCTCAGTTGCAGAATTTTTGCTGTCATTATTATTTTTTTTTTATGACGAATTTCCCCATAAATCGCTATCGCTAAATTCTGCAAGTGATTCTGATTTATTATCGCTGTTTTTTAGCTGCTCTAAAACAATTTTTGCCATAAAGGGACACTTTTGGTTGCTATGGGCAATCTACAGTTTGCAGGGAGAAAGAACAGTTTTTATTATATAAAAGTACAAGTACAGGGCACTGGGCAGACCACTAGGGACATGGGGGGGTGTGTATTTTTTACATACAGTACTGTAATCTATAAGATTACAGTGTACTGTATGTATAGTGTTTGTTTACATTTTTGAATTTGGCGCCGTTCCCCCCCCTACGTCGCGACGCTCGCAGGGAAGGGAATCGGCGGTACACACAGCATCAGGCGGACATCCGGCCGCCGTGTACTGCGGAGATTCATCGCTGGATCGCAGAGAAAAGGTAAGTAAACTTTTTTTCTGCATCCAGCGAGGCAAGTCCGTGTGTGGCACGGGGTTACCGAACTTAGCTTAAAAATCTCACCCCGTGCCACACACGGGAAGACCGCCAGGGAGGTTAAATGATTTAAATGGAGTAGATTTAAATCAAACCTTTTTACAAGTGATTTAAATTATGATTTAAATTGTGATTTAAATCAACTTAATTTAAATCAAACCACCCTGATTGAAAGTCTAAGCCTGTCTAAGTGCACGCAGCTGGAAATAATATAGTGAATAATGGTCTCAGCACCTAGCTTTGTCTATAACATTTTACTGTGCGTTTGTTAGTTTTCATAAACAGTGTAAAAGTGTCACTTTCAAATGTTAGTTGTATTATATTTTAAAGGTTATTATAGGGGACAGGGGGTAGGAGCAATAATGGAGCAGAACATGGATAGTCGAGGTACTGTTGCACCTCTGCTCCTGTTCCTAATAGCCTCATATGGTAGGTATAGCCATATTCAAGCACCCTCTCCATGTTAACTTCAATAGGTTTTATAGGTTTTGGGAATGTTACATTTATAAGTACAGTATATGGAAATGGAGCTCAGAAACCCTGGCTCATGTTTAGCCCAGGGACACTGGCAGGAGAACAAGGACTGAATTAGTAGAGTGCAATTCCAGTTCCTTTCAATTATTTTTGCATTTCATGGTTTAAATATTTTCAAGTGTGTCTTTTGGCTGGAAACGTCATTGGGTACTTATTGAGCCATATTGCCATCACATTATTGAATAATACAGATCTACATCAGTATGTCGGGAAGCACCAATGTGAAGGTGTGCTTTAAGAAAATCAATTGCAGAATAAGCCACTTAGGCCCCGTACACACAAGCAAATATATCTGTTCAAATCGGTCGGACAGACCGATTTGAACAGATCTGTCTGCTGGGATGTATTGGTTTGATCGTGTACACACGATCAAACCAAAATCCCCGCCGGCAGACAGCGCGCTGACGTGGCGGTGACGTTGACGCCGCCACGTCACCGAACCAGGAAGTAAAACCCTTCCGCGCATGCGTCGAATCCATTCGACGCATGTGCGAGCAGATATGTCTGCTGGTTAGCGTACTAACCAGCAGACATATCGGTCCGACGGGTTCCCAGCCGACAGATTTCAAAGCATGCTTTGAAATCTGTCGGCTGGCCAAATCCGTCTGTTTGCCCGTACACACGATTAAATCTGTCTGCTGAAACGGTCTGGCAGACAGATTTGATCGTGTGTACGCAGCCTTAGAGCCACCTATTTATAAAGATCATCAAAATGATCTATACTTCACCTTCTTCTGCTCAATTCTCTTCCTTTCAGAAGAGTCTACAAAGGGAAAGCTGAGAAATTGAAAAATGGATGGATTGGTGAAAAACTTGATAGCCAACACAGCAATAGGGATACACTGAAAAAATATTTGTCTAAAGCACTGGGCTGACTGTTTAATTGTATAATATATGGAGTTGTTGGGTTGTACCTGATTAGAACAGGGTGTGATGTGCTAGGGGAGATGTTTATAAGAGGGCTTGTGTTTTTTTTTTTTTTTTACTTTTTTTTTTTTCGTTTTCATTATTATTATTTTTTTTAATACAATGCTTTTATTGGGGAGAAAGGAAATACATACAGAAAACAGTACCATACGTACATCAGCACAAGACAGGCCATCAGACACTAATACAGAGATCAGACCTAGTATCCAATAAACATCATCCGAGTTAGCGATACAAAAAATATCTGGAGAGTAGGGCACCCAGATCAGGTAGGAACCCTAGAAATAGTGTAGAAGGCCCTTACTGTTAAATCAAGAAGTCTCGACACCTAGCAACCTGTCATGGTATAACGAAAAACTGAAAGGAAAAACAAGACATACAAAGAGAAGAAAAAAAAATAAAATAACGTAAATAACATATAAGGCTGCATTCACACCTGAGCGACAGTCGTTTGGTCGTTTTTTGGGCGTTTTTTTCCAGCGTTTTGTCGCGCGTATTCATGCTTATTTGCGCGTTTGCATACAGCGTTGTCCGACGTTTTTGTACTTTGACGTTTTTTATTTTAGCCAATAGGAAAAATGATCATCTTTTCATCACTCGTTGCTATGTTGGTAGATTTGTTTAATCTTCTGCCCGGGTGAAAAGTTCTATTGATTAAAGCGACAAAACGCCTGTAGCAAACGCTCGTTGTCGCGCTAGTCGCTTGAATCGAGCGTTTCCATTACTTTCTATGGGAAATGAAAACGCTCAAATACGCCCAAACCGCCCGATACGCGCGACAAAAAAGGGTCCGGAACTTTTTTTAACTACAGGCGATGGGCGACAGGCGCATCAGCGTTCAGATGTGAACCATCTCCATAGGCTTTCATGTATTTTTCTCCCTCTGGCGTTTGTGAGCGTTGCGCTACAGGCGACAAAACGCCTAGGTGTGAATGGAGCCTAAATAACATAGTGAGTGGTGAAAAATGGAAAACAATTAAGCAGGATGCATGGAACCTCTTACATAGTAATAGCCAGTAGTAAATTCAGAAGGGGACACAATCTGTAATTCGGTAATTAAGGCGACCAGGAGCTCCACTTTAGGTCATACACCTACATAGTGTCCATGATAGTATGAAATATTTTTTCCATGACCTGAATAGCCGCCATACGGCCAAGGACCCTATTCCAGGAGACCCCAGGGGTGCGCCACAACAGAGCGATGGACCACTGGACAGCACTAAAGAGGGTGTGCACTAACCTCTGTTCTGGGGGAGTGGATCCGGGGATATCAGCAAAAAACAAGCACATCTGATAAGTTAGAACTACATTAGCCCTCGTAATAGTAGCCACCTTATCCGAGACCCTCTGCCACAGTCCCCTCAGGGCCGGACAGCTCCAGAAAATATGCTCGTTTTCATTTTTAACAATAATATGCCACATGCCACAATGTAAAGAAACATGGACAATATGTGTAAGCAAATTGGACATTAAGATATACAAAGATAAAGTGAAATACAGATCAAACTATCATGTTTGGACTGTAGGAAAATAAAGAGTTGAACAAAAACAATGCTGGCGGCTAGAAGATTAGAACACGAGTGTAGCAGATTCACTAAGGTAACAGCGCAAGAACGATCTAAAAAAGAAAAAAACACATTCCCGCGGAACCCCCGCTTTAAGTTAGGTACACACTACAAGTCTTTTTTGTTCAACCCAAAGGGTTGAATAAAAACAAAATTGACAGCTTTGGTCGGAGCCGCTGTACTGACTATGCAAAGTTAGTACAGCGATCTCCCCCACTGTGTTTTCCCGAACAGAACACTTTGATCAGCCATTGGCTGAGAGCGCTGATCGGGAGTCGGTCGGCAGCAGGTTTTCCAGCATGCTTGACATACACATGAGCCGAATGTCGGACAATTTTTTTTTTCTTTTGAACGGGCCGTTGTCTCCCCGACATTCAGCCCATTTGCACACATGAACTTTCATTCTGTTAGGCATAAGTAACAATATACTCAAGTATTGAATTGCAATGGTGCAAAGATCAAAGAGAGGCAAAAAGTTCTAACTGGCCTTGCAGTAAAAGTGTAGTGTGTCAGGTGGATAAAAAATGAGAGGGAAAAGGAGATGGAGACAGGAAGTAGAAAAAAAGGGAGGGGAAGGAAACATGTAAACATATAAATAATGTGGTCTGTATGGAGGAGAAGGAGGAAAGGGGGAATAAATAAAAAGAGAAAAAGATATATCTAAACTAAATATATAACTCTATCTTCTGGTCAGCTGGTAGATTATTCACACTAGGTTTAATAGTGAAGGACAGGTAAATAAAACTGGGCCAGATAATTCAGATGGGACAGGAACTGCTGGAGGGTGAAATGCAAGTAGGCAGAGGAACTGACACAGATCCCTATGTTACAAATAAACATTGAAGAATAGTGGCTTGATTCTTCATATAACTGGTATGCTGGTATTGCAGACCCTTATTTTTTGGTATAATCATTAGGTGTAAATACTAGACATGTGCAGACTGGAATATTTCGTTTAGTTTTTTCGTTTTCGTTTGGAAAATAAATTGATTTAGTTACTCACGAAAATCGTTTTGATTTATTTCAAGTTTTTCGTTGGGGAATAGCTTTCGTCTGAAAATCCAATAATACTTTGTTTCTGTCGAATGGTCAAAAGAATATTCGACGGAACGTCTAATCTTTAGGTCGAATCGTACATTTCCGGTCGAATATTCCGCCTACAAGAATTCTAATGTTGTATGACTAGTAATAATGTCGAATCTATTTTCACATAAATTGAAATCTATTCTCTGTAATGTCGAATCTATTATTTCTATAGTGTCGAATCTTTTCTCTATAATGTGAAATCTTTTCCCTATAATGTCGAATCTTTTCCCTATAATGTCGAATCTCTCTATATCGAATTTTAACTGCAACGAAAACGAAATAAAGCATTTTTATGTCGGATCTTTCAGTTTTCGTTTCATGCGCTTTTGTGATCGTTTGTTAAAACGATAACGAAAAAAAAACAGATTTTCGGACGAAAATGCATTCTAACGAAAACGAATGCACATGTCTAGTAAATACCTAGAGGTGCTTTAGCAGCTTTAGACACCTCTTGGATACCTGCTGGGCCATCTAAAACTCTTTGCCTTACTTTCTTTTACATAAGTGGAAAAGTTATTCAACAGGAATTTTTATGAGGCGATTTGCAGTTCTTGTTGCTAACGCACCAGCACATGTATGTTTGATCAGCATTGTGTTCTAATGATAAGACTTTGCAAATACTGATAATACTGAAAGTATATCCAAAACAAACCATACCAGATGAAAACAAAAACTACTACTGGAAACAAGCTAAATTAACACTGCCACGCATGATGTGATTTTCTTAAGCAAGGAGACAAATTACAGCTTGAGGTAATCAGGTGATATTCCAAGAACATACATTGACACAGTGAGGAGCCTGTGACTTGCATTGAATAGCAGGCATACCACTACTGATATCTTACAGAGCCCTGAACATCAAACAACTGAGCTGCCCTGTGATGCAAATAGCAAATATTTCCGTAATCACATACCCATAGAACCCCCATGTTCACATACCTCACTACTGTTTAGTTAGGCTACCCAACACAGTGATGTACCAATAGTAAAGCACAGGGGGGAGAAGGGGGTGATATTAGAACCAGCAACAGAGAAGCCACAGATTGCTTGCTGATTCCTGGACAACGTTTACTTCAAAACGTGATGAAAAAACAAAGTTCAATGCTTCCAAGCATGCGTCGACTTGATTCTGAGCATGCGCGGGTTTTTGGTCCGATGCTTTTGTGTACTAACCATCGAACCTGTCCGACGGACATGTTCCATCAGACAGGTTTTAAAGCATGTTTTAAAACTTTGGTCCGATGGAAAACGGTCCGATAGGCCGTACACACCATCGAACTGGTCCGATGAAACCGGTCTGCAGACCAGTTTCATCGGACATGTCCGATCGTGTGTACGCGGCCTTACACTAAGGCCGCATACACACGATAAGACCGGTCCGATGAAACTGGATTAAGGCCAGTTTCATCGGACCAAATCGATCATGTGTACGGCCCATCGGACCGTTGTCCGTCGGACCAAAGTTTTAAAACTTGCTTACAAATCGGTTCGATGGACGCCTGACCATCGGACCAAAACAATTGTTAGTACGCAACAGCATCGGACCAAAAACCCGCGCATGCTCAGAATCAAGTCGACGCATGCTTGGAAGCATTGAACTTCGTTTTTTCAGCACGTCGTTGTGTTCTACGTCACCGCGTTCTGACTCGATCGGATTTTGGACTGATGGTGTGTACGCACATCAGGCCACTTCAGCGGTGACCCGATGAAAACGCTCCGTCGGACCATTCTCATCGGACCGGTCTGATCGTGTGTACGCGGCCTAACACGCTTGGTTCAGTATGGTTTGAGTCAAACTCAGCTTGGACAAGTATGCACATTTGTAGTCAACATAAAGTTGAGCTGGCCATAGACGGTTAGTTTTTCTTGTTCAGCCAGCTGGCTGAACAAAATTAAACAAATTTCTACATCCACACAAACAAGGTGGATGGAGGAATTCCCCTACTAGGACATTGTATTCTGATAGTGGGACTCTACTGTCAGAACACTGATCAGCAGCTGCAGCCGATGAATGAGAACAACCTTGAACAGAGGTGGATCAAACAATGGAGCTCTGTTGAGTGGAGACTGATCTAAATTGGACTGGTCCCTGCTGATCTGGACAAATTTTGATGAGCGTATGGCCAGCTTTAGACATTCTTATTTGCGTTCTTGTTCCAGGTTTGCTTGCAATGGAAATCTGCAGAGTTTCACCACATTTACTAAGCTCTGAGGAAAATGAGTGCAGCTGTACCTGTACTGTATAGTGCATAGTCTTTAGTAAATTCACCTCTTACTGTGCTTTTGTTGCAGTTTCTGAAATATAATGAACCATATAGATATGTCTGCACTACAAAATGCAGTATTCTGTTTATTAATGTATTTTTTATTATTTGTTCGTATTGTTATATTTTGTTTACAGATCAAGATCTGCTTGAGACTATTTTACTGGTCAGTGGCTTCTACCATTCCCAACCACTCGTGAGTTATTTTATATAAATATAGTTGAAAATAGAAAAAAATACAATACATTTCCCCATGATTTTGTTTTTAAAACTGTTGCAAGTACAGAAAAATACTTTTTAATTCTGCCAAAAGTCCATTAAGCTCCTAACTTTCTGTTAAAGGTTGACAGGGCTATCTCTGCTGCACTGTTGTATTACATAGTTACAAAGTTAGTCAGTTTGAAAAAAGACACAAGTCCATCTAGTTCAATCAAAGGAAAAAAAAAATACAATTCCATATACATAATTCTATACCCATTAGACATTAAAATTATTTAGTTACGAAATTTGTTTTTATTTATTTAGTTTTGCAAAAAAATGCATTTGTTCGAAAATCCAAATAAATTAGGGTCGAATCTGTCATTGAAGGCTCATGGTATCTGTCGAATGTTCTAAGAGGATTCGACGAAGCAGCTAAACTGTACAACACCGCAATCGTACATTTCTGGTCGAATGCTCCGCCCACAAGCTATAGTAGAATTCTAATGTTGTATGACTAGTAACAATTATATTTATTAATTATTATTACTAGTCAACCAACATTAGAATTCTTCTATAGCCTATGGGCGGAGCATTTGACCATAAATGTCCGCTTGTGGCGATCGTATGTTTTTAGCTGCTTCATCGAATCTTCATGTCTCTATAATGTCAAATCTTTTCTCTCTATATCAAATGTTTTCTCTCTATGTCGAATCTTTTCTCTTTATGTCAAATTGTTTCTCTCTATGTCGAATCTTCATGTCTCTATAATGTCAAATCTTTTCTCTCTATGTCGAATAATCTCAGACTAATAGAGTTAGGTTAGGCACATTCAACGGCAGATTCGATAGACACAGATCGCTATTGTCACTGCCATGTCGAATCTTCTATCTGTATCGAACTGTTGTCCCAACTATATGAAAATAAAGCATTTTTTATGTCGGATCTTTCGAAATTTGCACATTCATTATCGTTTGTTAAAACAAAAGCGAAAATCCCCGAAATTCAAACGAAAATGCATTTGGACAAAAACGGATGCACATGTCTGATACCTACAGTGGATACAGAGCTTGGTAATGATGTCACAGCAAGTAATAAGTATAAAATGAATCTTGGGACATACTCTGGAGGGGGAAAGTAAAGGTTGAATGTAAAGAGTTTTTTTCCTTGCATCTAAAACAAGGGTCTCCAAATGATGGCCCACTACAGGATTTTATCGGGCCGTCAGCTAGGGTCAGTGGCATATCTCCAGTGTGCACAGATTCATTAAGATTAAGGTCATCAGAGTCTGCCTATGGTCTATACTTCAGCCCCTCCCCCTTCCATCCAGCATATGTATAAGTAATAGGGACTATGGTGGGGACCCTGAGGGGTGACTGTCATGTAAATAGGGACTCTGATGGGGACCCTAATATAAGGGTGGGCACTAATGGGGACCCTAATGTAAGAGGGGCTTTGATGGGAATGCTGATGTAAAATAGACTCTGATGGGGACACTAATGTAAGGGGCTGTGATGGGGATTTTTTCGAACCACAAATATTAGTTTTTCAATGTGACCCTCATACTGATATGTTTGGAGACCCCTGATGAAAATTTAGAAACTGTGACCAAAAAAAAAATCATCATGGCAATATTTCAGTGAGATATCAGCGAGCTTTGTGTTTGTGTTATTGCAATGTATAAAGGAATAAATTATATTTTGACTGACATCTACTTCTATTTTATCTGTGTTTCTTTAGCCAGACGAAATGACTAGTTTAGTGGTGGTGATGTTATATGATTTCCAAGACCGCAATTTTCAGCCACGCTACATATCAAACAATGATGACATGATAGAGGATGTACGAGAAGTAGAAAACTTTTTGTATGGGTGAGTCATTTTTATATCACAGAATGTAAACTAGAAGAAATAGAGCTCACATAAACATAACTAGAGAGTCATTTGTATAATTATCTGGAGCATTTTAAGAAACATGTGGGGTGTATTTATAGAACATAGCAAAGCAATTCACCCAGTAAAAGTCCATTCTGTGCAAATAGGGCAACAAATTATGTTATTAGGCCATTTCCTGTGCTGGTTGAATTTTTATTTAAATAGAAAACACCATGTTTGACCACTAGTGCTATCATAAAAATTGACTATTATACTAGTGCAATCTAGTGGCCAAAATGTATTTTCCATTAGAAATCAATTAAAAACACTCAACCAGTACAGGTAATAGCCTAATGTTTTTTTTACCCTGTTTGCACAGAACAATTGTACTTTCGCTGGGTGAATTGCTATGCAGCTTTTTTAATAAATATAATGTTGTTTTATAAATCAGAAATAAACAACAAATACCAGTATACAGGCCGGTAGTGGTGTTCCAAAGTTCCCATTATTAATACAGGATACTGTACATCCTGAGTGCTGTAAACACTTTTAGCCTTCATGTACCCTAGCAGCTCCTAGACTTGAGTTTAAGAGCTTTTTGGTAATTTTTTTGCCAAAACTCCTAAACTCAGCTCCATAAAAGCCTATGTGTCAATGTACACTTAGGTTTTTAGCAGAGTTTAGTAGCTTCTGCAGTTAGGTGAGCTTCAACCTCCCTCAATCTCCTTCTCCTGAATGCAGAAAAATCACCAGGCTAAGGTAAAAAGCAAAATTGCAGCCCAATTTGTATGCGATTTGCATTTTCCTGCGGCCGTGGTAAATATAGGCAAGGTGTACTTGAAGCCCTTAAAACACAATCACATTGAAGATGCAGAATTGCAAAGTGCACATATAATGGAGAAGGATGTGGTGACAAAAGATTGACAACTCTGTGTTAAATTTCATAAAGGGCCATAAAAAGAAGAGAAAATTTGCACAATAAAGTCAGCCCAGAATTCTATCCAGTACTACCGTAGGTCCACCAGTGCAAGACCTGGAACTGACAGCCAATCTCCCCAGAGCTTTTCGAATTTACCCGGGCATCCCCAATTACTTTTTTCAAGCCTGAGAGTACCTATTCTTTATAGGTGGGGGCCCTATCAGTCTGTCTACCACTGTTGTAGAAGGAGTCTATTAAAAACTGCTGCAATTTTCAGTGGCGGCCCGTCCGTAGGGACGCACGGGCGCCGCCCCCCCTCCCGCAGTCACAAAAAAAAATCTTTAAACTGAAGAGTAATTTTTATCAAATGTTTTCAGTGTTTGTAGCTTGTAGTTTTTATTCGTTTTTAAACTTTTTAGATAATGTAATTCTAAATTACTGATCTGATACTGTATATTGTTTTTTCTAACAGACATATAAAGTGAAACTAAACTCCCATATCCTCTTGTCCTCTGGTCTACCAAGGATGGTGCCATCTTAAAGCCGCGTACACACGACCATTTTTAATGTCCTATAAAAATCTTTTTTTTTTTTTCGACGTAATTCTTGTCAAGCCTGCCTTGCCTACACACAAGAAAAAAAAATGCTTGAGCAAAGTGCAGTGACGTACAACACGTACAACGGCACTATAAAGGGGAAGTTCCATTCAGATGGAATGTCTTTGTGCTTTTCAGCGTGACAAATGTGCTATCTCTATTACAAACGCTAGTTTTACCAGAACGAGTGCTCCCGTCTCATAACTTGCTTCTGAGCATGCATGTTTTTTTCACGTTGTTAAAGCCTACACACGACCGTTTTTTATGACGTGAAGATCGACAATGTGAAAAACGATGACAAAGTTTAGAGCATGTTCTAAATTTTTAATGGCCATTCTTCACATCGAGAAAAATGCTCTGGAGCCTACACACAATCGTTTTTAATGACCAAAAAATAGAATTTTTCACGTCATGAAAAACGGTCGTGTGTACGCGGCATTAGTCTCTACTGCAATTGCCATAGTTCGGCACACACTCAACCACGTTATTCAAAAGATCATCTTACGCAAAGAACTTCCACAGCAAACACTTAGCCATGACTGTACTAAATGGCATGTTTGAAAACTATGGTCCCTGTGTTTGAGCGCAAGTCCACTCAGGCAGGTTGTACGTTTATGAGCTCCCTTAAGTTATGTAAAGTTACTATGTTATCTAGGATAGATTTGGCAAATATGAGTGTGGCACCAGCTCGGTACTCCTTTCAAGCACTCTTTTCCTATAGCCATCAAAGAAGTGTTGACTTATTGTGTGACAAATGTTTCCAAAGTCATGAGGAATAAGACTGATATTTACACTGCGATAAAAGTCATCCTTTCATCCATCACTTGGCAGTCCACCTGCATCACTGTATGCACAAGTATTACTGGATCTGTCATTCCAATTCTACATACACAAACAGTATTTCTATGGATTTTTTTGTGCATGGCTTCCTACATGCACATGAGAAAGGGATGGATAAAAAAGGATTATAACTTTGCTGTGCTTTCTCTAGGCTTGTTGTTGATGTGACCTTTGGGTTCTTTTAAATGGCCAATTGTGCAGTGTATTAAAGCAAACCTGTACTTTCCCTAAACTAGGTTCTCTTGAAAGCAGACTGAAGGGGTGTATACTTAGCTTTACTGCATTTCGTGTTCTTTTACCACTTGCTTACAGGGCACATATACCCCCTTCCTGCCCAGGTGAAATTTCAGCTTTCAGCACTGTCATGCTTTGAATGACAATTGCGCAGTTGTGTGACGTGGCTCGCAAACAAAATAGTTTTTTCCCAAAAATAGAGCTTTCTTTTGGTGGTATTTGATCATCTCAGTGTTTTTTATTTTTTGTGCTATAAACAAAAAAAGAGTGACGATTTTGAAAAAAAACACAATATTTTTTACTTTTTGCTGTAATAAATATCCAATTAAAAAAAAAAAAAAAATCTCAGTTTAGGCCGCTACGTATTCTTCTTCTATCTTTGGTAAAAAAAATTGCAATAAGCATGTATTGATTGGTTTGCGCAAAATTTATAGTGCCTACAAAATAGGGGATAGAATTATGAAATTTTTATTATTATTATTTTTTTTGTATACTAGTAATGGCGGTTAGCTGCAATTTTTTGTTAGGACTGCGACATTACAGCGGACACATCGGACACTTTTGAATTTATTTTTGACCATTCACATTTATACAGCGAACAGTGCTATAAATATGCACTGATAATTGTATAAATGTGACTGCCAGGAAAGGGGTTAACCACTAGGGGGGCGATCAAGGGTTTAATGTGTTCCCTGGGAGTGATTCTTACTGTGGGGGGAGGGGACTGACTGGAGGAGGTGACCGATGGTTGTCCCTATGTACAAGGAACACACCATCGGTCTCCTCTCCCTAAAAGGACGTGGATCTCTGTGTTTACACACAGAGATCCACATCCCATAACTGCCGATCACGGGTACCTGGCGGACATCATGTGTAAAAATAAATAAAAAATATCGATCACTTCCCAATCCCCCAACATTATATTACTCTAGTCAAAGTGTGTTACAAAAAAAACATTAAAAAAAGAACAAAAAATTATAATACAAAAAAAAATTTGATTTTTTTTCATACTGTCAACAGTCAGTGTCCCTGATCATCACCACGCCAATTATATGATAAAGCTGTACTGCACTGGTGACAGTATGTTATATATATATATACACACATTTCGTGTCTTCAATTTCCAAAAACTTATGTCTAAAAATTAAAACTTCAAAAAACTCGCCATGCCCCTTACTAAATACCTCGGACTGTCTACTTTCCAAAAATAGGTAATTTGTTTTTTGTACTGTCCTGACATTTTTGTCAGTACATCAGGATTGATGCATTTTCAGATATTCAGTATATACCATAGTTTGTGGACTCTCCTACAGACTAAACAGAGAGGAGTAAAATAATAGCTGACAGAGAGGAGTATAAAGAAAGGAGTAAACAAATTGACAAAAGGAGGCCAAACACAGTATCAATGCTCAAAAAGCACAGAAAAAGGAGGAAATTGCTAAGTCTATTAAGAAAGGACATAAAACCTTTTTTAGGTACATTTGTGATACAAGGAAAAAAATACAATGGGATCACTAAAATGAAAACTGAGCAGAATACATATGCTGAGGGAGACCAAGATGTAGTAAACAATTTAAACAATTACTTCTGTTTAGTCTTCTCAGCAATAAGTTGCACTAATGATAACAAGTTGGGTAATCATATTGATTCTAATAATGATGGTTCATTTCCAGGATTTCTGGAGACAGAGGTAGCGGAGGAACTGGCTCTGATAAAGCTTAATAAAGCAATGGGCCCTGATGGTAGAACTTTGATATATACTGTAGTTATTGGTCCATTAACCCATTTTTTTTTAAAATCAATCTCTTCTAACAGGAGAGGTTCCCTGGCGGACAGCTAATATTGTACCTATCCATAAGAAGGGAGTTTAACATCAATTGTATTCAGGGCCGCCATCAGGAATTATGGGGCCCCTTACACAGCTTCAGGCATGGGCCCCCTGGAGCAGAGAACAGGGGGGGGGGGGTGCTGCCGCCTGAAATTAAGAAGGGGGGGGGGGCTGCCGCAATTTGATAAGCGGGGGGTTCCTTTACAAAAAAATACATATAGAAAAATATATATTAAAAAAAGGGTGGTAGCCATCCGGGGGCCCTGGGGACCTCTGGGCCCTTTAATAAAAATAAACCTCTGGGCCCTTTAATGAAAAATAAATTACAATATCTATATATATATATATATATATATATATATATATATATATATATATATATAAAATAATAAAAAAGGGGGTTGCCTTGGGAGCTCTGGGCCCTTTAATAAAAAATAACTACCAAAAATCTAAAAAAAAATAACATGGGGTGGGAGCTGCGGTGGCTCAACGTGAATGGCACTGCGCTGACAAGCCGTTTACCTCTGCAGCCAAGGGTTCGGATCCCGGTCTCAGCTACATGTGAATTGAGTTTGGTGGTCTCAGCCCGGCTCCCGGTGGGTGTGCTATGCAAGGTACGCCTGTGCTTAGTACGCCCACCCCCCCCCAAAAAAAAACACCACACTTGCACGCACACAAACGCACTTTGGCCATGAGGTCTCCTAAAATAAAGAGAGGCGAAGGACCTACAGGGCTGGCTGGGTGGGCTAGACTCCCTCATAGGGGGAGTCCCTCTGTCCCATCGGGCTCCCAAGTGTAGCAGGTAGGGTAGGGTGGGGTGAGTGGGAGGCCCCCCCTCACACCCGCCATTGCCACCGGGGGCATGGAGAAGGATGGCGATTGCAAGTCCAGCTCCTCTCTCTCGACTTCACGCACAAAATACACTTTAAAAAAGAAATTAAAGAAAAAAATAAAAAACCTGGGGAAAATCTAAAATGTTTATAACATTTTTATAAGCAAAAGGCACAGAGGCCCCCAGGGCCCCGGGTGGCAACCCCCCATATTTTTTGTTATTAAAGGGCCAATGTTTTGTTTTAGGGGTCTGGAGGTCCCCAGTGGCCCGGAGATCCCCAGGGCTCCAGATGACAACCCCCCCCCCCCTTTTTAAAAAAAAAATACAAAAAATTATATATTTTTTATATATTTTTTGGTTATTTTTTTAACATATATATATATATATATATATATATATATATATATATATATATATAAAATACAATTATGAAAGGGCCCAGGCCCTTTCATAATTGTATTATATATATATATATATATGTTAAAAAAATAACCAAAAAATATATAAAAATAAAAGGATTTTTAATAAACAGCTTACCTGTAAAATCCTTTTCTTGAAGTACATCACGGGACACAGAGCGCATAGCCATTACACTTGGGTTATATGGGTACCTTCAGGTGTGGACACTGGTGTAATCAATTTCACAGGAAGTTTCCTCCCTATATAACCCCCTCCCACTGGGAGTGCTTCAGTTTTGTAGCAAGCAATTCTCCCGAGGTTACACAATGTTCCCCAAAAGAGGGGTGGGAGCTCTGTGTCCCGTGATGTACTTCAAGAAAAGGATTTTACAGGTAAGCTGTTTATTAAAAATCCTTTTTTCTTTATCGTACATCACGGGACACAGAGCGCATAGCCATTACACTTGGGATGTCCTAAAGCAATGCTCTATGAAGGGAGGGAGACCGTAAGGCCAAGAATAGCCAAATAAAACATTGTCAGGAGAAAACATGGCTCCACCAACAGAAAAACAAGGGGGCGTGAACCGGGCCAGAGGATACTATACTGCTGCCCGTAGGACCGCCTGCCCAAAAGCTGCGTCCGTACCCTTTGCACCGTCCAACTTATAAAATTTAGTAAACGTATGTACGGAAGACCAGGTTGCCGCCTTGCAAACCTGTGCCATAGAAATCTGATGGTGTGCCGCCCAAGAGGCACTCATGGCCCTCGTAGAATGGGCTTTAACTGATAAGGGAGGTGGAACGCGCTTCAGACCATAGGCCTGAAAAATCAGCTGCTTAATCCACCTAGCCAAGGAAGACTTGGCAGCCGGCTGACCCTTCTTGGGGCCATCCGGAAGAACAAAAAGCACATCTGTTTTCCGAATCTTCTCTGTAGCCTTGAGATAAACCCTCATGGCTCGAACCACGTCCAAAGTATGAAGCCGTCTTTCCTCTCTGGACTGGGGAGTAGGAAAGAAGGAAGGTAGGACTAGGTCCTGATTCAAGTGAAAACTGGATATGACCTTAGGAAGGAAAGAAGGTTGAGGCCGCAGAACAACTCTGTCCTTATGCAGAATAAGGTATGGCTCCCTGCATGACAAGGCTGCCAGCTCGGAAACCCTTCTGGCTGAAGCCATAGCCACCAAGAAAACCAACTTTCGGGTTAGTAGCACAAGAGGGATTTCTGTCAGAGGTTCAAACGGCTGCCTTTGTAAAGCTGACAAGACCAGATTTAAATTCCAGGGGCAGAGGGGAGCTCTAATAGGGGGATTCACATGCAAGACCCCCTGCAAGAAGGTTTTCATAAGCGAATGGGTGGCCAAGGGTCTTTGAAACCATATTGATAAAGCCGACACCTGCCCCTTTAGAGTACTAAGAGCCAACCCCTTGTCAACGCCAACCTGGAGGAATCGCAAGATCCTGTCAATAAAAAACTTTCGAGGATGCCATTTTTGAGACTCGCACCACTCCACATAGGTTCTCCAGACTCTGTAATAAATATTTCTGGAGACCGGTTTCCTAGCCTGAATCAACGTAGATATGACCTGATCTGAGAGGCCTCTGCCTTTAAGAATTAGGGATTCAGCCGCCAAGCCGTCAAATTTAGCTGCTGTGAAGCAGGATGGCAGATTGGGCCTTGAGACAGCAGATCTGGGCGCAGGGGGAGCGGCCACGGCGCCCCGACTGACATCTTCACGATGAGTGCGTACCAAGCCCTCCTGGGCCAGGCTGGGGCCACCAGGATCACAGGCCTGCGCTCCACCCGGATCCTCCGTAGAAGGCGGGGAATCATCTGCAGTGGAGGGAACGCATACAGAAGAGAAAACTGGTGCCAAGGGCAAACCAAGGCATCGGTCCCGTAGGCCGAGGGATCCCTGGCTCGGGATATGAATTTGTCCAACTTTTTGTTGGATCTCGTTGCCATAATGTCCACGTCTGGGACTCCGAATCTTTGGCAAATCTCTTGGAATACCTGGGGGTGAAGTGACCATTCCCCCGGGAGCAACTGTTGACGACTCAAAAAATCTGCTTGCGAATTGTCTATCCCTGGGATGAACACCGCCGAGATGCAGGGTACATGGGCTTCGGCCCATGAGAAAATCAGGTTTACTTCTCTTTGGGCTGCTGGGCTCTTCGTGCCCCCCTGGTGGTTTATGTATGCCACCGCAGTGGCGTTGTCGGACTGTATCCTTACTGGTAGACCCTGAAGGGGGAGAGTCCAGGCGATCAGGGCCAGTCGAGCAGCTCTGATCTCCAAGATATTGATGGGAAGCAGTTTCTCTGCCCCCGACCACAGCCCTTGCTGGGTCTGTTCTTCTAGAACTGCCCCCCAACCTAACAGGCTGGCATCCGTGGATACTATCTTCCACGTGATGGGGCAAAAGGATTTCCCTTTTGACAAATTTTGAGAGACCAGCCACCAAGACAGGCTGCGCCGGACCTTCGGGGAGAGCACTAACGGACGATCTAACGCCTGAATGGACTTGTTCCAAGCAGAGAGAATGGCTGCCTGAAGATATCTGGTATGGATCTGGGCGTAGGGCATAGCCTCGAAGGCGGCCACCATCTTCCCCAGCAGTCGCATACATAGGCGAATAGTCGGCCTCTTCTTGCCTAAGATCATTTGAACTGCTTGAGCTATTGATCTGATCTTTGCTTGAGGTAAAATTATCCTTTGGCAGTCTGTATCTAGCCGAAGGCCTAGATATTCCAACTGCCTTGTGGGTTTCAATACCGATTTTTCTAGATTTACAATCCATCCGAATTCCTCTAGATGCTGAACTGTGCGACCTACTGCCTGATTGAGGTTGGAGGCTGAGCTGTCGATAACCAAAAGATCGTCCAAGTATGCCAAGACTAAAATGCCTTCTGTCCTTAGGACGGCTAGCACCGGGGCTAACACCTTTGTGAATACCCGCGGAGCTGTTGCCAACCCGAAAGGGAGGGCTACGAACTGGTAATGGCGGTGATGTATCATAAAACGAAGAAACCTGTGATGTGCCGGGTAGATCGGCACGTGCAGATACGCATCTTTTATGTCTATAGATGCTAGAAAGTCGTCTTGATGTAGGCTGGCTGCCACCGAACGTATGGACTCCATACGAAAGGTCTGAATGTTTAGAAAGCGATTTAGGTGTTTGAGGTCCAAGATAGGCCTGACGTCGCCATTGGGCTTTGGTATTATGAAAAGGTTGGAGTAGAATCCCAGACTCCATTCCTGGGTTGGTACTTCTACAATTACTCCTTGGAGCAAGAGACGATCCAATGCTTTTACAAGAGAGGCCCTCTTTAATGGGTCGCTTGGAAGACTTGACCCCTGAAAATGAGGAGGGGGGACTTCCCGAAACTCTAGCTTGTAGCCCGTGGTTACCACGGATCTTACCCAAGAGTCGGGAATTCTGGCCTTCCACACTTCGGAGAAGAACCGAAGCCTTCCCCCCACCCAAGAGAGTGGGGGCGCCCCTTCATGAATCTGACTTAAGGACTGGTTTAACCGGCTTGCGAGACCATGACCTCTTGCCTGTCGTGGCTTGTCCTTGTGGGCGGCTATTAAATGCCGAACGCCCGGGAGGCCGTCGATACTGACGGGAAGTTGAAGGGGCCGAGCCTGCGAAGGCCTGTCGCTTGAATGCAGGCCCACGTGATCTTTTCTTGATGGGCAAGAAAGAACTTTTACCACCTGATATGGTCTGGATATGGTCTGGATATATCTATCTAGGTCTTCACCGAATAGTCTCCCACCATGAAAGGGAAATCCTGCTAAAAGCTTTTTGCAGGGTGCCTCTGCTGACCAGTTTTTTAGCCACAAAAGGCGACGCATATGAACCAACAGCAGAGATAAACGGGACGCCTGTTGAATGGAGTCCTTAATAGCATCTACTGCAAAGCAGAGAACTCTTGGGAGGTCAGCCAATTCACGAGCTTGCTGAGCCGGTATGTCCTTTAATATCTGTTTAGTCTGATCCTTTAAAGCCTGACAAACGCCAATGGCTGCCACTGCTGGCTGAACCACGGCACCTACTGTGGTAAAAGAAGCCTTCAGTAGGGTCTCCAATTTTTTGTCGACTGGATCTTTAAACACCTGGACATTTTCCACCGGACAAGTCAGGGATTTATTTACGCAGGAAATGGCTGCGTCCACGGTAGGGAGTGCCCATTTCTTTGCAAATTCTTCTTCCATAGGATAGAGAATGGTAAACCTTTTAGGAGGGATAAAAATCCTATCAGGTCGAGCCCAATCCTGAAAAATCACGCTCTCCAGAAGGGGGTGAACCGGGAAAGACGCACCATTCAATGGTGCCTTCAAGGAACCTAACGAGGATACCGCGGGGGCTAATTGTTCTGACACTGGAAGTTTAAAAGCAGTGCGAACCATATCCGTCAGAGACTGGATCCACAGACTCTCTGCTTGAGAAGCCGAAAAAATTTCATCTATAGTGGAATCTTCAATGTCTGACCCGTCAGGACTCAGGTCCGCTTGATCCCCCTGTGGGTCCAATTCCTCCGAAGAGAGGACCTCTGCATCTGAACACACCGTTTTAGGTGACGGGGATCTAGCCCGTTTGCCACCCGGCAAAGAGCGGGCAATTAAAGCAGTTAACCTTTTCTCTAGCCCACCCAGGGTGGATTCTAGCATTTCTTCCGTATAAATAAACGGGAATGGGTTGATTGGGGGCCGCCTCTGCCCCTAGCACCCTCAATGGCTCCATGCACGATGCTGTTCGGTGGTCTATCTGGTGAGGGTGGGACCACTGGAGCCTGGCCCAAATCCTCTGACCCCGTTGGAGACTCCTTTACTTTTTTGGCACCTTTTGCAGCCTTAGCTGGTCCTGATCCCTTGGGAGCCATTGCACAACCTTGAGACACTTCTACAGCCAACACCCAACTGTTGTAGCTAGAAGTGAAACATTAATAAGGACAGGCTATGGTAAAATCTTTTCAAAATTTTCATACGCCTGAGAAGGCGGCAATACAGAGGAAAGTCCTGTGAGTATTGCCACACCAATGCCCGTTAGCTGGAGTCCAAGGTTGCACCGACTCAGATACTGCCAGATCTAAGGCTGAGTCCCTTTAAGCAAAAAAATATATTTTTTTTTTTTTCTGGTCAGTGTGGACTTTTAAGTCCAGACCTGAAGATCCACAAACCACCACTGGGTGTCACTGTTAGCCAGAACTGGCTCAGCTGCGCGCTCTATGTCCTCACTCTCCCCTGCTCTCAGGAGGGAATGACCAGCCAGGAAATGCTTTTTTGCTTTATCTGAGACTGACACTGCTGGCCCGCCCCCCCCCCACGCCACTGACGCTGTAAAAGGCGGCGAGCACGCGCGCGCGCGCCCCCGCCCCCCCCCACGCTGAAACCAACATGGAGGAAGCAGAGAGCAGAGGAGAAGCCCGGACCAGCGCTAGAAACACAGACACCTGGTAAGCCACTAATCTTTGTAGTGCACACATAGAGGAAGCTGTCTCCCTAGGCTTCCTAGGAAACAGGAGTTTTGTCAGCACTTCCTCTCTATACACGTGGGGCTGCAGTATCATGCTAACAGGCAAATCTGGGGGGAGTAGCAAAATACATATCTTTTAAAAGCATATATATATCTACATGTTATCTGGGTAAACATTAGTACATCCCATCCTGCCTCAACAGACATAGTGGAGATAGTGGCTGATGCACTAGCATACCATTAGCCAACCCAGAACCCCCAGGGGGATACCTACTGTCGAACCAAGTCCCGCAGGTTCCCTCTTACCTGCTCCACGCCGCAGGGTATTGCAAAATGCAAGAGGCCCAGCCTTCCCCCATCTCCGTGGGTATTGTCTTGGACCTTCAGGGACCGGGGTCCTGTGTTAAGGAACCCACACCCCTGGACCTATATAGCATCCTGGCATCAGTAGCGTTTAGTTCTTGGAAGAGACTAAGGCACTGGAGCCCAGAATCCAGCCCTCCAAGGAGAGGCATTATAGGCAAAACCCCACTCCAGCAGGGCCCGGGTACCGTACACCTTGGCTTTGAAGCACTTCGGACGGATCCGGCTAGCTATCCTGGGTCCCGAGACCTCCGAGGGACAGCTAGACGTGACCAACACCTAAGACACTGGCGAAAAAAACTGAAGCACTCCCAGTGGGAGGGGGTTATATAGGGAGGAAACTTCCTGTGAAATTGATTACACCAGTGTCCACACCTGAAGGTACCCATATAACCCAAGTGTAATGGCTATGCGCTCTGTGTCCCGTGATGTACGATAAAGAAATATAATTTTTTGTATTTTTTTTTAAAAAGGGGGGGGGGGTTGTCATCTGGAGCCCTGGGGATCTCCGGGCCACTGGGGACCTCCAGACCCCTAAAACAAAACATTGGCCCTTTAATAACAAAACATATGGGGGGTTGCCACCCGGGGCCCTGGGGGCCTCTGTGCCCCTGGGGACCTCCGGGCTGCTAAAAAAAATTAAATTCCAAAAATTGGCCCTTTAATAAAAAATAAAAATATAAAAAAAAATGTATAAAAAAAATAAAAAAAATAAACAATTATAAAAAAAAGGGGGTTTGATACATGGGGCCCTGGGGACCTCTGGGCTCTTTAATAATATATATATATATATATATATATATATATATATAATATGAAAATAAAAGAAATAAAAAAAAATATAAAAAATATATTTATTTTATAAAAAAAGGGGGGTTGTCATCTGGGGCCCTGGAGATCTCCAGGTCCCTGTGGACCTTCGGACCTCTAAAAAAGTAAAAGAAAAAAAATTGGCCCTTTAATAAAAAATAAAAGAAAAATATATAAAAAAAATATATATATTTTTTAAAATATATATAACTTTTTATAAAAAAAAAGGGCTTGCCATCTGGGGCCCTTAGTGGCCTCCGGGCCCCTGGGGACCTTCGGACCCCTAAAAAAAAATAAAAAAAAACATTTTTTTTTTTTTTTTTTTTTTTAGGGTGGTTCCCATCCGGGCCCCTGGGGACCCCCGGGCCCTTTACAGGTGTAATGCCTGTACCCCCCTAATGGTGGCCCTGATTGTATTTAAGGTAATGGAATCAGTCCTGATAAGAAGGATCATCGATCTCCTAAAAATACATAGCTTACTGGACCCAAAGCAGCATGGCTTTACTGAGGGCAGATCATCATGTCAGACAAATCTGATTGAATTTTTTGACTATATTACCACTGTTTTGGACCAGGGTGGTGCTGTTGACATAGCATTTCTTAATTTCAGCAAAGGAAATTGATACAGTTCCACATAATCATCTAAAGGTGGATATGCAGTTGGCTAAGGGATAGATATCAGAGTGTGGTTGTAGATGGGGTTCACTCAGAACAGAGATCAGTCACTAGTGGGGTATACCAAGGCTCTGTACTTAGGTCATGTTCTATGTAATCTATATGTAAGTGATATAACTAAAGGTTTGGGCAAGGTATGTATTTTTGCTGATGACACAAAGGTGTGTAATAGGATTTATATCCCTGGAGGTGTCAGTAACATGGAACATGATTTGGCATTGCTGGAAGATTGGTCAAAACAGTGGAGACTGAAGTTCAATTTTTCTAAATGTAAAATAATGTACCGAAAGAAAAACAATCCCTTTAGAGAGTATAACATTGGGGGTACAGTGTTAGCCAGCACTACAGAAGAAAAATATTTGGGGATGCTTATTTCAGATGATTTTAAAATGAGCAAATGGTGTGACCAGGCAGTGGTAGAAGTGAATCACATTCTAGGATGCATCTCTAGAGGGATCATCAGCAGGAGGAAGGAGGTTCTGATTCCCCAATATAGATCTTTAGTGAGACCTCATTAAGAATATACTGTGTCCAGTTCTGGAGACCTAACTTACAAAAAGATATTGATAAGATAGTACGAGTCCAGAGACAGGTAACAAAAATGGTGAAAAATTTGTCGGATAAAACATATCGAGAGCGACTTCAGGAACTTAATATGTACAGTATGGAGGAAGGAAGGAAAAGGGGAGACATATTCGAAACCTGTAAATACATCAAGAGGGTGAATAAGGTCCAGGAAGGCAGTCTTTTCAATATGAAACCAAAATCAAGAACGCGGGGACATGACCTCAAACTAACTGGAGGAAAGTTCAAAACTAATCTTAAAAAGTGTTATTTTACTAAAAGGGTGGTTGATGATTGGAATCAACTACCAACAGAGGTAGTGAGACAGTCAACAGTAAACAGCTTTAAACATCCTTGGGATAAACATAAATCTATAGTCAGAAGAAAAACGCTTTTCTATGCTTCGAAGTAATATACACTAATTTGGGGTATTTTTACTAAAAGAAATGTAGCATAATACATTCTGGCCTAAAATTGTGAAGAACAATTACCGTATTTTCCGGCGTATAAGACGACCTTTTGGATGCAAAAAATGCATTCAAAGTCAGGGGTCGTCTTATACGCCAGTACCAGTCTTAGTCAGGCTGCGGGCATCCATGATTTAAAAGCCGCGCTTCTTCCTCAGGCTGTTTCCGCAATAGGCAGAACACTGAACAGAGGCCCTGCTGGGAAAATTAAAGAGGAGCTCCAGCCGCGGGAAATTTTTTTTTTTAAAGTCAGCAGCTACTAACAGTGTAGCTGCTGACTTTAAATAAGGACACTTACCTGTCCTAGGCGCCCGCGCTGAAGGCCCCCCCCCGATGCCGGTCCCATGATCGCTCCGGGTCCCGTGCCGCCATTCACACTATGGGAAACAGGCAGTGAAGCCGTACGGCTTCACTGCCCATTTCCTACTGCGCCTGCGTGAGTCTCACGCTGGCTTGTGAATGGGCGCGCTGCTCTCTGAGAACACACACAGTTCCCAGGAAGCAGCGCGCCCCATTCACAAGGAGAAGAACAAGAAGAAAACACACCACGGTTCAGGAAGAGGCAGATTACGGACTTCCGCATAGCAACAGCTATTTCGTGTGAGTATTTTTATTTTATTTTTTTCAGGTTTTTTTTTTCAAACAACATTGTAAAATGTTGTTATCCTGGGTGGAGCTCCGCTTTAATGTTCCGCCTATCACGGAACAGTCTGAGGAGGAGCCGCGGCTTTAGATTCATGGATGACCGCAGCCTGGAAGCCAAAATCTGAAAAGAAAGTAAGGTAGGAAGATCGTCTTGGCCGGCACAGTGGAGACACAGTGGAGGCATGTGGTGGCACAGTGGAGGCATGTGGTGGCACAGTGGAGGCATGTAATGGCACAGTGGAGGCATGTGGTGGCACAGTGGAGGCATGTAATGGCACAGTGAAGGCATGTAATGTAATGGCACAGTGGAGGCATGTAATGTAATGGCACAGTGGAGGCATGTAATTTAATGGCACAGTGGAGGCATGTAATGTAATGTAATGGCACAGTGAGGCATGTAATGGCACAGTGGGGGCATGTAATGGCACAGTGGAGACATGTAATGTAATCTAATGGCACAGTAAGGCATGTCATATAATGTAATGGCACAGTGAGGCATGTAATGTAATGTAATGGCACAGTGAGATCTGAAAAAAGCCTGTTTCTGTCAGCGGTTGTTCCTGTCAGCGGTTGTTCTGGCTACCCCTTAGCTTCCAGAAAGACTAGTAGGAAGGGGGTAGTCTTATACGGCAAGTATATCCCAAAACCAACACTTTTCCTGGAAAAATAGGGGGTCGTCTTATACGCCCAGTCGTCTTATAAGCCAGCAAATACGGTTTTTATTTGCCAACTTTTTTAACAGATTTATTTGGCAAAAAAAAATAAAAAATCCAGTGGTGATTAAATACCACTAAAAGAAAGTTCTATTTGTCTGGATAAAAAGCTAAAATGTTAGTTTGGGTATAGAGTTGCATGACCGCGCAATTGTCATTCAAGGTGCGACAGAAAGTTGAATACTGAATACATTCCTCTTCTGATACTATTACCTTGTATCAGTGTTTTGGTTTGCCTTGCTTGCTGCCATATATTGTATGTCAGTTTATCCTGCTCCTGATCTAGTCCTGTACCCTGCCCTTATATCTGCTCCCCATGTTCCTGTACCCACATTCCTGATCCCCCTTCCTTGAATCTATGGTATTCCCTGCAACTTGTGCTTCCTATGTTGTATGTATTGTGTACATATTGCATGCAGTTAGTTTGTTGTTGTTTCTGTTACCTTGTTAGGCATTTTGGTTATAGGGTTGTGGTTCATTTTTTTCCACTTTTTTTTTTCACTTTTTTTATGTTCGCTGTTTGCTGGTCTGTGCATATGTTTTTCTTTACTCTTAATAAATTTACTTCACTATATATAATTTGGTCTCAGTTTCCTTGTGTAGCTACACAGATCTGGTCATCTCAGCTGGCAACCTGTAAAGGCACTGTAAACTCCCTGCCTAATCCAGTGGCATAAAATCATTGAAAATGTAATAAAACATGATCAAACTGCAGTGTTCCCTAAGTTAAATTAGCAGTTCACTGAATTATTTTATTGGCTGCATTAAATTTTTATTTCAAAGAACAATTCTTCATACAATGTTTCCTATTGTTAGAGCTCCTTGCGGAGGAATATTATTGCAAATCTTAGTTTCCTGTTATACTCTTCATTTTCTCATTCCATTACCTTTTGTAATATTTGACCATAAAATAAAACTCCACTTTTCAAATGCTCATCTGGTGTTTATCTCCCTAGATCCCTCTCTTAATTCAGACAGAACTTATTCTAGTGGGCGTCCCTTATGAACCATAGTCATATATATTACTAATGGATGTAATAAACATCTACCCAATAGAAAATGTGCCATAAACTCGCTGTGATAGTGAAATCTATAATGTGGACAGCTAAATATAATCAAAGCACAATACTATTCAAATAAAGATTTTTATTGAATGCATTGGGTGTCACTCACATAACTATTTCAGTCCCAATATGTTTAATAAGGCAAAGGGAAAAAGAAAATCATCTGTCATGGCGACAGTCATTTGCATGCACCATAATAAAAACACAGTGCCCTAAAAAAAACTTCCAAAGAATATGTACCCCTCAAGTTGCCCTTCATTCAGATGCCTTTTCTCAAGATTTCTGGTTAACTGAGCTAACCAAGTACAGTCATAGGGGGTTATTTACGAAAGGCAAATCCACTTTCCACTTTCCACTTTCCACTGCTTGTGCACTGCAAGTACACTAAACGTGCACAAAAGTTGAATACTGAATACATTCCTCTTCTGATACTATTACCTTGTATCAGTGTTTTGGTTTGCCTTGCTTGCTGCCATATATTGTATGTCAGTTTATCCTGCTCCTGATCTAGTCCTGTACCCTGCCCTTATATCTGCTCCCCATGTTCCTGTACCCACATTCCTGATCCCCCTTCCTTGAATCTATGGTATTCCCTGCAACTTGTGCTTCCTATGTTGTATGTATTGTGTACATATTGTATGCAGTTAGTTTGTTGTTGTTTCTGTTACCTTGTTAGGCATTTTGGTTATAGGGTTGTGGTTCATTTTTTTCCACTTTTTTTTTTCACTTTTTTTATGTTCGCTGTTTGCTGGTCTGTGCATATGTTTTTCTTTACTCTTAATAAATTTACTTCACTATATATAATTTGGTCTCAGTTTCCTTGTGTAGCTACACAGATCTGGTCATCTCAGCTGGCAACCTGTAAAGGCACTGTAAACTCCCTGCCTAATCCAGTGGCATAAAATCATTGAAAATGTAATAAAACATGATCAAACTGCAGTGTTCCCTAAGTTAAATTAGCAGTTCACTGAATTATTTTATTGGCTGCATTACATTTTTATTTCAAAGAACAATTCTTCATACAATGTTTCCTATTGTTAGAGCTCCTTGCGGAGGAATATTATTGCAAATCTTAGTTTCCTGTTATACTCTTCATTTTCTCATTCCATTACCTTTTGTAATATTTGACCATAAAATAAAACTCCACTTTTCAAATGCTCATCTGGTGTTTATCTCCCTAGATCCCTCTCTTAATTCAGACAGAACTTATTCTAGTGGGCGTCCCTTATGAACCATAGTCATATATATTACTAATGGATGTAATAAACATCTACCCAATAGAAAATGTGCCATAAACTCGCTGTGATAGTGAAATCTATAATGTGGACAGCTAAATATAATCAAAGCACAATACTATTCAAATAAAGATTTTTATTGAATGCATTGGGTGTCACTCACATAACTATTTCAGTCCCAATATGTTTAATAAGGCAAAGGGAAAAAGAAAATCATCTGTCATGGCGACAGTCATTTGCATGCACCATAATAAAAACACAGTGCCCTAAAAAAAACTTCCAAAGAATATGTACCCCTCAAGTTGCCCTTCATTCAGATGCCTTTTCTCAAGATTTCTGGTTAACTGAGCTAACCAAGTACAGTCATAGGGGGTTATTTACGAAAGGCAAATCCACTTTCCACTGCTTGTGCACTGCAAGTACACTAAACGTGCACTGAAAGTACACTTGGAGGTGCAGTCTCTCTAAATCTGAGGGGAAGATCTGAAATGAGGGGAAGCTCTGCTGATTTCATTATCCAATCATGTGCAAGCTAAAATGGTGTATTTTATTTTCCTTGCATGTCCCCATCGGATCTACATTGACTGAGCTTCCAAGTGCACTTGTAGTGCAAAGTGGATTTGCCTTTAGTAAATATTAGTGTTAAGTGGAATACGCCATATTCGATTTCGCGATATTGCGCGAATATATAGAAGAATATTCGTGAATATTCGCTAATATCGAATATTCGTGATATTTTATCCAAAAAAAATTACACTAACTCTACTTAAAAGAAAGGAGAATAAGGGGGCAAAAGAAGGGCGGAGAAGATAATCGTGCAATATTCTGTTTGCCGAATATTCGAGTTATTCTGATTGGCTCTGATGCAAAAGAAGGGCGCATCAGAGCCAATCAGAATAACTAGAATATTCGACAAAAGGAATATTGCGCGATTATCTTCTCCGCCCTTCTTTTGCATCAGAGCCAATCAGAATAACTTGAATATTCGGCAAAAGGAATACCGCGCAATATTCCTTTTGCCGAATATTTGAGTTATTCTGATTGGCTCTGATGCAAAAGAAGGGCCGAGTAGCTGATTCGATTCTTTTATGTTGCCGAAAATTCGCAATGCGGATTTTCGGCAACATAAAAGAATCGCATCAGCTACTCGGCCCAGGGTCTCTCTCTAATCATACCAGCAATGCTTTTAGACGTCAATGGAGATCACTAGGATGTGATCTGTTTTAAAAATAAATTTGAAAAAATATGAATATTCGCCATAGCGAATATTCGCCGCAATATTCAAGTTATTCGCGAATACTCGAATATGCAATATTCGCAATGCGAATATTCGTGAGCAACACTAGTAAATATCCCCCATAGTCTCAGTGAATATGCATTATATGAGGCTTTCTTATCTGTACCTTTATAGCCCACAATATAATGCAAACAGGTTAATACATTGGTTGTGTCTTTTTTTGTTTAATATTTTTGTGTGTTTTTAAAGGGTTGTGTTAAAGGGGTGACCCGGCCTTTTTTTATGTTTATTAAAAGTCAGCAGCTACAAAAAGTGTAGCTGCTGGCTTTTAATAAACAGACACTTACCTGCTCCAGGGTTCCAGCAACGCGCCGGCTGGGGCTCCGCTCCTCTCCTCCCCTCTCCAGCCGGCGTCTTCATTCCAACTGTGGGCACCCACTGCACATGTGCGAGCGTCACTGCACATGCACGAGCGGCGCTGTGCCTTCCGATTGGACAGGTGATCGCCTACAGGGAGGGGCTGCAGTAAAGGGATTAAGCTATTCGCCTTACCAGCCCCTCGGCGAAAAGAGGAAGTGGGACAGGAAGTCCCACTCCTCCTGAAGCCCCCACTCCCCCCCAAAAAATACATGCCAAATGTGGCATGTAAGGGGGCAAGGAGTGGATAAAGCGGAAGTTTTTGGGTGGAACTCTGCTTTAAGTTTAAGCTGCAGTATTACCATATTATAATTTGCGTGATGACCAGTAGGAAGAATGTCCCTGATTTTGGTGGTACATGGGAAATATGCCCCTTACATTGGTAGTCAGTGGGAAAAATGCCCCTTACATTAGTGATTGGTAAGAAGAACGCCCCTTTCCAATGTCAGTGGGAAATAATGCCTAGAGGCATTGGACATAGAACTATCCAGGCACAATAAGATGGGGGATCAATCAGCCACAACTCAAGAAACCCCTAGCAAACTCTGGAGGAACCCTGACTCACTTGGTGTCATTTATCTTAGCCATGGACCACAGTGGGGAGGGGATATGCCCAAGCAAAAGGCCACATTATTTACATTTTAGAATGTCTCCATTTCAGGGCTCCCAGCAAACTTTAAAATGTATGTGATCATACAGACATCTCTGGATGTCTGCTTTCTCTATCTCCTACCTGTTTAACACTTTAAAATGACCACAGTGTGATCTTTAAGTTTTCATATTGCATTGAAGACTCTAGGAGTCAGAGATATAAAAGAGATAATACTTTGAGTATAAAAATCTCATAACACATTGGTTTTTCTCCCCAGTGTTCCTCTGTGCTATTATCTCTGTTTCCAGAATACACTACGTGGTTGTCATACCTACCTCTTCCACTGTTCTATAGTCTTATAATACAATGGTAGCCAGCAAAGGTTACTTCCCAAATACACAAAACTCTTGAGAGACCAAAGAAAGTATCCACCACCTTTATTTTCTTTCCCTGTAACTTTATTTTTACTGATAACTTGTACTCTTCAAAAATCAAATTAATCTTGTATTAGTCCCTTAGTGTTGGTTTTAGCATAAGGAGCAATTGACTTGTGCTTACAAGCATTACATTTCAAGAAAAATTAAATAATGTAGTTAATGTCTTATGTTACTTCATTTAGCTATAAAACCAAACTGGCTGCTGCCCTTGCAAAATGCAGAATTAAGTATTCAGCTCCGACCATTGAATATATTTTACCAGAAACTGTACGGAAACAGGAACAAAGAGCTTCGATGGTACCACTCTATGCTTGGATCAATACAGCCAAAGTCAGGTATGATGAAGCTTTCCTTTATGCCTGTTTGTGTCTTATTTGATTGACCACAGATTGACAAGAATAAATAACCCAGTTAGAGTCATATTATATGTACTAGATGTGGTACCTTCCAGGTTTTGGCTTACCCACCTTAGTATAGAGTCATCTATAATTACATTCTTTGACAATTCCATTGAAAGTTTCATTACCTGTTTTTCTGTTTTTGTAAACTTTTTTTTTATTATGCGTTCCTTTAATAGCAAAGATGTATCACAGTTAAAGGCTACTCATACTAGTAATGCCATCCTAGCACAACATTCCCAATCCCAACATTGTTAGTTTTAGATAAAATGAAAATAAAAGATAATTCTTGTTTTGTGTCTAGAAACAGTAAGGCCGCGTACACACGTCCGAGAACCTCGTCGGGCTAAACCCATCGTTCCGTCCGACGAGGTTCTCGGCCGGCCGTCGAGTTCGTCGACCAGGCTGTCGAAAAAGGCGTCGAGCCATTAGTCCCGATGGCCCGTCGAGCAAATAGAGAACCTGCTCTCTATTTTGGCCTGACGAGCTTCCCGACGGGACGCTCGACGAAAGTGTACACACGCTCGAGCTTCTCGGCAGAATATGGATCCCAGCGAGCTTCTCGCTGGATTCTGCCGAGAAGCTTGGTCGTGTGTACGCGGCCTCACAAGTCTTTCCTATACACAACTTTTTGTCAGTATTTTTCACTTCCTGTGCTTATATATTGACTGCCTAAAGCCCCATACACACATGCCAAATTTCGGGAGACATGGGCCTGTTCAATAAAAACGGCGGCCGACATTCAGCCCGTGTGTATGTCAGTATGTTCGTTTGGCGGGCTTCTGTTGGACAAGCATACTGGAGAACCAGCAGTCCACTGGGTTGAAGGAAAAAAATAAACATGTAGGGCCAGATTCAGATACAATTAGATTCGCGTAGAGTATCAGAAATACACTACGCCGCCGTATTTTACCTGGCTCTACGTGGAATCCCGGTAGATTTTGTCCAGTAAACGACGGCGGCGTAGTGTATTTCTCCCGGCGCAAGCCATCTACGTGAGTAGGGGGCGTGAAGCATTTAAAGTAGGCGCGTTCCCGCGGCGATCGAACTGCGCATGCTCCGTTAAGAAATTTCCCGCCGTGCATTGCACGAAATCACGTTGTTACGTAATTTTTTCTTGAGTAGCGTCGTTTACGGACATTCCTATTCCCGAACGAGTTACGTAAAAAAAAAAAAAAAAAAATTAAATTCGACGCGGGAACGACGGCCATACTTAACATGGGCTACGCACCGTTAGACCAGCAAAAAGCTGGTCTAACAGTACGTAGAAAAAAATAGACGAAAGCGTTTGCTAAGACCGCTCGTATCTTCGTGGATCGCCGTAAAAAATCATTTGCATATCCCGACGCTGAAAACGACACGGACTCCTCCCAGCGGCCGCAAAAATATTGCAGCTTAGATCCGAAGGCTTACGAAGACGTAAGCCTCTCGGATCGAAGCCCGAAGCCGCCGTATCATGGTTTGAGGATTCAAACTAGTGATACGGCGCGCAAAATTTGAAATTACTCCTGTCTAACACCAGTTAGACAGGCGTAATTGCTCTGTGAATCTGGGCCGTAGTGTGTACCAGATAGACATGTGCAGACTGGAATATTTTGCTTCGTTTTTTTGTTTTCGTCTGGAAAATAAATGTATTTAGTTACTCCCGAAAATCGTTTTGATTTATTTCGTTTTTCGTTGGGGAATAGCTTTCGTCCGAAAATCCAATAAAACTTTACCCTGAATCGTACATTTCCGGTCGAATATTCCGCCTACAAGAATTCTAATGTTGTATGACTAGTAATAATAATAATAAATAATTATATTATTATTACTAGTCATAGTCAACCAACATTAGAATGTTTCTATAGCCTATGGGCGGAGCATTAAAATGTACGAGTGCAGTATATCTTCTCCGTCTAATCTATTATTTCTATAGTGTCAAATCTTTTCTCTATGATGTTGAATCTTTTCTCTATAATGTCGAAAAGTACCGTATGTGTGTGTATATCAGGTTCGATAGACAGATTGCTATTCTGTATTCAGTCAGCATCATGTCGAATCTCTCTATATCAAATTTTTAACGCAACGAAAAAGAAAATAAAGCATTTTTTATGTTGGATCTTTTGGGTTTTGGTTTCTTGCGCTTTCGTTATCGTTTGTTAAAATGATAACGAAAAAACATGATTTTTGGACGAAAATGCATTCTAACGAAAACGAATGCACATGTCTAGTACCAGACATAACTTGCCTGCCTTCCTGCAAATGGGTGTGAAATTAACTGTCCAGGGATGACTTTTTACCCTTTTCCAGATACAGCTTAGCTTGAAGCTAGCAAATCTTTAGCAGTGGATAGACATCTTATAATCAACACAAGATTAGGTCTTAGTTTTAGTGATCAGTGGCATAAAAATACAGAACATGAAGAGATCCTTGAAAATTAAATGTTATTTATAAAAAATATTGTGATCTGTTTTCCATTTAGAATTGGTTTTAATGCTCTACTCTATTTCTGTAATTAGCCTCACAGAGGTATTTAACACGTTGAAAAAAGAAGGATTCTCTCAGGTGGAATCTCCCTCAGACCTGAATGGATATAAATATTGCCTGGATGAGCATTGCCAGGATTTGCTTTTGTTTCCAACTCATCTTAAAGAAGAGCTGAGCAGCATGGAAATGTTCATTGATTATAAGACTGTATTACAGGTATGCAAACATTTATTAGACTTTCGATATGGAGATGTATAAAGGCAAGAAGCCTAAACTATGATAAGCGTACATAAGTATATGTAGTACCTGCTTTGCATGCTAATGAGTATATAAGGCTTGTGTATAAAGCATATGTGTTGAGCTGTAAGTATGTATTAGGCGCCGTACACACGGCCGAGGTTCTCGCTGAAAATCAGCGAGAACCTCGCTGGAATGCACATTCCAGCGAGGACCTCGGCCGTGTGTACGGTCTCGGCGAGCTTCCCGTCGGGAAGCCCGTCGAGCTGAAATAGAGAGCACGCTCTCTATTTCCTCGACGGCCCGCCTGGAAGAATGGCTGGTTGCCATTCCCGACGGGCGGGTCGCCGAATTCGACGGCCGGGAGAGAACCTCGACGGGCGGAACGATGTGTTCTGCCCGTCGAGGTTCTCTGCCGTGTGTACGGCGCCTCAGGCATATAAATGACATTGCAGTCAATATTCATTTTAGCTGAACCAACAACTAATCGATGTATGTTTTTTGAACCACTCACACATGCACTGGTATGGTGGCCATGCTTAGTGCACAAACTTGGTGCAACTATTATATATAAAATAGAGGTGTAGGCCATATGTTTGTCCTCCTAACACATTGAGGATCAGAGGGCAAATAGTGTTTTCCTGTAAATAAGAATCAGCAGGTTGTAGGCAACACCACAGTGGATAGTCTGCACCTGGTGTCTGATTTATACAGTATATGCCTATTGTGATTAGGAGTGGGAGAAGAATGCCATACTTAAAGGTGCAGAGATGCTTTAAGGTACATTTAGTGAATGGTTTTACTGATTCGCTAAAATTGCTGTTAACAGTTAGGGATGAGCTTCGCTCTTCGATACGAACGTATGTTCGACCCGAACATTGTCTGTTCATACGTTCGACGAAATTCAAACAAAAGCGGTCGTTCGCGCCAAAATCGAGTGACGCAAAATGGCCCATAATCCACTGCGGCATTGCGCGCTGATGACTGGCCAAGCATGCTGTATGTCCCCCATGCTTGGCCAATCACAGTGCGCAAAAAACAAAGAGCCATAATTGGCCAAAGCCTGGGTGGCTTTGGCCAATTATGGTTCAGGGCTTTAGCACACGCCCCACACTATATAAGGCCGCCTGCTGGGCGGCCTCATGTAGTGTGTTGCGGTTGTTAATGAGAGCAGTCAGAGAGACAGAGAGATTGTCTTTTTATATAGCTAGATAGAGCAGGCAGGCAGGATAGTCAGTTTAGCTTAATTTACAGTGTGTAGAGAATATATATACATCCCTAGGAATTGTACATATATTTATACACTGTATAGCTTAGATATATCAGTACTTCCTAATTTACTGGCAGGCAGGTGATTGTGCTATTTAAAGGCGTTATCACACGTATAGACACCCAGCAGGTACAATATTTAAAGGAATCTTTCATTTATTTATTTTTTATTTAAGCATCATTAAAATCAACGGTTCTGGTGCGAACCGAACGCGGGTATGTTCGGCTCATCCCTATTAACAGTGTTAAATATTTTTTATCTCCTTCTGTACATTCATTCATATGTAGATGTATCTTTATACAAACCTCTTTTTTCCTCTTTTGGATAGAGTAGGAAAGAGTTAAAAGCCCTGCCAGTTTATTTTTTTCTCTCTGAGTTCTGTTGGGTAGATTTCCCTTCACTTCTGGTCCCAGAGATGCAATGGGAAGTGAGTGTAAATCTCTACAAAGTGAAAAGAATTACCCTATCAGACATTTGTTCCCAGAATAAGTGCATCTATTGTAAGGTTTTGTGTTTCGGCTAGAGAACATGCAAGAAACAAAAGTTTCTAAAGAGTCTATAAACATGTTTTATTGATTTTATAGGAGACAGTCAACATGTTTCGGGGGTAAAACCCTTTACCCTTCATCAAAGCTTTTGAATATTTCTGAATGTCAGGTGGACTCTGAAAATAGCTCCTGGATCAGTTGATTGAAATCAGGAGTACAGGGTGTTAATTGGTTTTTGTCAGCAATGGGACAGCATATTACTTTGCTGGGGAACTACAGTTCATCTGAGCACAACAAACCAAAAATGCTGTTTAATTCATTTTTTATATTCAAAGCAAATACACCCATCCATTCACGTGGGTCCAATGTGAGTCCAACAGACCCAACAAACTGATTTGCAAGGCCAGTGATGTTGTTGGATTGGAATTGGAGTCTTTTACAACATTGTTGGAGAGGAGAATGTTGTTCAAGTTATGTTCTATCTGGGACAACTCCATCCTACCCACTCCACAATACGCTAGTCAGTCTGTGGAGTACCATCAGTGACATCTTGTTCAGTCTATTGTTGTGATCTTGTGTTGTCTTTGTTAAGTCTGTCTGTATTGTAACAAATTCCCAATTTCCCTCGGGATTAATAAAGCTTTCTGTATGTCGCCATGCTTTATTTTGTTGCGAAATCACTTTGAGAAACACCCCCTAGCATTTATGGCTGTGACCATCTTGAGTAAGGGCAGATGAGTCATGTAGCATTTACTTCCTGCAATCCACCTGTCCTTAGCGCAGGCATGCATACGGTAGAGGGTGCACTTAGCTGGGAAACCCCTTCTCTCATCCTCCCCTATTGAAGACTCCTGGGATGTATGACATCATTTGCCTAGGCATGGAAACCAAGAAGTAACTGAAGAAATTTTAAAAAGTAATTTAAAACAAGCAATTATGATATGCTTCCCGATTCATTTACTAATGCTAGTAGCATAAGGATTAAAAGTAGCGAATGTTGATTGAGAGAGTGAACTTCCACTTAAAGAACCTTTGTTCTTGGCGCTTTCTCTAGCTAAAGCAATAAGCTTGACATGGGTTCTAATCCTTTCCCCCTCAACTCAAATCTTTAAAAATAAAAAGGATTTGGCCAGACACACACTTCAAAAAATACTTTCCATATCTAGTTTGTATTTGAGTTAACCAGGACAGCTTAGGCCTCGTTCACACATGGATCCGTTCAGGTCCGTCTGTCAGTTTTTCAGGCGGACCTGAACGGGCGCTCCATGCACCCCTATGGAGCGTCGGATGTCAGCGGAGACATGTCCGCTGACATCCGACCTGATCCGATCCGCTAAAAACAAACGTATGGGGCTCACGTCCCCATCCGTCCATGCGGATCGGATCGGGAAAGATCTGATGAAAACGGACATGCTGTCCGTTTTCATCAGATCGCTCCATAGAGGACAGCGGGACTCGACAAGCTCCTCCCCGCTCAGTGAGCAGAGGGGAGCTTGTCATCCGTCGGCTCAGCGGAGATCTGCGGACTGATCTCCCGCTGAGCTGGCAGACACAGGCGGACTCCGTCGGAACGGACTGCGACGGAGTCGGCTATGTGTGAATGAAGCCTTAGGGTTTCCAGGTTTTTAGCTCTTCAAAAGAGCCAGAACCCTGGGCGAGAGGGCCCTTTACGTCTTTCACTGATACAGACTTTGTTTGTGGTGTTGACACAAAAAAGGAATCAAGTGCAGAGGTGAGTAAGTTGAAAATAATTATACTGGTCTTTGATAAAAAAAAGGATTACATTTACAAGTGCATGAGTGCGGCTAAACAATTAGTAACCATAAAACGATTGATTAGGCAACCCTAATGGTCATGCGTCATTCCCTACTCAAAGAACGTGGGCTGCCAGACAGTGATATTTGTCTTGGAAGCATTTTTGTCCTCTAGTTTAGGAAACCGCACATAAAAACTGCAGAGCTCCCAGAAGAGTGTGTGTGATTTATAACTCTATTGTCCACTCTCGGCAGACTTGGAAGGATTGTGAACACAGAGGCACAATATCAGTGCATCAGTGAGAGGGTTGCTCAGCAACATGTTTATGTCAGGCTGTTTATCACTGCAAACAGAAGCTGCCCAGTTTGGGAGCTTGATCTGTTAATCCCTAGAAGGACAATGCCAACATGAAATATATTGGCTTTCTGTGAGCGTTTTTTACTTTGAGTGCTGCATGGGCAGAGATAGTGTAGGAGTACAATAAGTCGCCATGGTAACCATCATAAAGACACAAGATATGCGTAGACCACGTACTGTATTGTCTGCAGGGACATTAACAGGTTTATGTCTTGGGAGCAAAGTTACAGACCCCCTTTTACTACCTGCATGTCACTTCTGGCATTTATTCAATTTATTTTATAAATTGGCAAGTTAAACATATTGGCCCAGATTCAGAGAGAATTGGATTCTCGTAGCGTATCAGAAATACACTACGCCGCCGTTTTTTACCTGGCTCTACGTGGAATCCAGGTAGATTTTGTCCAGTAAACGACGGCGGCGTAGTGTATTTCTCCCATCGCAATCCATCTACACGAGTAGGGGGCATGAAGGATTTAAAATAGGCGCGTTCCCGCGGCGATCGAACTGCGCATGCTCCGTTCGCAAATTTCCTGCCGTGCATAGCGCGAAATCACGTCGTTATGTCATTCGTTGTTTGAGTAGCGTCGTTTATGGACATTTCTATTCCCGAACGAGTTACGTAAAAAAAATAAAAATAAATTAAATTCGACGCGGGAACGACGGCCATACTTAACATGGGCTACGCACCGTTAGACCAGCAAAAAGCTGGTCTAACAGTACGTAAAAAAAAACAGACGTAAGCGATTGCGAAGACCGCTCGTATCTTCGTGGATCGCCGTAAAAACACATTTGCATATCCCGACGCATGAAAACGACGCGAACTCCTCCCAGCGGCCGCAAAAATATCGCAGCGTAGATCCGAAGGCTTACGAAGACGTAAGCCTCTCGGATCGAAGCCCGAAGCCGCCGTCTCATGGTTTGAGGATTCAAACTAGTGATTTGGCGCGCGAAATTTGAAATTACTCCTGTCTAACACCAGTTAGACAGGCGTAATTGCTTTATGAATCTGGGCCATTGTAACTAGCTAACAGATTTAACAGGTTGTTAAAATACCTCTGATAATATCAATGTAACTCCTCCAAAGTCTAAAAGTGACAAATGTAAAAGGAAATAACAACCCTGCTCAGTTGTTCAGAAGATATTTCACCAAGGAATGTGCCATTTTGACTAATATAAAGACATATTGTGGCCAACAAGTAGCCATTGCTGTTGCTCCCAAGACTAAACAGACTCAAATAAACATATTGGGCCAGATTCGGGTAGAGTTAGGCTGGAGTATCAGTGATACTCCAGCCTAACTGTCACTTTTAGCCGGCGTTTCTGTTTTCTGTAACCAGAAAACAAGAAACGCCGGGTTGGAGTTCCGATGCGATCGGCGTAATTGAATTTCGCCATTGCATCGCAACTTTAATTTAAAAATGTTAATCAGCGGGAATCGGCAATTCACGATCGTATTCAGGCGCGACGCAGTGTCTTTCCGACGTTTCCGTAAGCGATACGCGGCGTAAAGATAAAGCAGCCCCCTAGTGGAGTATCCTATGTTAAGTATAGCCGTCGTCATCGCGTCAAAAAAAAAAAAAAATGGCGTCGCTTGCGTAAAACGTCCATGAATGGGGATTTGACGTCATTGACGTTCACTGACAGAATTTGGAGCATGCGCACTGGGATGCATTGACAGTCGACGCATGCGCTGTACATTCGCCGCGGGATCGCGCTTATTTTAAATAATACACGCCCCGTACCCGCCCAATTTGAATTCCGCCAGCTCATTTACGATACGCTGCCGCAACTTTAGGAGCAAGTGCTTCATGAATAACAGCACTTGCTCCTAAAATTTCGCCAGAGTAACGTAAATGAGAAACGTTACTCCAGAGCAAAGATGCTCCCATCTACCTGAATCTGGCCCTTTGCCATTGTTGGTAGTGAGTATAATTGCTTTTTAAATACGTTTTTCATTTACAGAAAGACATATAAACTTAGAAGGTAGAGTGATAGTGGTTTTGATCCAGTATAAGGTACTTGACTTAAGAAATGTATCATTGTACACAAAGTAGTAGACAAGGATAATGGAACCATACAAGGTAAGATACTAGCCCAACTGATGAAAAGTTAGGGGCCACAAGATGCGTTGAAGCTGCCATGCAACTAAGGGAAGATCACAAATTCCAGATCCTCATGTCCATAAACAACATAAGCTTGTCTATATATCCATTACATGCTGAAACGTATTCAGAATGTAAAGAGAATAAAGGTATACTTTAGGTCTTGGTGAGACATGTATGGTACTGCTGCCAGAGAGACAAGCCAAGAATTCCAAAGGAAGATAGAAATGAGGAGTAGAAAGAGGAGAGAAAAAGAGAAAGAAAGAGGGAGAAGATATGTGTCCTACCATGAGGAAGAGTTGACAGGGATGAAGTTCACCATTTCTTTAGTGATGTGTAGATTTGGATCAAGGGGTCGCAAATATTGTTATATTTTTGAGGGTGTTGTGATTGACTGACTGATAAGAGCTTCATGGTTTGTACCTTTTTAACTTAGCTGAGAAGTTCCAATTTGGTGAAATGGGTTGCAGGTTGCTTCCATTTTAGTTCTATTAGACATATTGCAGCTGTTAAAATGTGGTCTGTACACAGACATGACGTGAGACATGACCAGTATATGAGTCAAAAAGGGAGCCTACTGCTGATTGTCATCTCCGGTAGGAGTTAAAAGGTAGAAGAATAAATTATGTGGAATTGTTCCAGAGTATTCATACCCCTTGAAATTTTCCAGCATTGTTTAATCCATCATCTAAAAATGGAAAGAGTATGGCAAAACTGCAACAGCAAACCTACCAAGACATGGGTGTCCACCTAAACTGACAGGCTGGGCAAGGAGAGCATTAATCACAGAAGCAGCCAAGAGTCTCCACAAATCTGGCCTTTATGGAAGAATGGCAAGGTTGAAAGAAAGCCATAAGAAGTCCATTAGCAGTTTGCGAGAAGCCGTGAGGGGGACAGAGCAAACATGTGGAAAACAGTCAGATGAGACCAGTATTGAACTCAGTGGCGTAACTAGAACCTTCAGGGCCCCGATGCAAGAAACTATAAAGGGCCCCCCTGACCCCCCCGGACAGGGCTCTTTTCTCTGAGCATGGTGGCGGAACAACAGGACCCGGTCGCAAGTGTGTGGCTGCATATAAAGGAACCGATTTCTCAATTTCGCCTGCTTCTCCTCCTCTCCCTCCCGCAGGCATTCAGCGGCTGCAGGAGGAAAATGGAAAGATTGGTTCCTCTATGCCAGTGTTTCTCAATATTTTTCCAGCCAGGGCACCCTTGAAGTATACTCTTAGGTCAGCGAAGGTGAACCTTGGCAACCCAGATGTTTTGGAACTACATTTCCCATGATGCTCAACTACACTGCAAAGTGCATGAACATCATGGGAAATGTAGTTCCAAAACATCTGGGGTGCCAAGGTTCGCTATCACTGCCCTAGGTGAATAGAGCTGCACTGCAACCACCCTGCAACTGTGTGCATTGCAGCTTAGTGATGATGTATTTAAGGGGTTAAAACAGGCAGTCAGGAGGCAACACATTGCCTCTTTACCAGCTGTCAAATGCCTCTGAAAAGCGATCTGAGCATGGATTGCTTTTCAGTGGAACAGCATTTTTTTGCTAGTACTATGAACAAGCAAAAAGATAAAAAATCGGTTCTGATTGTACACATATAGGGGGTCATGTAAACACACATACATACACATTTATATACATATATATATACATATATATATAAATGCACATATGCACACACATATAAACCAGTGGTGGCTGGTGCTCAACATTTTTGGGGGGGTGCAAGCAAACTGAAAAATTCTTTAAAAAAAAATTGCAGTCTCACTGTGCCCATCAAACGCAGCCACTGTGCCCGTCAAAAGCAGCCACTGTGCCCATCAAACGCAGCCACTGTGCCCGTCAAACGCAGCCACTGTTCCCGTCAAACGCAGCCACTGTTCCCGTCAAACGCAGCCACTGTGCCCGTCAAAAGCAGCCACTGTGCCCATCAAAAGCAGCCACTGTGCCCATCAAAAGCAGCCACTGTGCCCGTCAAACGCAGCCACTGTTCCCGTCAAATGCAGCCACTGTTCCCATCAAATGCAGCCACTGTACCGTCAAACGCAGCCACTGTACCGTCAAATGCAGCCACTGTTCCGTCAAATGCAGCCACTGGTCCTATCAAATGCAGCCACTGTGCCGTCAAACGCAGCCACTGTGCCCGTCAAGCCCAGCCACTGTGCCCGTCAAACGCAGCCACTGTGCCCGTCAAATGCACCCACTGTGCCATCAAACACAGTCAGGGGGTGGGTGGGGAGAGCGGGGCGATGCCCTGCGCTCCTATGGACGCACCACCACTAACACATACATGCACACTCACATACACACATGCACACACATGCACACACATTCATACACATATGGCATGCACACTCGCATACATATGCACATGCACATGAACACACACACATATGAACACACACACACATATGAACACACACACACATATGAACACACACACATATGAACACACACACACATATAAATACACACATGTAAACACACACACACAGTAGATAAAAACGGCAGTCTTACCTTAGCAGCTCTTCCTGTCGGGTACTGCACTGTAGGGGGAGACAAAGAGCACACACTGTGCTTTTACATTGTAATGAATGTGACGAGCTCCCCGCACAGTGCAGATTACAGCTCGACCTGGGATCGGGAGCTCATCTCCGTTTCTCCCCTCAAAGCACTGTATACAGGGGGCCCTCAAGGGCCCCCTACAGCAAGGGGCCTGGTCGCCATGGCGCACTCAGCGACCCCTATAATTCCACCACTGATTGAACTTTTTGGCCCAAAAGCAAAACACTATATGTGGCAGAAAACTAACACTACACATCACCCTGAACACACCATCCCCACTGTGAAACATGGTGGTGGCAGGATCATATTGTGGGATGCAAGAAAGCTGGTCAGAGTTGATAGGAAGATGGATGAAGCCAAAATCAGAGCAATCTTAGAAGAAAACCTGTTAGGCCTCATTTACACTTACGGGCTGTTCAGGTCCGCCTGTCAGTTTTGACGGCGGACCTGAACGGCCGCTCCATGCATCCCTATGGAGTGTCGGATGTCAGCGGAGACATGTCTGCTGACATCCGACCTGATCCGATCCGCTAAAAACAGACGTATAGGGGCCACGTCCCTATCCGTCATGGCGGATCGGATCAGGTGAGATCTGACAAAAACGGACATGCTGTCCGTTTTCATCAGATCGCTTCATTGGAATCAACGGCGCTGCACAAGCCCCTCTCTGCTCAGTGAGCAGAGAGGAGCTTGTCATCCGTCGGCTCAGCGGAGATCTGCGGACTGATCTCCCGCTCAGCTGGCGGACACAGGTGGACTCCGTCGCGACCGACTGCGGCGAAGTCCGCCATGTGTGAATGAGGCCTTAGAGTCTGCAAAAGACTTGAGACTGGGGTGGAGGTTCACCTTCCATCAGGACAACAACCCTCTCTTCTCTGATGATTAGAAGAAGAAGTTCGGCTGTGATGACGTCAGCCCGCTCCGTGCAAGAGGGAGGGGGGCGCAGACGTCCGCGGGAGGAGAGGAGGAAAAAGAAGAGCCAGTGTGTTGAAGAAGCAGCAGCAGACATCAGCCGGGAGGAGAGAAGAGGACCTCTGCGGGGGCAGCGGTGGGTGCAAACACGTTTGTCTTATATATAACAGCAAAAGGGAAACAATAGCAAGCATTTAAAAAGTTATTTTACGGAGGTTGACTAGGTCTTATTTTCGGGGTAGGGCTTATATTGCACCCTGCCCCGATATTCCAGCTAGGGCTTATTTTCAGGGTAGGGTGTATTTTCGGGGAAACACGGTAGCACCATCAGAGGATAAGGATGAGAGATCTAGGATTTCAGAAGAACCTTTTTCTGCTTCCCAGGTTCTAAAAATGCAGGTGCAATATTATACGGAAAAGTACGCTTTGCATTTAAATTACCTTCTTTAGAGTTAACTGATTCGCCTGTCTCCTCTCTGGGTTCATTGAAATTTCCACAGGCTGCATGTTCCTTTCAGCTTCATCCTTTATTGGAGAATCTGATATACGCAGACTGGAAGCATCCAGATAGGCATTTTTCTCCTCCTAGGAAGTTTGAAGTTCTCTATCCAATGGAGGAGAAGTTTACCAAGAAGTGGAGTCTGTCTTCAGTAGATGCGGCTATTTCGTGTTAAATAAAAGCTTAACCTGTCCTGTGGACAATGCCCAGGTATTTAAAGATCCTATTGAGAAAAGGTTGGAATCTTTACTGAGGTCTTCCTTTCTCCTGGCGGGCGCAGTGACCTAACCTGCCTGTGGCGGCAGTGGGTATGTGTCGGGTCTTAAAGGATCAGGTGAAACGGGCTAAAAGACCTGCCTCCAGAGCAGATCAAATGTTGGGAGAATATGCCCAGGGCCATATGTTTTACAAGAGATGCCATCAGGGATTCTATTCAACAAGCATTTTGCCTTATGCTCCAACTGGTGCACATGCTCAGAATTCTTTGGCTGAAGGACTGGTCAGCGGAAGTCCCCTGCAAAAAACTCTGTTGCCGGAGAAAAAGAAAAACAAGCGTCCTTGTTTCAAACGCTCTCTCTCCCCAGCTTCTGGAACATCTGCCTCTAGGCAGTGCCGACGGCACTCTCAGGCGGCGTACACACGGCCGAGGTTCTCAGGAGAAACCAGCGAGAACCTCGCTGGGAGCCGCATTCTGCCGAGAACCTCGGCCGTGTGTACGCTCTCGGCGAGCATCCCGTCGGGAATGCCGCCGAGCCGAAATAGAGAGCATGTTCTCTATTTTCTCGACGGCCGAATCTGACGGCCGGCAGAGAACCTCGACGGGCGGAACAATGTGTTCTGCCCGTCGAGGTTCTCTGCCGTGTGTCCGCTGCCTGAGACAGCCACAAAGGCTAAAGACCAGAGCCAGGCCCAGAAAAACAGGAAGCAGTGAGGGCAAAGAGCTAACAAGCAAAGCCCCAAATCTTCCTCATGAAGGGGCTGAGTGGGGGGGGGGCAGCTTCCGCAGTTTTAAGCGGCTTGGCAGACAGATCCAGGACAAATGGGTGGTTTCTGCTGTATCCCTGGGGTACAAGCTGGAATTTCGAGAGACTCCACCCTGTCGGTTCAGAAGTTCAGGGGTCTCCAAAGATCCAACAAAAAGAGATTCTTTCTTTCGAGGTTTGGATCATTTGCTGTCTCAGGGGGTAATAAAGTTAGTCCCTTTAAGAGAACGAGGTGCAGGGTTCTATTCAAACCTCTATGTGGTTCCAAAACCAAATGGAAATGTCAGACCCATTCTGGACCTAAAGGATCTAAACCAGTTTCTGGACATTCGCCATTTCCAAATGGAAACCATTCGCTCCGTGGTTGTCACCCTACAAGGGGAGTATTTGACGCCTATTTACATGTGCCTATTTATCCCATTTACTAAAGGTTCCTAAGGTTCGTGGTAGAGCATCGCCACTTTCAGTTTGTGGCTCTTTCTTTTGGTTTGGCCACTGCACCCCGGGTATTTACAAAAGTTCTGACTCCACTGTTGTCAAACTTGAGGGCACAGGGCATAAGGGTGACAGCCTATCTAGACGATCTACTTGTGATAGATCAGTCAGTGGCAGGACTAGATCATGCAGTGCTTAAACCTGCAGAAATCCTCTCTACAAGCACTAAGAAGGGTAGAGTATTTGGGCATGATCATAGACACAGCCCAAAGCAGGGTATTCCTGCCAGAGCCAAAGATCAAGTCCCTAAGAGAATTGATTAAACAAGGTCAGAACAAAGAAGGGACCATCAGTTCCCTTTGCATGAGGATATTAATAAAGATGGTGGCCTCCTTCAAGCCTGTTCCCTATGTTTAATTTAAGACTACTGCCGGGCGGCATTCTGGCTGCCTGGAACAGGAAAAACAAAGCTCTGGATTTACCCATGCACCTGTCTCCACAGGTGCGCCAAAGCTTCAGTTGGTGGTTGAAAACCAAAAACGTGCGGAAAGGAAGGTCCTTTCTCTCAGTCACCTGGAAGGTGATGTCAACGGATGCCAGCCTGTTGGGCTGGGGAGCAGTATCAGAAGAAGCTTCAGCCCAGGGTACCTGGGCCAAAACCGAGGAGAGCCTGCCCATCAATATTCTGGAAATTTGGGCAGTATACTTAGCCCTCAGAACCTGGACACACAGTTTACAGGGCCTCCCGGTTCGGATTCAATCCGACAATGCTACTGCAGTAGCTTATATCAATCACCAAGGAGGCACCCGGAGCCTGGATGGTGAAAAGGAGGCGAATCGGATTTTGATATGGGCAGAAAAGTATGTTCCTTATCTTTCTGCAATCTTCATTCCACGGTAGAAAACTGGCAAGCGGACTATCTGACTTTCTAGTAACTGTCACCAGGAGAGTGATCTCTCCACCCCAATGTCTTTCAGGCAATATGCCAGAGATGGGGGACCCCAGATGTAGACCTGCAAGCTTCCAGGCTCAACAGGAAGTTGGACAACTTTGTGTCCAGGACGAGAGATCTGCTGGCTTACGGAACGGATGCTCTGACAATTCCTTGGAATCAGTTTTCACTGATCTATGCATTCCCCCCAATCCCTCTCTTACCGAGATTGCTGGGCAGGATCAAGAAGGAGGGAATACCAGTACTCTCAGTGGCCCCAAATTGGCCCAGGAGGCCCTGGTACGCCGAGATCATAAAGATGGCAGTAGAAAAACCTTGGGTGCTTCCACTACGTCGCGACCTGCTGTCACAGGGTCCAGTGTTCCACCCTTCCTTACAGAAGCTAAATTTGACAGTCTGGCTACTGAGACCTACATTTTGAAGATATGAGGACACTCTGGTACAGTTCTTTCTACACTCATTAATGCTAGAAAGCCGGCCTCCAGGCTAATCTACTACAGAGTCTGGAAGGCGTATGTTTCCTGGTGTGAATCCAGAGGGTGGAATCCTCAAAAGCATGCTATAAGTAGGATTCTCGCCTTTTGCCAATTAGGAGTGGATATGAAATTGGCCCTGAATACTATCAAGGGTCAAATATCGTCTCTTTCAGTCTTTTTTCAGAAACCATTGGCATCTCATTCCCTTGTCTGGGCATTCATTCAGGGAGTACTACAGATAAATCCGCCAGTCAAATCGCCCTTGTGCCCCTGGGATTTAAACTTAGTATTATCAGTTCTGCAAAAGCAACTTTTTGAACCTATTCGCCATGTTCCTTTGATTCTTTTAAGCAAGAAATTGGCCTTTCTGATTGCTATCTCTTCTGCTAGAAGGGTATCAGAGTTAGCAGCTCTTTCTTGTATAGAGCCTTATCTAATTTGTCACAAAGACAAAATTGTACTATGCCCTCATCCTACCTTTCTTCCAAAGCTGGTGTCAGCATTTCATTTAAATCAAGACATTGTTTTACCTTCCTTTTTTCCTGAACCACGAACAGCGGAGGAAAAGTTATTGCACTCTCTAGATGTAGTGAGAGCAGTAAAAGTTTATCTGCAGGCTACAGCTCAGATACGTAAAACAGATGTTTTGTTCATTGTGCCAGATGGTCCCAAGAAGGACCAGCCGGCATCAAAATCCACCATTGCTAGTTGATTTAGACAAGTAATTGTTCAAGCTTATGATTTAAGAAATTAGGTTCTGCCTTTTCCTGTTAAGGCGCACTCGACCAGGGCAATAAGTGCTTCATGGGCAGTGCATCACCAGGCTTCGATGGCTCAAATTTATAAAGCTGCTACTTGGTCTTCAGTCCATACATTTACCAAATTCTATCAAATTGATATAAGAGGACATGAGGATTCTCCGTTCGGGCGTAGTGTGCTGCAGGCAGCGGTCTACGGCTTCTTATCCATTGGCGGCCTGCTTGATCTGTGCCTCCCACCCTTCATATAGAGCAGGGGTCTCCAAACTTTTCAAACAAAGGGCCAGTTTATTTTCCTTCAGACTTTAGGGGGGCCGGATTGTGGCCAACAGGGGCAGAACATGTCATGGGCCCATCATCAGTGAGAATAAATATGGACTCAGGGTTGGTGGTCAATAGGAGTGGTGGCCCTATTAGTAGGAGGAATAGTATCCCATCATTGGTATCCATAGAAGAAAAAATGTCCCATTGTTGGTGTGAGTGGGAGGAAAAGTGCTCCAAGGGCCTTAAAAAGGCTACCAAAGGGCCACATCTGGCCCTCGGGCCGCAGTTTGGAGACCCCTGATATAGAGCATTGCTCTGGGACGTCCCACTATGTAATGACTAAGGCTCTGTGTCCCGTGGTGTACGATAAAGAAAGTAGGATTTTTTAATCACAGCTTACCTAAAATCCTTTTCTTTGAGTAACAACAGAATACAGAGCCCCCCCCCCTTCTATGGGATCCTTACTGCTTTGCTACAAAAACTAAGGTACTTCCTGTATGGGAGGGGTTATAATGAGGGGAACTTGTTCTCATTGGTTGTGCCAGTCTCCAATCACCTCTGGTGAACATACAACCTACTATGTAATGACTAAGGCTCTGTGTCCCGTGGTGTACTTAAACAAAAGGATTTTACAGGTAAGCTGTTATTAAAAAATCATACTTTTTGGTTTTGGGTTTAGATTACCCCTCACCCACACTCCCATGAAAAGTTATTGTAGTGTTTACCTTCCTTGCTTCCCTCTGAAATTCCATTTTTTATGGGAAGCTATGCAAAATAAATGCAGAGCAGAAAAAATTTAAATCCAATTTTATTTGCAAGTGTTACAGCTTTACAAGAAAAAACAAGCAGATAACAAATGAGGACGCAACATAAATAGCAATTTTAAGCACCTCAGTAAAAGAGCAGAAAGATGAAGCATCATTTATCAGAAAAACTGCTATCAGGAATTCTATACCTATTAATATTTATACAGCTCATTTGCATTAATAAAACTCTAAAAACACCAGATTCCAGTGCCACATATAGGAATCAGCCTTACGTTGTATTCCTTAACCACTTAAGACCCGGACCAATACGCTGGTAAATGACCCAAGGTGTTTTTGCGATTCGGCACTGCGTCGCTTTAACAGACAATTGCGCGGTCGTGCGACGTGGCTCCCAAACAAAATTTGCGTCCTTTTCTTCCCACAAATAGAGCTTTCTTTTGGTGGTATTTGATCACCTCTGCGATTTTTATTTTTTGCGCTATATACAAAAATAGAGCGACATTTTTGAAAAAAAAACACTATTTTTTACTTTTTGTTAAAAAAAAAATCAAATAAACTAAATTTTAGTCAAACATTTAGGCCAAAATTTATTTAGCCACATGTCTTTAGTAAAAAAAAAAAATCGCAATAAAAAAAAATAGCTACCTAGCGGGAACAGCGACACTAATACAGCGATCAGAAAAATGATCGCTTAGTGACGCTGGCAATAGGGAGTGAAAGGGTTAACTAGGGCGGTGATCAGGGGGTTAAAACTTTATTAGGGGGGGTGGGGGGGCTATCCTGAACCTAACACTAACTGTTTTTTACACTGCCTGTCACACTGACACTAAATGCAGTGATTAAATCACTGCATTCAGTGACACTGTGACAGGGGGGTGGGGGGGGGGCGATCACAAGGGGTTAATATGCCTATGTGAGTGTGTGTCAGTGTTGTGTTGGTGCACACTTACTTGTGATGTCTTCTCTCATCAGCAGCGCTGGGAAACAGCGCTGCGATGAGAGAATACATCATTTCCTCCTTCCTGTGTAAACACAGGAGGAGGAAGTGACAGGCTGGGAGCGCGCTCCCATTGGCTGGGAGCGATCGCGGGGGGGGCGGATATCACGGACATCCGCCCGCAGATCCCGGATCGCTCCCAGAGGTAGGGGGACCCCCGCACGCCGCGGAGGGGGTCCCGATGGGACCCCCGAACCGCACTCAGGCGGGGACGTAAATTTACGCCCTTGTGCCTGTACGTGCCATTCTGTGGCCGTATATGTGCGTGCGGGGGTCCTTAAGTGGTTAAAGGAGAACCTTTCAGTAACTTTACAAACCGACACAAAAAATACCTGTCATGTCACAATATACTGTACAGCAATAATATAGTGTTTTTTTGGAAACTGTATTTATTATAATGAAAGGATAAGTTCACCTTTGGTATTTAAAGTGTAAGGCCGCGTACACACGAGGAGACATGTCCGCTGAAACTGGTCCGCAGACCAGTTTCAGCGGACATGTTCGATCGTCTGTACGGCCTAGCGGACAGGTTTTCAGCGGACAAAAGTTTCTAAGCATGCTTAGAAACTTGTCCACTGGAAACCTGTCCGTCGGACATGTCCGCTGGTTAGTACGCCTAACCAGCGGACCGAAATCCCGCGCATGCGTGGAAGCATTGAACTTCCTGGTTAGAGCACGTCGGTGTCTTCTACGTCACCGCGTTCTCTGTCCGCTGGGATTTTGGTCTGATGGTGTGTACACACATCAGACCAAAATATCCCTGGAGACATGTCCGATGAAAACGGTCTGCGGACCGATTTCATCGGACAAGTCTCCTCGTGTGTACAGGGCCTTACATGTAACATGTTACGAGGTAGTACCCCCTGCTTACACCCAAATGCCCCACTGATTCTTTTTTTTTGCTCCCACTGTAACAATTTTAAATCAGCGTGGCACCGAATCTGTGGATGAAAAAACTACAGGCCCTGTCTGCCATCGTGGTAGTTGGACTTGTAAGTTGAATGCACTTCGGGCACGCTTATCAGTATGCTTGTAGTTCAATCACACTGCGCTCTGGAACTGTATGCCTATACTAAGGTACGGGTAGAGCGCTCAAGCCAGTGTCTGCAGGAGTCTGACATTGCTCTGCAGACTCCTAAAAAATAAAAAAATTGGACTTATGCCGCATACACACAAATGTTCCGACCGTGCGTAGGTTCCATCAGACATTTGCTGACATTTCCGACAACAAAAATTTGAGAGCTGGTTCTCAAATTTTCAGACAACAACACTTGTTGTCGGAAAATCCGAGCATGTGTACACAATTCCGACACACAAAATTCCATGCATGCTCGGAATCAAGCAGAAGAGCCGCACTGGTTATTGATCTTCATTTTTCTCGGCTCGTTGTACGTGTTGTACATCACTGCGTTCTTGGCGTTCACAATTTCCGACAACATTTGTGTGACCGTGTGTATGCAAGACAAGTTTGAGCCAACATCCATCGGAAAAAAAGCCACGATTTTGTTGTCGGAATGTCCGATCGTGTGTACACAGCAAAAGTCTTTAAACAATTTAGGATCAAGTAGAGACAATCCTTGTAGCACTAAGTGTGGCTGGGACCCAGGAGGCCTGGTTTTGTAGGTGTCCCAATCTGATAAAGCATTGGAAAACGTACAGTAGTGAGCACCTGAAACAATTTGTTTTTGACCTCTCAACCTGTGTTCTTGGCTCCTTCCATACTCAGGGACATGACAAATACAGTAATGTAATAATAGGTCAATTTTTCTGACATACAAACCAACTGCAATGTTGCCTGGGCAATGTCACTTGCCTGGAGTTCAAGAACTGCATTTTAAAGGGTAAGTTTACCTTTACAGAAAAATAATAAATGCACATTTTTTTTCAGGTAAAAAATGTGCATCTTATTTTTTTTCGTTAGAAGCCTGTAAAGCATTACACCCACGATCAGCAGATAATGGGTGTAATGCCACATTCCTTCACACTGTCTGTGTAGCTGTCTGAGCTTACAGAATACCTACCATGTTATGGAGAAGGGGAGGTGTTCTTTATATCTAAAGCACTTCATGTTCTAGGGCTGATAACATTGTTACAATAGATACAATAGGGGGATTGAGCTGTAAGCAGGTGCTTTCAAAGGTTAAAAGTTTTTTTCTGCTACTAGACATGTGCCATGGGTTTGATCCTATTCAACTATGCTTATGTGTGTGTGTAGCACTACCACCGAAGGAGCTGCTGGGCGGTATGTTACCTCTATTCCCATGCAGTCTAGGGTACTTGATTAGAGTTGGAAAAAGAAACTTCAATGTCCACACCTTGGGATTTTTTTTTCTTTGCTTTATTACCCAATGGGGTAAAAGATAATTGAAGAGATGGAAGGGTAATAGGTAGTAGATTCAGGTGTACAACTTTGTTCAGAAACACTCCTGCTTCCAGCAATGTAGCTTTCGTCATCACTCTAGCCAGAGTGGGCATTGTGCATCTGGATAGGCATCTCTCACTAGCCTAGAAGCCAGAGTGTCACACGGAAACTTTAGCAAAGTCTCTGCCACAGACCTTCCCAAAGATGGTTTTGGTCCAGAATTCTTCTCAACACAGGATTAAGCACCCAGGTCTGCCTTGAATAAACTCTTGTGAATTCAAAACTGAGAGGCGACCATCACTCAGCCTTTCAGTAACAGTGCGTCCTTCGATGAAGTTCAAGGCCTCGCCTGAGATACCAGCCTTGTGTTCGGTGCTCTCCAAGACATGTTCTTCATCGCGTTGCTTCCTCCTTCAGGGCGGACAGCACAGGACCACTCTGCGAACGTAGACCCAGTCTGACTAAAGGACCTACTTGATAGATCACAGTTCCGGACCAACGTGGTCCCAGAACCAGGAACACTTAAACACACACCCCCGACCATGAGGGCCACACACGGGGGTGGTGGGACGACAGCCAGAATAAGCAACAACGGCGACGACCCCAAGCTAAATGACGTCTGCCCCTTAAGTCCCTTCCCCCAGCATGCACAGCGAGGCGATCAACCCCGCTGATTGGCTGCTGAGGAAAACACCCAATACACCCTGTCTTGACTGCTGCCACCCTTGGCCTGGGGTGGTACCAACACCCCAGACAACAATAGTGGTCACTCACAGTACAGCCATGGCTGGAGCAGAGGCCCAAATTTGAAAAAAACAATAGGGTCAGAGGTAGTTAAAACCCTGACCACCCTCTAAATTTAAGGCAGCGCCAGCTATGAAAGTAGCAGGCCCCTACATGTGTAACTCATTTGTTACAATGTAGTGTCCTGGGTTGACTTGTTGAGCCTGTGGTTCCTGAAAACAAACAGCTAATGCTGCTGGTCAGGTTTACCTTCTCTTTTCAGGAAGGTCACCATCCCCTACAGGTCATACCATATACATAGGGGCTCATTATTGCCCTAAAGAGAAGTTAGGGGAAAGTCTGCCAAATGTAGCTATTAAACAGTTTTTAAACAGAATTTAAATGATCACTTGTGCAATGTGTCAATACTGTAAGGCCTCGTACACACGAGCAGACAGATTTGTTTAAATCTGTCCGTCCGACAGATTTGAACAAATCTGTCTGCTGGGATTTTGGTTTGCTCGCGTGTACACACGAGCAAACCAAAATCCCCGCCAGCAGACGGCGCGCTGACGTGTCGGTGACGTCACCGCACCAGGAAGTAAAACACTTCCGCGCATGCGCCGAATCCATTCGGCGGCAGTGCGGGACGACATGTCTGCTGGTAAGTGTACTAACCAGCAGACATGTCGGGCCGATGGATTCCCACCCGATAGATTTCAAAGCATGCTTTGAAATCTGTCGGGTGGCCAAATCCGTCGGCTCGGCCGTACACACGATCGAATCTGTCTGCTGAAACGGTCCAGCGGACCGTTTCCAGCGGACATATTTGATCGTGTGTACGAGGCCTGACAGGAAGTCAGGTAAATCAGTGTGTGTTGTCCCAGACGGAAGATACTTTTTCTGCCTTGTGTAGACAATACACCAATTACTATTGGGCGTCGGCTGTAGAAATGGCCAGAGAGGTTTGGGGAGTTGGAAGCCTTCAGCTGTTCAAAATGAAGCAATTAAAGCCCCTATAAATAAAGAATAAGTATAAAGACTGATTGCTGCATCCTGGGGGCTTTGTGAGTGAAGGAGCAGACACAAGCACTTCTGAAGAGGTGAGGTGCTGATGGATATTTCTGTGGGAGAAATATCAAAGAGACTTTTTTGTTGTTTTCTGCTGTAGGACCAGCAGTGTCTGCCCAGCAGTAGGCTGTGCCAGACTCCATAGGTAGGTTCCTGTGTTGGGAAGGTAGACGCCCCAAGTGGCAAGGGTTTATTTTATGTTTTGTTTTGTTTATGCTGTTTTGATGCTTGCACGTGTATCCCGCAAGATGGAAAAGTAAACCATATCATTTGTTTTCAGTCATCCTCAAGTCCTGTTTTGTACAGTTCAGCGTGTAGTGAACCTATCCAGGGGGTCACACACACCCGCTACCGAGTTAATCCCTCACACATGGTGGAGTGCCGCGGGCAGTTAAAGTAAACCCAAAATGGAGGAGATGCTGAAACAGCTGATTATAGCAAATGCAAATCACCAACAGAGCATTGCAGCTCAACAACAGAGCATTGCAGCTCAACAACAGGTTCGCCAAGAGAGCATTGCAGCTCACCGAGAGAGCCTTGCAGCTCAACAACGGGTTCACCAAGAGAGCATGGCAGCTCACCGAGAGAGCCTTGCAGCTAATCAACAGGTTCACCAAGAGAGAATGGCAGGTTGGGAAAGGAAACACCAGCAGCAAATGGAGGCCATCGCGAAACTATTTGAGAGAACAGAGGAAAAGGATAGCAAGCCCTCTCTGATTGAGAATCCAGAGGATCATAATGCTATAGAGGTTACCACGTCTGTTGTTGAGACGGAATCATCACCAGAGGGTAGTACTTCACCAGAGGAACAAGAAGTGGAGCCAGAGGAGTGTGCCCTGGCAGAGCCTGAAGTTCCCACAAGAATGGGAACATTCTTCCCACATTCTTCCCACTGTGGAAATTTAAACAGCGGGAGTGCAAGTTATATCCGGATAAAGAGAAGAAAAACCTGGCTAATAATTACAAGGACAATTTCTTTGGCATCTACTGCACATGTAAGAGACCGTACCCCTATCCTGAGGATGAGACCCCAGATGAGATGATCCAGTGTGTGGTGTGTGAGAACTGGTTTCATGGTCGGCACCTAGGGGCAGTTCCGTCGGAGCACGTTGAGTTGCATGAGATGGGGTGCCAGGGCTGTATGGATCACTGTTCATTTCTTTGGGCCTACTCTGCCAAGTTAGGAGTTCCTGGTGTCACCAAGATTACCAAAGCAGAAACGGAACATGAAGATGTTAAAGTTGATGATTGTCCTACGGAAACAGCCAACCCTCAGAATCGACTAACAATAAATAATGAAGAATGTGTGGAAGATAACGACGATGAGGAGGAAGAAATTCTTAGAAAGCTAAATCTGAAGGACTTTATGGAAAATGAAGCTGAACTTTCTGGAAGTGATGTTGAAAGTGAAATCCCTGACCGCTTCAGGGCAAATGAAGTGGCTGAAGTGCAGGAAGTAGGGGTTTGCACATCTTCAGTTCTCAGTCAGTTGCTTGATGGAAATAAAGCTGAAAAACTTAATTCTGACACTGCACTAAATGATGTAGAAAAAGTGTGTCCAATATCCACTGAGCCTTGTGAATGTAGTAAGGCAGGTGATATTCATGACTTTCTCATAGTTGATGATCAGCGGAGCAGGGTCATTGAGGAATCTGAATTGCAGGAAATATGCACCCAGACTGAAGCTATTTTTGCCTCTGTGAATTATTTGCATTATGAAGAGCAGTGTGTTAAGTTTTATGTTAATGAAATCGGATTTGAATATAAAGGTAATGTCACACCCTGTGAAACCCAGGCTTTAGAAAGTGTTCTGTCAGAGCAAGTAACGCAGGATAATACTTTGGACTTGACTACAAAGATTCCTTGGGAAGTAAAATCAATTTTTCAAAGTGTAGAATCTGTAATGGCAGGTGAAACCTCCATCACTGAAGTGGTCAGAGAGGCTAAATGTACTAATTTATTGGATGCTTTTTCCAAATGTCTTGAAAGGAATGAAGAATATGAGAATTTGTGTCCAATAGTAGATGGTTTCAAAGAAACAAATACTAAAACATTTTTGGGAGACTATGAGGCAAAGATAGTTGAACAACTAGCCATAAACATAATTTCAAAAGTGATTGTATCTGCTAGACAAGAAATTTTGTCTAGTTCAGTTAATGATGTGTCCGATAGCAATTGTCAAGTTCTTGGTGAGAATAGGGATGTGCGAACAAGTGATGCACAGAGTAAGCGGTTGGTTCAAGAAAGTGACGAGGATTCAGTTTCTGAAAACCTTACATTGGGTTTGGTAGATTTTCACCATACTTGTGAGTCTGAACTATCACAAAGTAAGAAACTTGGAAATGTAGAATTGACAAGTAATGATTTCCGTCTAGCGCACCAAAGGGAAGAAAAACCGCCTAGTACATCGGTTTATCAGAGGTCTTCTGCGTCAGACTTTAGCCCAGTTCATAGAAGAACATATTTTTTTGGGTGTCATCTTGCTTTGGAGGATTCCAGTCTGTGTTTACATCTGAAGAGGGCATACACATGGATGATCCATTGCAGAGCACAGTGTTGTCAGCTCTTGGTGTTGATTATGACTCGCTGAGTTCTTCAGGGATTGAGCTATCGAGGAAAACATTTGTGTCCATTGAAAAACCAATTAAGGTTTTGCATGGTTTACAACTGAAAATTAGTATATTACAGAGCAAGGAACATCCTCTTATGTACCTCAGCCGAAATTTGAAGACCAATAGGAGAATAAATAGGTGGTTCCTGGCCCTTCAGGAATTTAGTTTTGTCGCAACGCATCACCCCGGTGGTAAAATGGGGAATGCAGATGGGGTGTCCCGAGTGCATGCGTGCCTGGCAACCTGTGTCCCAACCCTAGGGTTGAAACAAGAGGGGGGGTATGTGACAGGAAGTCAGGTAAATCTGTGTGTGTTGTCCCAGACGGAAGATACTTTTTCTGCCTTGTGTAGACAATACACCAATTACTATTGGGCGTCGGCTGTAGAAATGGCCAGAGAGTTTTGGGGAGTTAGAAGCTTTCAGCTGTTCAAAATGAAGCAATTAAAGCCCCTATAAATAAAGCCTAAGGATAAAGACTGATTGCTGCATCCTGGGGGCTTTGTGAGTGAAGGAGCAGACACAAGCACTTCTGAAGAGGTGAGGTGCTGATGGATATTTCTGTGTGAGAAATATCAAAGAGACTTTTTTTGTTGTTTTCTGCTGTAGGACCAGCAGTGTCTGCCCAGCAGTAGGCTGTGCCAGTCTCCATAGGTAGGTTCCTGTGTTGGGAAGGTAGACGCCCCAAGTGGCAAGGGTTTATTTTATGTTTTGTTTTGTGTATGCTGTTTTGATGCTTGCACGTGTATCCCGCAAGATGGAAAAATAAACCATATCATTTGTTTTCAGTCATCCTCAAGTGCCGTTTTGTACAGTTCAGCGTGTAGTGAACCTATCCAGGGGGTCACACACACCCGCTACCGAGTTAATCCCTCACAATACCTAGAACCAAATCACAATTAACAAAGAAAATAAAACTGGGTTGCTGCAGCTGAATGGCTTGTGAAAACCATAACACAATGAGCTAAGTATAAAGGCTGTACTACCCTACCATAAATATTTTTATCTAGATGCTTCATAAAATCTGTTAAAAAACATTAACAGAAAAAAAGAAAAAGTCCATAAAGTAAATTCAAGTATGTTCCCAGTGAGGGGGCAGTGAAGATAATTCCTCAAAGAAATTCCATACAAAAGTGCTCCATATACATGCAAATAGATCACTGCAAGTCCCCGTGCAAGCTGCCACCAGATAACAACCGCAGATATGGACCCCCTAGATATATACCTAGGCAGGTCGAAAAGGCTTCTGAGTCATGTAGTAGTACCTAGGGATATGGAGACCACATTGCTGGATCCAGTTTTATTTATAAACCCGATGCTGCCTTTGGCAAGAGGCTTGTAGCTGGATTCTGAAAGGTCCCTGAGGCACTGGCCTAATACCTGGTGTTCACGTCAGACAACTGTTACTATCAGAAATAAGAATATATTGCCTGAACTATACAGTCTCCTGTTCAGGGTTCTCAATTATGGGGTCCCCTGTCAGTGAAATAGATTTATGTCCCAGCTCGGTGGAGAGCAGAGGCTGGTGGTAGCTGTGTATTGCTGGTATGTAGGCTCTGTCAGATTGTACCACACCTTAGGGGGAGCCCAGTTGGGGTTCCCACTAGGGTATGGAACTTACTTGGACTTTTGCTGCCAGTCTATTGATACCTCAAGACAGATTATTGCCAGTTATGGACTCTTGCACTGAAAAAGCCTCTGTAATGGACTGTACTACCTAAACAAGGTATGACTACCTCAGAGGGCACTATTCAAGGGCACTTGGATAACTTTGTGAGGAATGTGATGGAGATGTTATTAAACACTGTTCAAATGTGTCATTTAACTAATTCAGTAAAAGATCTTTGTTGTTCATCTCAATTACTTGGTTGGTTAGAAAAGACACATTACATGGGTCTAACAAGCAGAAAAGAGGCTATAATGCTGTTGCTAAAGACTACCGTGTTTGTGTCAAGTGCTAAAGCAGCCATCCAGCCAGGAAACTGGTGACATGGCAAAGGTGACCAATGCTGTAGTAGTGAAGGAGTGTTATGCTTGGCCCATTCACTAGCGACTGGTTGCCCACATACTAAGACCGACTTTGCAGCGAATACCTAGAGATTTAGCCTGGAGTCATGGAGAGAGATGCAGAGGGGGACAGGTATGAGACATGTATGAAGCTTTGGAGAAGTATTTTTCCTGTATTCAATAACAACGTACGGAACATTGTCACTGGGAGTGGGGTGACGGGACTGCTGAGTTGGTGGAGACGGGTACAGGGCCGGACTGACCATTGAGTCACTCGGGCACTGCCCGAGGGCCCCATGCCACTAGGGGGCCCCATCAGGGTTGCCAGGCTCATTAAAACCAGGGACAGTATGTAAAAATCTGTTTTTTTTTTACATCTGTCCCTGATATGTCTGAAACCGACATGTTTTTGATGTGAAAATCCCGAGATCTTAGCTGCTCCGCCTCTGCACTGCCTCCTGGCATGGTGGCCATCTGTAAGCCCAGGGGCCCCATAATCTTCTATTGCCCGGGGCCCCATGAGTTGTCAGTCCACCCCTGGATGGGTACAAGCACCATAGTATCAGCTCAAAACCTGGGGAGGAGGGATCACTAAAAGAAGTTGTGTCCACAGTGCATTATTGCCCACAGAGCGTTGTCACCCTAGCATAGTAAATGTACCTGCAGGATTACAAATTAAAATAAAGGTAAAATAATGCAGCAACCACATCAGACTGGTGTGGGACTTTTTTTTAGGCAGATTTGGGCATTTTTCTGCTTTTTACATTGATGACCCTTTGACCCGTACAAAATCATTGCAAAAACATGGTAAAAAAACACGCAAAAATCGCAAAAATTCTGCCTGAAAATGCTATGCTCAGGTGTGAATTAAAAATATTTTGGCTTTAGGTACACTTTAGTTGTTATTGAAACATACCGTATATGTAAAACAGTTGACAGATTCATAATCCTATTGGATTGCCAATATTATTATATTGTAGACTGAGTACATAGTATTAGTAAACCTTGTTAACTGCTTGCTGACCAGCCGCCGCAGTTATACGGTGGCAGGTCGGCTCTCCTGGGCGAGAGCCCGTAGCTCTACGTCGGCACCTTAGCGGCCGCTAGGGGGTGCGTGCGCGCCGCCGGCCGGCGCGCACGCCCCCCACTTGCCCCAGAGTCCTGTGCATGTGCCCAGCGGGCACAATCGCTGCCGGGCACACGCGATCGCTCGTTATAGAGCGGGGACCGGGAGCTATGTGTGTAAACACATAGCTCCCGGTCTTGTCAGCGGGGGAAATGATGATCTTCTGTTCATACAATGTATGAACAGAAGATCAGTGATTTCCCCTAGTGAGTCCACCCCCCCATACAGTTAGAACACACCCAGAAACACACTTAACCCCTTCCCCGCCCCCTAGTGTTAACCCCTTTACTGCCAATGGCATTTTTATAGTAATCCAATGCATTTTTATAGCATTGATCGCTAAAAAAATGCCAATGGTCCCAAAAATGTGTCAAAAGTGTCCGCCATAAGGTCGCAGTACTGAAAAAAAACGCTGATCGCCGCCATTACTAGTAAAAAAAAATAATAATAAAAATGCCATAAAACTACCCCCTATTTTGTAAACGCTATAACTTTTGCGCAAACCAATCAATCAACGCTTATTGCGATTTTTTTAACGAAAAATATGTAGAAGAATGCGTATCGGCCTAAACTGAGGAAAAAAAACGTTTTTTTTATATATTTTTGGGGGATATTTATTACAGAAAAAAGTAAAAAATATTGTATTTTTTTCAAAATAGTCGCTCTATTTTTGTTTATAGCGCAAAAAATAAAAACCGCAGAGATGATCAAATACCACCAAAAGAAAGTTCTATTTGTGGGAAAAAAAGGACGCCAATTTTGTTTGGGAGCCACGTCGCACGACTGCGCAATTGTCAGTTAAAGCGATGCAGTGCCGAATCGCAAAAAGTGCTCTGGTCATTGGGCAGCAATATGGTCCGGGGGTTAAGTGGTTAAAGGGAAAAGATGTAGGTTCTGCAGACTGAGTATGATTAATGGTCAAACATAACAGTATCTGATTCTTCACTAGTTTGGTTTTATTATTAATAGACCTGTTTCCTCCCACCTGCCGTGTTGTCTACGTTTGGTGGGATACTGTCGGTTCCTCAGCCTCCTACAGAGATGTGGCGTGGGAAGGGGGGGGGGGGGGGTGGTTATTATTGTTTAGAATTCTCCGAAGCCATTTGCATTTCTACTGGTTCTTTAACCATTTAATGCTTCAATGGTTACATCACAAAATGAACAAGCAAAATGTCAGTGTATAGAACACTCCAATGTCAAGACATGATCTGCCTTTCTTTTTCATCTGTCTTTATGGCTGTCTGTCAAGGGCTTTTACACTTGAATATTTTCTGCAACACTGTGGTAGGGTGACCAGACATCCCCAGTTTTAGGGGACAGTCCCCTGATTGAGGACACTGTCCCCAGACCAAGTCTGTCCCTGGTTTTGTCCCCGGATTGGATTTAATAGGGGGAAGGGGCAATTTCAAAGACAGTCAGTGCAGAATTAAAATAAAAAAAAATTAGAATTACACACCCCCGCTTCGCCGTGCCTACTAGCATAGGGGGTTGTATTTTTCCCATTATCTGTGCCCCTTTCTGATGATCATGTGCTGGTTGGAGCGGAGGGAATATTTCTTCAGTTTTGGGCGCATGCCCATTCAGCTCCGCTCACATGTTCTTCTGCCTTGTCTCAAATCCTGGCCAGCCTCCTGCCTATCTCCTTGCCTTCCCTGGCAAAGTGATCTTCCTCCGCTCCCCACCCAGTAGTAGCTGGGGCCCAAAGAGTAAGACTTGAGAGGCTGTGAGGCGGGCAGCGGCGACGGGCAGAGAGTCACTGATTGTTGCCATTACTAGTAAAGAAAAAATATTTCCCCGGATTTCATTTTAAAAATCTGGTCACCTTACACTGTGGGTCTTTTTAGGGCCTGCACACACTTATAGATTTGGGTATGAAGGTCTCCAGACAGATAATAGATTTCTCTGGGGAACAAAAGTTTTAAAGCTCACTGCATACACCTTCAGCTTCAGGGCACATTCGCATCATGAGAGGAAGTGGCGCTGTTAAAAAAATAAAAAACAAAACTAAGCAAACAATAAAGAGAACATATGTGAACACAGTAACCATTATGTAAAGAATTATATTAATTCTGTCCAAAAAGTGATGCAAAGACCTATCTGGAGTTTTCTTCAATCCATCTTCAAATGGTGCGGACTCCATAAAGGCCCAGGCTGGGGTTTACAGCTGCAAGCTTATTATGCTTGCCTTCTGGTAAGCCTCCATCTCTCAACGGTGTATTTTTGGTGGTGGCTACTTAGTTTGTACTGCATATTGGACCTCCTACTATCAGGACTGTTTTTCAACGCTTATAACACAAGATTTGGTTTCACATTATTTTCTCAAAATGTTTTCAATCGGGTTACAGCTGCAAGCTGATCTGGCTTGCTTTGCTATCTGAACTTTGCTTCACTTTTTGGACAGAATTAATATAATTCTTTATATAAGATTTACTGTGTTCACATATGGTCTCTTTATTGTTTGCTTAGTTTTGTTTTTTATTTTTTTCACAGCGCAAGTCCACTTCCTCTCTTTTTGTATATTTTGTGTGTATAACACTTAGTTGTTGCAGCTTATGCTATTTTAGTTTTTTATAGCGCGGTTTTTTCTTTGCTTTTCTCCACATTCGCATCCTGTCTATTGGGCGGCATTGCACAACATTTCCTTTAGGCACACTTCGCTCAAATTTGCTGCATTGATTTGAGCTGAGTAATAATTGAGCATCAATTGTACCAGAAATTCTCAAAGAAAAAAAAACACTCCAATGCTAAATCCAGGGGTTTTTGCTTTTGGAGTACTTCAATGTGCAATGCCTTTTTAGGCCCCTTTCACGCGTGCGGACCATATGTCCCCTTTTTCATCCATCCGTTTGCGGATGAAAAAGGGACATACATTGGTCCCTATGAGATTGCAGGTCCGCTGGCTGACACCTATTCTCGTCCGCCTTCGCAATGATCCGATTCTGCAGACGGAAAAAAACCCTATTTTTCCTTCCGTCTGTGGATTGGATGAACATGGACATACGGTCCGTGTTCATCCAATCCCCCCATAGGGGAGAGCAGAGAAAAGACAGGGCGGGGACCACCCTATCGTCCTCCAGCTCAGCAGGGATCAACGGAGCAATCCCCGCTGAGCATACAGAGCATACGGAGGCGGATCATTACTGATCATTACTGATCCGCCCCACGTGAAAGGGGCCTAGTAGGCTGCAGCCCTCCCCAGACTGGGCAATCTTTAACAATCTTCAAAAAGCACACAGGAGGGCGCAAACAACGTGTGCATTACCATAGACAAGTTTATTTGGACAAATGGATAATCACAGACAGATTCAAAAAGCATATATCACAATTGATTCAGCCAGACATGATGTGCCTGTCATAGGACCAAACCTTATTGGATGGCTGATGTGTTTTGGAGGACAAATCCCCTTCCTCACAGCTAATCCAAAGTAATCCTCAGTGGGCATTTAAGTAGTCAAGGACCTCGTCCTCCAAAAGGGGGAGGGGGGAAGACAGGTGGGGGGAGGGGACAATCTGCAGAGATTAGCTCTGAGGGCGGGGATTCGTCCCACGAAACGCATCAGCTATCCAATCAGGTTCGGTCCTTTGATGGATACATCGGGTCTGGATGAAGCAATTGTGATATATGATTTTTGAAACTATCTGTCTGTGAGTATTCATTGGTTTTGCGTATCGAAATAAACTTGGTATATGGTAATGCAGAAGGTGTTTGTGCCCTTCTGTGTGTTTTTTGCAATAAATTGTACCAGCAATAGGAATACTGCCCTGTGAAATGCAAATAATATTTTTCCTTTTTTTTAATTGCCAGCAGCAACAGTTTATTTTCTGACATGCTTTGAGCTAGGCACAGTGCTTTCTCAATAATGCTATGACAAAGCACTTTGCCTAGTGCAAAACATGTCAGAATATAACCTGTTCCTGCTGGCTATTTTAAATGAAGGAGGAATCATATTTTGCATCTTGGTGTGCAGCATTCCTGTTGCTGGTACAGTTGTTGGCTTTGGTGGAGCCGAGCTGACCCGAGCCAGTACCTACTCTATGATTGTTGAGTGTGAAATCTGATCTGGAGCAGCATATGAAATATTTGACATTAAACATGGAGCATGCTGCATTTAAACACAGTGCAATGTGTTAAAAATAACAAATATGTTATACTCACCTGCTCCGTACAGTGGTTTTGCTCAGAGCAGCCCAGATCTTCCTCGTCTGAGGTCCATCACTGGTACTGCTAACCCCTCACTCCTGCCGAGTGCCCCCACAGCAAGCAGCTTGCTATGGGGGCACCCGAGCCAAAACGTTGCTCTGTGTGTCCATTCAGTCACAGACCCACAGCTCGGCCTGCCCCCTCTCTCTCCTCATTTGCTCCCCACCCTTCTATTGTGGAAGTATTTTATTCTTGTTTCTGAAATTATCTACTACACTATAATGGGAGAGAGAGAAAGTTTTTTTTTCTTTCTTGGGGCATGTGATCAGCACAGGGCCAATCAGCACTGTCTAGACAGAGGGTCAGGAGTCCTGTAGCCTCATAGGACAGTCAGAGGAGAATGTAAACTCCTACAAGCTTTAAACAAGACTGCTATATATTGCAGATGAGAAAAGGTACTATTTAGAAGTTTATTCTTACTAAAATAATTGCATTTCCATGTTCTGTGTACTGTGGGAGACCAGATATAGTGAATGCAGGGTCCTGGGTTTAGTACAACAGTGTCTTTTTAAAGAAAACAAAATAAAGCATTATGACTTTTGCTGGGGAAAGAGAACACATCAACGTTCCAAGTAAAAAAAAAATGGATGTCAACACACATCAACTCAATTGTGTTTAAAGCCTCGTACACACGATAGGCTATCTGATGGAATCTAATTCGATGGATTTTTTCGTCGGATATCCAATGAAGCTGACTTTTATCAGTCTTGCCTACACACCATCAGTCAAAAATTTGACCGTGCCAAAACGCGGTGATGTAAAACACTACGACGTGCTGAGAAAAATAAGTTCAATGCTTCTGAGCATGTGTGTACCTAATTCTGAGCATGCATGGATTTTTGACCAATGGACTTCCACACAGATGTTCATTTTCTGCTATCAGTTTTTTAGCCATAGGAAAAATTTAAAACATGTTCTATTTTTTTACCGATGGAAAACAAACCGATGGGGCCCACACACGATCGGTTTGTCGGATGGAAACAGTCCATCTGTCTGTTTTCATCGGACAAACCGATCATGTGTACAGGGCTTAAAGCTTGTCTACACACTAAACACATTGCATGTTGCGTGAATCCAGTCTAAATGCTACTTATGAAATGAAAGTTCTGATAGAAGGTTCAGGGAGTATTGACACTTGTCTTTTCAAAAGATGACTTCTACTCAGAAGACATATTTGTACCCTGGGCCATGTAGCACTATGAGTACAAATATTCACTCAGGTGGATCTAAGAACATTAGGATGTATCTTCTATAACAATTTTCCATATTTGTGTTTTCTCTATAGGACAAGTCACACAGTGTTGCCGCACATACTGTGAAAGCTTTGCACAACATGGACAGTGATATCATTGTGGCCAACCCTTATTCAGACTTTACCATCGCCCACCTCTCTGTGCTGTCCAATCATGGCACATGCAGTATATATGTATGTGGGTTTAAGTCTGAATCCAGAGATGAAGAAATGCAGGAACTCTTCAAGAACATGGAGTGCAAAAGTAGGTCCTTCACACGTACAGTTCCTGAAATAAAACGATATTATGTCAGATACATATGCTACATAAACACAGCTTGATGTATATGTGCAGCAAAGTATTATATATCAGTCATGACAGCTTTCCATCACTGACACATATAAAGTATTTTTACATTTTGTGCGTAGGAAGGAAGGAATGGATGCATCATTTTTTTTTAACACACTCATAGCAAAATGCTAAAACACATGACCTAAAATGTATCTAGATGTTTGAGCAGAACCTAGCTTATATTAAAGTGACACTAAAGATATCCTTATTCCCCAAAAATAATTCATACATATCCACTACTTAATGGCCCTGTAATCTATTTTTCATGAAATAATTTCATACTGTGTTTTGTGCCTCCTTGTAATGTCCTCTGTGAGCACCAAACCTCAACTTTTGCCCCTCACTTCCATTTATTTGAAACAAGCAATGCGCATTAGTTTCGCTAATGTGCGATGCACACTACACATCCCATTGTTCATAGTTCCTAAAGGCCCGTACACGTGATCGGATATTCCAACAACAATTGTGTGATGGACGTGTTTTGTCGTATAATCCGACCATCTGTATGCTTCATCAGACAATTGTTGTCGGAATTTCTGACAACAAATGTTGGATAGCCATACTCTCAGGCTTTGTACACACGATCAAATTTATCTGCTGGAAACAGTCCGACGGATCGTTTCAGCAGACAAATCCGATCGTGTGTACGGGCGGACAGACATGTTTTTCCAGCAGACAAATTTTAAAGCATGCTGGGAACCCATCCGTCCGACATGTCTGCTGGTTAGTACACTAACCAGCAGACATATCTGCCCGCACATGCGTCGAATGGATTCGACGCATGCGTGGAAGTTTTTTACTTCATGGTGCGGTGACGTGGCGGCGTCAACGTCACCGCCACGTCTGCGCTGTCTGCCGGCGGGGATTTTGGTTTGATCGTGTGTACACGATCAAACCAATATATCCCAGCAGACAAATCCGATCAAAACGGTCTGTCACACCGATTTGATCGGATTAATTTAGTGGTGTGTATGCGGCCTTAAACTGTCCCACAACAAATGTGTTCCGTCAGATTATCCGATCGTGTGTACACAAGTCCGTCAGAATAAAATCCAAAGTATAAACACGCATGCTCCGAACAAATGCTAACCATAAGACAATATTAGCAGAAGTTGCCCAAAGGGTGCCGCTAAAGAACAGAAAAACAACATAGTTTTGTGAATATTGGCTGGAAAAGTTCTGCCGTCTGTATGCAGAACAAGTTCACAGCCAACGCCCTTCGGACAAAATTCCACGGATTTGTCCGATGGAAATCCGATCTTGTGTATGAGGCTTTAGTCTATCTTGGGAACAAGCAAGAGAGGGTGGATACGCTCCTACATACAGTGGACATATGAAGAAGGAGCATAGTCACCCACCAACAACAAGTCAGATCACAACACTGGAAAAAAAAATTGAATTTGGAGGAGCCTGAGAGCAATATTTTTTTAGTTAAGAATACATACTTGAAAATAATTGGTTTTATTAAATCTGAATTTGGTGTTACGGCACAGAAAATAATTTAGAAACCCTTTCTGTGTTAATAAAACACATAGTAAAGACTTCTGTTTCAGAGGGATGTGCAGTTCTTCACTAGGGGCCAGATTCTCAGCGGCGATACAACGGAGTATCTCAGATACCCCGTCGTATCGCCGTTTTTTTGCCTCGTATCTATGCGCGTGATGCTTAGCATCACGTTGGCATAGATACGCTTCAACATCCGACAAGTGTAAAACCATTACACTTGCGGATCGTAGTTGTAATGACAACTCCGGCCACTAGGTGGCCTTTACGTTGTTTTCTCATTTGCATATGCAAATGTGGCTAGTACGCCGATTCCCGATCGCTTTTACGCCGCCCGTCGTCGCGTATGTCGTTTTCGTCCGCGTAAGGTTACCCCAGCTTCTATGTGGAGTAACCTTACGAAGTACCGTCGGATGCCATGTTAAGTATGGCGTCGGGTCAGCGTCGGCTTTTTCCGTCGCTTACGTCGTTTTACTAACTCGTTCGCGAATAGGGGCATTGCGTAGTGACGATCACGTCGTTTTGACGTCGGTTTCAACGACGCTTTCCGACGTGAGCTGGAGCATGCGCACTGGACTTTTTCCCCGGCCGGTGCATGCGCAGTTCGTTCGACGCGGGGACGCACTTAATTTAAATACAAGCCGCCTCATTTGAATTACGCGGGCTTACGCTGGGCCATTTTCGCTACGCCAACGCAAACGACGGAGCAAATGGTTAGAGAATACGGCACCTGCTCTAGTACGATGCGGCGGCGTAGTGCAAATGGCTTACGATACGCAATATAATAATAATATGAGAATCTGGCCCTAGGTGTACAACTTGTTGTCTCAGCATGACCAGGGGCGCCATCAGGGTGGTATAGGCATTACACCTGTAAGGGTCCCAATGGTCCCCAGGGCCCTTTACAGTCCCGACCGGCCCCCCTCCCGTTTTTTTTTTTTTTATTCAATTTTTTAGCATTACACCCCAGGCCCATCCCCCCACCCCCTCCCCCTACGTATACGTATTATCTCACATCAGAATAGAAGAGATTGCACTTGTTTTTTTTCATCAGCACCCCCCCCCCCCAGTTCTCTGCTCCAGGGGGGCCCTGCCTAAAGCTGTGTAAGGGGGCCCAAAATTTGTGATGTCTGCCCTGGGCATGACAGATGTGTTATTTGTTGGCCCCTTTAAACAGTCAAGATATTGCTTATTTCATTTTTTTTAAATATCTGTAAAAACTGAGTAACATCAACATAAGGCAAGGTAAATTTTATTTTTATGCTTGCTCGTGATCCCCTGAGCAGCAGTTTTACTTCACTTAGTGACTCAATCCAGCTATAACTGGTTCTATTTTAACTATTAGGAAATAAGGAAAAAAAAAATCTGCATCAAGACGAAAACCTTCTGAATTTACAAACTCTTTAATATTGATGCCTTGGTTTTTAAAATAAGATGTTTTTTTACTACAGTCGGTGTTCCCTCCCCAGCCAGGAGTCCAAATTATGGGAGGTGAAGGCAGTGCTGAAGCCACAGCCCCCTTTCAATTCTGCAGTCCTCCTCCCCTGCAGCCTTCCTTACCATGCATCCCTTTGTTTCCTCTGCTTCGTTTGTATAAATAAAACACTAATTTTGCAGCCTCCCACAGCCTCCTCTCCATTCTGCTGCCTCTCCTCCTCTGCTACCGTTAAAACACTAAGCACACAATATTTCACAGCCAATAGCTAGTTTAGAGAAGATTACTGCAGTAGTAGCTGGCATCTTGTGTTGTGTAAATGACAGCAGCTGGAAAGCAGTACATGTCATTCACAAAAACACAAGAAGACAACATCACACACCAGCAGCTACTACATTTGTCTGAGGTAGACTAGTGTAGTAGCTGCTGGCGTGTGCTGTTGTCATTTTGTGTTTTTGAGAATGACTGGAGCTGCTCCCCAGCAGCAAGATTCCAGCTACTATTGCAGGTTCAGTCATTTATTTGTAAAAATAGAGCAGAGGAGGTACAGGGATGTATAGGAATGTATGAAGGGATGTACAGGGATGTATGAAGGGATGTATGGAGGGATGTACAGGGATGTATGAAGGGATGTACAGGGATGTATGAAGGGATGTACAGGGATGTATGAAGGGATGTACAGGGATGTATGGAGGGATGTACAGGGATGTATGGAGGGATGTACAGGGATGTATGGAGGGATGTACAGGGATGTAAGGAGGGATGTACAGGGATGTACAGGAATATATGGAGGGATGTACAGGAATGTATGGAGGGATGTACAGGGATGTATGGAGGGATGTACAGGGATGTAAGGAGGGATGTAAGGAGGGATATACAGGATTATATGGAGGGATGTACAGGGATGTAAGGAGGGATGTACAGGGATGTAAGGAGGGATGTAAGGAGGGATATACAGGATTATATGGAGGGATGTACAGGAATGTATGGAGGGATGTACAGGGATGTATGGAGGGATGTACTGGGATGTAAGGAGGGATATACAGGATTATATGGAGGGATGTACAGGGATGTAAGGAGGGATGTACAGGGATGTAAGGAGGGATGTAAGGAGGGATATACAGGATTATATGGAGGGATGTACAGGAATGTATGGAGGGATGTACAGGGATGTATGGAGGGATGTACTGGGATGTAAGGAGGGATATACAGGATTATATGGAGGGATGTACAGGGATGTAAGGAGGGATGTACAGGGATGTAAGGAGGGATGTACAGGGATGTAAGGAGGGAGGGATATACAGGAATATATGGAGGGATGTACAGGGATGTAAGGAGAGAAGGATATACAGGAATATATGGAGGGATGTACAGGGATGTAAGGAGAGAAGGATATACAGGAATATATGGAGGGATGTACAGGAATGTATAGAGGGATGTACAGGGATGTAAGGAGGGATGTACAGGGATGTATGGAGGGATGTACAGGAATGTATAGAGGGATGTACAGGGATGTATTGAGGGATGTACAGGGATGTATGGAGGGATGTACAGGGATGTAAGGAGGGATGTACAGGAATGTATGGAGGGATGTACAGGGATGTAAGGAGGGATGTACAGGAATATATGGAGGGATGTACAGGAATGTATGGAGGGATGTACAGGAATGTATTTAGGGATGTACAGGGATGTATTGAGGGATGTACAGGGATGTATTGAGGCATGTACAGGGATGTATGGAGGGATGTACAGGGATGTATAGAGGGATGTACAGGGATGTATTGAGGGATGTACAGGAATGTATTGAGGGATGTACAGGGATGTATGGAGGGATGTACAGGGATGTATTGAGGGATGTACAGGGATGTATGGAGGGATGTACAGGAATGTATAGAGGGATGTACAGGGATGTATTGAGGGATGTACAGGGATGTATGGAGGGATGTACATGGATGTAAGGAGGGATGTACAGGAATGTATGGAGGGATGTACAGGGATGTATGGAGGAATGTACAGGAATGTATGGAGGGATGTATAGGGATGTATGGAGGGATGTACAGGAATGTATTGAGGGATGTACAGGGATGTAAGGAGGGATGTACAGGAATATATGGAGGGATGTACAGGAATATATGGAGGGATGTACAGGGATGTATGGAGGGATGTACAGGAATATATGGAGGGATGTACAGGGATGTATGGAGGGATGTACAGGGATGTATGGAGGGATGTACAGTAATATATGGAGGGATGTACAGGGATGTATGGAGGGATGTACAGGGATGTATGGAGGGATGTACAGGGATGTATGGAGGGATGTACAGGAATATATGGAGGGATGTACAGGAATGTATTGAGGGATGTGCAGGAATGTATGGAGGGATGTACAGGAATGTATGGAGGGATGTGCAGGAATGTATGGAGGGATGTACAGGAATATATGTAGGGATGTACAGGGATGTAAGGAGGGATGTACAGGCATGTAAGGAATGTACGGAAGGGATGTACAGGAATATATGGAGGGATATGCAGGAATGTATGGAGGGATGTACAGGGATGTATTGAGGGATGTGCAGGAATGTATGGAGGGATGTACAGGAATGTATAGAGGGATGTACAGGAATGTATTGAGGGATGTACAGGAATGTATTGAGGGATGTACAAGGATGTATGGAGGGATGTACAGGAATGTATTGAGGGATGTACAGGAATGTATGGAGGGATGTACAGGAATGTATTGAGGGATGTACAAGGATGTATGGAGGGATGTACAGGAATGTATTGAGGGATGTACAGGAATGTATGGAGGGATGTACAGGAATGTATTGAGGGATGTACAAGGATGTATGGAGGGATGTACAGGGATGTATTGAGGGATGTACAAGGATGTATGGAGGGATGTACAAGGATGTATGGAGGGATGTACAGGAATGTATTGAGGGATGTACAGGAATGTATTGATGGATGTACAGGAATGTATAGAGGGATGTACGGAGGGATGTACAGGGATGTATGGAGGGATGTACAGGAATGTATAGAGGGATGTACAGGGATGTATGGAGGGATGTACAGGAATGTATAGAGAGATGTACAGGGATGTATGGAGGGATGTACAGGAATGTATAGAGGGATGTACAGGAATGTAGAGGGATGTACAGGGATGTATGGAGGGATGTACAGGGATGTATGGAGGGATGTACAGTAATATATGGAGGGATGTACAGGAATGTATGGAGGGATGTACAGGGATGTATGGAGGGATGTACAGGGATGTATGGAGGGATGTACAGGAATATATGTAGGGATGTACAGGGATTTACAGGGATGTACAGGGATGTATTGAGGGATGTGCAGGAATGTATGGAGGGATGTACAAGGATGTATGGAGGGATGTACAGGAATGTATGGAGGGATGTACAAGGATGTATGGAGGGATGTACAGGAATGTATTGAGGGATGTACAAGGATGTATGGAGGGATGTACAGGAATGTATTGAGGGATGTACAGGAATGTATGGAGGGATGTACAGGAATGTATTGAGGGATGTACAAGGATGTATGGAGGGATGTACAGGAATGTATTGAGGGATGTACAAGGATGTATGGAGGGATGTACAGGGATGCATTGAGGGATGTACAAGGATGTATGGAGGGATGTACAAGGATGTATGGAGGGATGTACAGGAATGTATTGAGGGATGTACAGGAATATATGGAGGGATGTACAGGAATGTATTGAGGGATGTACAGGAATGTATTGATGGATGTACAGGAATGTATAGAGGGATGTACGGAGGGATGTACAGGGATGTATGGAGGGATGTGCAGGAATGTATAGAGAGATGTACAGGGATGTATGGAGGGATGTACAGGAATGTATAGAGAGATGTACAGGGATGTATGGAGGGATGTACAGGAATGTATAGAGGGATGTACAGGAATGTAGAGGGATGTACAGGGATGTATGGAGGGATGTACAGGAATGTATAGAGGGATGTACAGGAATGTATAGAGGGATGTACGGAGGGATGTATGGAGGGATGTACAGGAATGTATAGAGGGATGTACAGGGATGTATGGAGGGATGTACAGGGATGTATGGAGGGATGTACAGGAATGTATAGAGGGATGTACGGAGGGATGTATGGAGGGATGTACAGGAATGTATAGAGGGATGTACAGGGATGTATGGAGGGATGTACAGGAATGTATAGAGGGATGTACAGGAATGTATGGAGGGATGTACAGGAATGTATAGAGGGATGTACAGGAATGTAGAGGGATGTATTGAGGGATGTACAGGAATGTATAGAGGGATGTACAGGGATGTATGGAGGGATGTACAGGAATGTATCGAGGGATGTACAGGGATGTATGGAGGGATGTACAGGAATGTATAGAGGGATGTACAGGGATGTATGGAGGGATGTACAGGAATGTATTGAGAGATGTACAGGGATGTACGAAGGGATACAGATATTGTACGCAGCATTCTGAAGAGCCTGGGGCTGTGCATACTGTGTGTGCTCTGTGTATGTATCAGGGTCTTCTCCTCTGTTCATTCACTCAGAACTGTTTTTCCTATGTTCAGCATTGTTGGTTAGCGGTGAAAGGGGCTAGCTATATGAGAATGCTGCTTAAGAACCGCTGATTTTCATGGAAACAACTGATATGTGCAATGGGGATTTAACAATCTTATTAACCTCTGATGAGACTTCTTTGAAGCTCCACTCAAGGTAGATTTGAAAAAAAATAGTAAATGTAGTTAAGCACAATAAAAAATTACATTTATTTTTAAATACAACATTTTTAAGATCCTAAATATGACTTGTATTTGTCTCTTGGAATCCACTGGACACTAGAGGTGAGACTAGGAAAGTGAGGAGCAGCAATAGGGGCAAGTCTGGTGTGCTGCAATTTATCTGTTATTACAACCGTCCTCAGTTACAGGCTGGGAACAGAACAGCTCCCTAGCCATATTACCTAACTTCAAGCGGAGGTCCACCCTAAAAAAAATAGCTACAAAGGCTAAGAAAAATGTATACTTACCAGAAATTGCCGTTACTGGGCAGATTGTGCTAATCTACCTCTTCCGCAGTGAGGTTCTGTGTTCTCCTCCTCATTTTGCCTCCTGGGAAATGGAGGTGCGCTGCCTTCTGGGACACACAGGACGGTGTTCCCATTTTTTACCGCCGGACCTCCGCTTTCAGTTAAGGAAAGTCACAGCACCAACCTAGCTCTCTTATATGGCAGGCCTGTGTAAATCTCAGGACTGGATGAATAGAAATACAGATCCTTTGGAGATAAAACCAGACACTATGGGCGAGATTCAGAATGGCGAGCGGTTCTTTGCGGCGGCATAACTTTTCCTATTTAGGTTACGCCGCCGCAACTTTACCCGCAAGTGCTGTATTCACAAAGCACTTGCGTGTAAAGTTGCGATGGCGTAGCGTAAATTGGGCGGCCTAATTCAAATTGGGCGGGTAGGGGGCGTATGCTATTTAAATTAGGCTTGTCCCCCCGTGCCGAATGTACTGCGCATGCGTCGACCATTGAAAAATCCCAGTGCGCATGCTCCGAATTATGACAGTGTTTTCGACGTAAACGTAATCGACGTATATCCCCATTCACGGACGAGTTACGCAAACAATGTAAACATTTTCAAATATACCGCGGTCACGACGTCCATACTTAACATAGGATGCGCCATCTTTTTGGTGCTTTATCTTTATGTCGGGAAACCCCTTACAGAAACGGCGCAAAGTCACTGCGTCGGGCGGGCGTACGTTCGGGAATTGACGTATCTCGCTGATTTACATATTCTCGGCGTAAATCAGCGGGAACGCCCCTGGCGGCCATTTTAAAAATGCATTTAGGATCTGACGGTGTAATACAATTACGCCTGTCGGATCTTTCCTGCAAACCGGCGTATCTTGTTTTCTGAATACAGAAAACAGATACACTGGCGCAAAGTCAGAGTTATGCCGGCATATCACTGATACGCCGGCATAACTCTACCTGAATCTGGCCCTATGTAGCTGTTTGTTTAAAATGTATCTTTAAGGGAAATTACTTTTTCCATATATACAGTCTTCATATATTATGTTATTTATTTCACTTTCCTAAACAGAGCAGTACATCATACCAATGACTTGTACTAACTCCAGTATTTTACTTTGTAGATGTTAAAATGCTTAAAGAGAGTTTCACTGACATTGACCCTGGTGATCCAAGATTACAAAAGGCCAGTCTTATTCTTCTGCTACCTCAGTGCTCTGGATCAGGAGTCAGCAACCCTGTGGAGTTTATTCTAGATGAGCATGGAGGTAATTATCACAATAGTATTGTTTGTGACTAATGAAGCTAGAACTAGGGGCCCTCTGGAGGTTTCTTTAGTAACTATCATGGCCAGTGTGAACTTGGTGACAGTCCTTCCTTATGGGCAAACTAAATGTTGCCTGGTCACGTTTAATACCAATGTTGCAGTCAAAGATGAACTATTGTCTTCTTCATATTGCATTATTAAATGCCTTTTTAATATTTTATATATAGTTATAAAAGAGACCACTTTAAAGAAAAACACTCATTGAAATGTTTAAACGTTCATTAAGTTCATCAGGGGACGGAGTGCCGATAACCAGGCGTCCAGCATTGCTCGATTGTCTGTTGTGTATCTTGTGGTTAAAGCGCAGGTTGGGAAAACTTCACTGCAAAAAAAACTGTTGAAAAAGATGCCTTCCTAGGAAGGAAGGTTGTTTGGTACGGCCTTAGACAAATTCATTCAAAAGATTTTGGGTGGTAGGGGGACCTTTTTTGCCCAGAAAGAAAGAGGTTAAACCATTGTTAAGGTCTATGTCGGGGCTAAGAAATGTTCTTTTCACTCCGCTCAAGTCTCATGTTCTCAGAAAAAAAACTAAAGTCTCAGTTTCATAAGAAAAAATGGACCCCAAAATTAACTAAATTAGAAGACACAACAACTTTCGAATAAGGGAACATCCCCACCAATACAAGTGGGGAGAAGAAGATTTTTTTGCAAATATTTGGATGTGAAAAGTGATTAAAAACGCTTGGGTTTTTAGCATAACGTCTGTAGGATAAAAGCTGGAATTAAACACATTGCTGTTGTGATTGTGTCCCCTTGCAAAGGGAAGAACCTCAGTCTGCCCTGGCACAGCTTTGTTTCAAGAGACTAGTCTCTAAACAAGATAAAGAGTACTTCAGGGTTTTTTATTCCAACCTACTTGTGGTCCCAAAATCAGAATTCACAGTGTACAACAAGGCATTCTACATTCTGTCTTGGTTGGAATGTTATGCTCAGGTTCTCTCAGTGGTACACATTGCAGGGGTTGAGGATTGGAAGGGGGACTTATAAAGTCGCCAGCAGCTAGATCCAAGGGAATGGTCTTTACACCCAGAAGTGTTTCAGTAGGTAAGTGAGCGACCCTGGATGTGGATCTGCTTACATCTAGGTTAAACAATAAACTGGACACACTGGCAAATGCGTGGGTTCAATTTAGTCAGATATATACCCTTTTCCCATCAGATTAATGAGCAGGGTAAAGGCAGAGAACATTCCAGTAATTCTGACTGCTTCAAATTGACCAAGGAGGATATGGTACTCGGACATACGCAGGTTAGCAGTGGATGCACCATGGGCTCTTTACCTCTGGATTTACTTTCACAGGATCCAGTATTCCATCCTGCTTTACAGTAGCTGGCTTTGGTTTCCCAGCTGATGAGACCATAGTGTTAAGCCCTGTGCACACGATCGGATATCTGATGGAATCTAAACCCATGGATGAAGCTGACTTTCATCAGTCTTGCCTACACACCATCAGTCAAAAATCCGACTGTGCCAAAACGCGGTTACGTAAAACACTACGACAAGCTGAGAAAAATGATGTTCAATGCTTTCGAGCATGCGTCGACTTGATTCTGAGCATGCGTGGATTTTTGACCGATGGACTTCAACACAGACGATCATTTTTTTCTATCGTTTTTTTATCCATCGGAAAAATTTAAAACATGTTCTATTTTTTTTCCCCCGATGGAAAACAAACCGATGGGGCCCACACACGATTGGTTTGTCCGATGAAAACAGTCCATTGGTCTATTTTCATCGGACAAACCGATTGTGTGTACAGGGCTTTAGGTGACGGTACTTTCAGACTGTCATGCCGATTATACCGAGCAGCTAGAAAGCTGTCTTCTCACAGGATTTAGCATTGCACATGGAAAGCATATCTTAGGGTTTCTTAATTCAGAGTTGGATCATTCTTTGGCTCTGAGTGCTATTAGAGGCCAGATTTTATTTTTTGCTACACTTTTCCAAAAGCTGTTGGCTTTGCAGTCGCTGGTAAAGACATGTATACATAGCTCCTTCTGTAACCTTCTGTAACCTTTTGCACCATAGGACCTCAACTTAGTGCTGTCAATTCACATTAATCAAGACATCTTTTTGTTCCATCCCTAAACAGCCCCAAAAACAATGGCCAAAAGTGGAAAGCTCATCGGATTCCCCCCCTTCGGTGTCATCATTGGCACCTTTCGGGGGGAGGGGGGTCAGTGTGGGGCTCCCTACCCCGGCTGCCGGGCCGAAAGACTACACTGCCGGGTACCCTTACCTGCAATGGTGGCGGCAGCACCCGACCGCTGATGGAAGCATCAGCTGTGGGTGCCGACATCGCTGGACTCCAGGACAGGTAAATGTCCATTTATTAAAAACCAGCAGCTGCAGTATCTGTAGCTGCTGTTTTTTTATATTTTTTTGGGGCGGAACACCACTTCAAATTGTTTAGATATAGTTTAAACTATAAGGGCATATCTCTGATCAACAGGATCTTTAAAGGGGTTGTAAAGGTTCGTCTTTTATTTTCTAAGTAGGTTCCTTTAAGCTAGTGTATTGTTGGTTCACTTACCTTTTTTTTTCAATTTCCCTTCTAAATGTTTTTTTTCTTTGTTTGATTTCCTCACTTCCTGTTTCTCCTCAGTAAGCTTGCCCCCATCATCCGAGCAGTGGAAAGTAATTTAGAACAGCTTACTGAACACCTTACTGAGGAGGAACAGGAAGTGAGAAATTCGGACAAAGAAAACAAAGAAAAAATAACATTTAGAAGGGAAATTGAAGGAAAAGGTAAGTGAACAAACAATGCACTAGTAACTAGTAACCTATTTAGAAAATAAAAAACAAACCTTTACAACCCCTTTAACTTCTTGCTGCCTGCCCACAGTAGATTCACTGTGGATGGCCAGCACAGGCAGGAAGAACAATGTACCGTACCGATGTTCAAGCATTGGCTGGTGAACATTTTACACATAGGGAATGTCCACACAACGGGTGTCTTTTCTGTGCTTTTATTACCCAGCCGGGTAAAAACAGTAGAACAGTAGTGGAGAACAACAGATTCAGGTGTATGTAGATGGGAAACAGTCCTGCTTACAACGACAACTTATAATTCACCACTCCAGCGCATCTGGACAGGCCTCTCTCACAAGCCTGGCAGACAGAATGTCACTCAAACTTGGGGTTAAGTCTCTGCTACAGAGCCTCCCAATGGTTGAAAATAATGGAGACAGTATTGGTCCAGAATCCTCTTTAACAGATTCAACACCCGGATCTCCTTCAGGTAGTTTTGGTTAGGTAACCAACCGATAGGGGACCAACCTCCAGCCTCTCAGTACCCTGTTTCCCTGGTCCCCCCTGGATAGTCAGGCCCCTCTTGGAACACCGGCCTCTCTTGGCACTCCTCAGGCAGACTCTCCACCGGACAGCTTCCTCCAACAGGACAGACAGCTCAGGACCTCTTCAGATTGGGGACCCAGTCACTCACTGAGTCCCAGTGGTAGATCAGATGTTCTAGACCAACGTGGTCCTGGAACCAGGATCACTGCATGGCATGCACACCCCGGCCCGGAAGGCCATTTGCCGGATTTCCGTGGTATGGCTACCCTGAAGGTGGGTGCCACACGGGAAGAAGACCCAAGAAAATGGTGTCTGCTACATAAATGTCCCTCCCCAGCATGCACAGCGAGGAAACCTCCTCCTGATAGGCTGCCGAGAAGAAATATCGAAATCCTTGACTCCACTGCTGCCATCTGTCGGCCTGGGGTGTTATCAGCACCCCAGAAACGACAGCATGAGCCCACAGCACAGCCAAAGCTGAGACAGAGGCTTCAAAATTTGAAGAGATTAACCTGGTCAGAGTCACTTAACTCTCTGACCCCCTCTAAATGTACACTAGCATCGGTTCTGAAAAGTAACCAGGCGCTACAGAAATTATTTTAAAGCCCTGATAAACTTCAAAAAAGGGTTTTACAATTAAGTCAAAAATCTTGTTTTCTGCTTCAAAGCAAAAACCAATTGTCATAAGCCTCAGAAGGAACCTGCCTTAAGGCTCCAGGCTCCCTGCAAGTTACTGGTTAGCAAAGATGCAGCTGTTTAGCTCCACTGCTAATGACCTCCTCATAAGATAACCTGGGAATACAGTATACAGGCATACCCCACTTTTAAGTACACAATGGGAATTATTTACTATCACTGGAGAGTGCAAAATCAGGCTCACTTCTGCATAGAAACCAATGAGCTTCTAATCCCAGTTTGTGCAATTAAGCCTGGTAATACAATCTGGAAGCCCATTGGTTTTTATGCAGAAGTGAGCCTGATTTTGCACTCTCCAGCGATAGTAAATAAACTCCATTGTATACCTAAAAGTGGGATATGCCTGTACTGTTATTTATTTATTTTTTTCATTTAACCAAGATGGATTGAGGAGTCCCCTCCCGGGTCTGACGTTATATTCTGGCTGCAGCATCTGCTGCTGTTGAAATACACCAATCACCGCCTGCAGCTCCTGATCAAGGAAAATTTTCCACATAACCCTCCAACATTAAAAGTGCAGCTAAAGATGCTTTTATGTACATTTGTGTTTAATGTTATTATAAAATAAGCAAATTGATGTATTTTCTTGTACAGACACCTCTCTGCTTCAGGATCTCTCTCAAGGGTCTGTTTCAGCTGAGCGACTGAATGATCTGGCCAAACAGCAGCTGTCTGAGATGAACCATGCTATGAAATGTAGGTGATCAGTATTCTAATGCTGTTTTGTTTGAGTGTCGATATTGTCCAAGATTACAACAAGTAGTTGCATGTTTTTTCATGTACCAGGCATTTTGATGGCACCATACCCTGGTATCCTTGGACTCCAGGACGCTGTATGCAGCCAACAGCTACTAGATCTGTCTTGGTTATGTTGCATCCTGTCTTTCCTGCTCTCATCAGCTCCCTGTTAGCCACAATTGTGAGGTTGCTCAAAAATGAAAGTCCTAACCTGTGCCGATCCTGACCTCTCTGGGGCCCTAAGCAAAATTACATGTCACATTAAAGTTGAGAAGTTGGGGGGGAGGGGGCGCTGCCGATAGTGACATGTCACATTAAAGATTAAAGTTGAGAAGTGGGGGGAGGATTTGTTCTGCTGTAGGAAATGACATCTTTTTACCAGCCATTGCCAAGCGCTCTCTCTCAATTCCCATGTAGCCACCGCTGGTTGAAACTTGGGAGATCACCCGACTAGACTGGAGCAACCTGACACAGCTTAGTCAGAATAGGTGTTAGCAGGGGGAAGGGGACATTTTTAAGAGTAGTTAGGGTTTGACCGGAAATCTGCTTTAACTGACATTATCTTATTTATTACAGTAAAAAGGCTTCTGCTTATTTATCGTGTCTTCTTCTTCCAGTTAATAAAGTTCATACTATTGTATACTGTACACGCTCAGTGTATCAAGAGGAGAATGAAAATGTCATCAGCCAGGCACTTCAGTTCAAGATGGATGGAACCAAAGTACAGCCATACAGGTAAAACATTGTTAGCACCTACATGTGTAATTATGATTATTTTGCTAAAGCTCACTTTTAAATCAAGGATAAAAGTTTCTGCTAGTTATCATATTCCATTGTGGGCAAGGAAATTTAGGGTAGGACCCAACAATCACAGGTCAGGGCTAAGACTCTTTACCAGGGGACTATGGGTGGGTTCCAAATGTTGACCACTGTAAATTTGCCCAAAAATGTACCTGTTGAAGTAACAAAAAATTCATTAGGTATAACTATCTTTCAAAAATAGAGCTTATATTATAAATGATATTATATATTATAATATATTCTTTGGCTTTATATTTTACTAAAGACCACAAGGCACTGAGCTCTTTGGGCATTTTGTGATTCTAAAACACTTCTGAGATGATTAATAATCTTTTCACAATACTGTTCTGCTATTTTACCTGTTTTTTGCAGGCTGAGCCCACCTGTTATTTCAGTTTGCCCTCCAGCACAAATAGAACATGCGTTTGATAAATTCTTCAAAATGGAACCATCGGATAATTGCAATGGCTGTTTTCTTGCTGTCATGACAAGAGAGGTGAGAGAACTGTATATTTTATATAAACACCCTAAATTAGGATACTTTTAATATTTAACAATACTGCTCCCAAGAATTACAGATGAAACTACTCTTGTTTTTTTTTTATTTTATTTTTTTTGGACTGTTGCTCCTAATGTGATCCATACATCCAAAGGATTTAAAAAAATTAAAAATAAATCATAGGTGATCATACACCTTACACTACCAGCTAAGGCTTATCTGGGGAAACTTTCAGACATACAAGAAAACCATGCCCTATGTTTTTTTCCACTGGTAAGCCGATGTATTTGGGCTCTCTGATACCAATGAGTTTGAAAAATACACAAGAGTGTGCTAGACTCTGGGGCACACAATTTTTTCTACGAGAAAAGACATTTTTTTTAATCATAATGCAAATAGTTTGCCCTAATTACAAAATGATAGCAACATTTTCGCAGCTTATATTTAGTTATTAAATTATTAAAAATACATACAAACAGTATTTACCACAAAAACACACAAAAATGTAATACTGCTTTGTTAGCTCCTAAAGTGTATGAGTTATGGTATAATAGGAGAAGCCATGCTAAAATAGTCCCAATTGAGGCAAATGGATCATTGATTGGATATCATGACAATATGTTTCCATAGTTGAGAATTATAGGGTAGATCCTTTTCACAATGCCACCACAGTGATTCACATCAACACAGAAGATCTTATGAACGAATATCCCAGGATGGATGGCTGCCATGTCTCTCACACACTGGCAACATTGTAGAGTACGTGGCCGTCTCATTCAGGCCGCGTACACACGACCCAGAACCTCGACGGGCAGAACACATCGTTCCGCCCGTCGAGGTTCTCTCCCGGCCGTCGAATTCGGCGACCCGCCCGTCGGGAATGGCAACCAGCCATTCTTCCAGGCGGGCCGTCGAGAAAATAGAGAGCGTGCTCTCTTTTTCGGCTCAACGAGCTTCCCGACGGGAAGCTCGCTGAGACCGTACACACGGCCGAGGTCCTCGCTGGAATGTGCATTCCAGCGAGGTTCTCGCTGATTTTCAGCGAGAACCTCGGCCGTGTGTACGGGGCCTCAGAAAAGGACCCAAAAATAAATACTTTTTTTTTCAGGGAGCCACAGCAGGCATCTATACACATGGCAGGCAGGACATCCACACATTTTTTTATGTGAATCACTGTGGTGGTACAGTATTGTGAAAAGGATCTACCCTATCATTCTGAACTATGGAAACATATTATCATGATATTTATTCGAAGATCCATTTGCATGAATTGGGAATATTTTAGCACGGCTTCTCCTATTATTTCTGTTTGTTGTGTATCTCACATTAAGCTGCTGCTTTTCTTGATTTATTGGCTGACACATTAGTGCAGTTTTTAACCTATTAACTGGTATGAGTTATGGTATTCTCTTCTGGCTGCAAAATATATCTTTCTACTCAGATTTCGGCTGCATTCTTAGACTACATGTACACTAGCCTACCCTGACAGCGTGAAAACGCAAAATGCGGCAGTGCAGCGATTTTTATTGTGTTTTCCCATGGCCCGTGGTCAAAATGTTAGTACCCTGAATGCAATTCTTCCGTCTTAAAGAGAGGTAGGTTTAACCTCACCTAAACACGGCAGCTCCTAAAATCTGCTAAAAGCCTATGTGTTCATGGACACATATAGTGAGTACAGAATCCCCCTTATAATCACATTTTGTTGCTTTGCAGTCTGAAATTAAGACACACACAGTTTTGGTTTTATCCAGCTGTATTTACTCCTTATGTATAACATCCAAGTGAAACATATAATTCCAACATGTTTTAATCAAAAACCGAATCACTGAGTTGGAAAACGGATAACTTCCTTGTTTTTTTGGTTGAACCACCTTTTGCTTTAATTAATTACAGCCTTTAGTGTGTTGGGATATGTTTCTACTAACTTACACATCTAGACTTTACAATATTTGCCCACTCTTCTATTCAGAACTGCTCAAGTTCAGTTCAATTTGATGGTGACCGTTTGTGGATTGCAGCCACAGATTTTCAATGGGGTTTAAGTCTGGCTTTGACTAGGCCATGCAAGGACATTTACCTTTTTAACATTCTATTGCGGATTCACTGCAAGATCACTTTTATCGGTGGCGGGAGAGGGGTCCCCCTCCCGCTGCTCTCCGGTGACCTCCGCCACTTCCTGGAGCCCTTGGTAGCTGATGACTCATTGGTTGTTAAGGATGCGGCGGCCGGCTTCCTGGCCCCTCCTTAGCAACCAGCTAGATACAGTGTAAAAAACAAAAACAAAACGCAAAGCACAAATCGCGGCACATTCGTGGTAAAAATGTGGTACTTGCGCTTTGGATGCGGGTCCATTGAATTCTATTACATGCAAAATGCTGCATTGTGTGGGGAAAAAGTCCCCGTCCCTTTCCAAAAATGCAGACACATAAAATTGCATTGATGTGAACATGTTCCATAAATATCCCTGCATTTCTGCAAAATGCAAAATGCATTAAAAAACACATTAGTGTGAATCAAGCCTAAGACATTGCACACCTTTTTTATGCACCTGAAATGTATTTAACTGATTAAGTAACTATAGTTCAAGAGTTTGGAATATCTAATAATAAAATACTGCAATGTATCAAATGCCTTGCAGTGTTTTTAAACCTCATTGTAGTATGTACTAATGCAATTTGCAGTATTTGGGGCTAGGTATAGTATTAGCAGTTTCAGTAGCAATTCTGTTTTTCACCCAGTGCAGCTGCTGATGATTGTTATATCAGCAACTGATATAGACTGCATAGAAAAGTATAGTCAGAAACTCTGTAGCTACAAATTACTACAGAAAATAATAATGAATATATGTTGCTGCTACAAAGTTGATAGTGTGACAAGACTAGGGAGGAGCGAATCTTTCTATGTATGTTTCACGGGAGGTTCAGCTAACCTAGCGAGGTCTACAGATCTGGAACTTAGTGCCAGGAATGCGGGTGATGTCATAAATTTGGTCAATCATGTCCCCCAGGATCCCTGGTGCTATGTTTACATTACCACAATGCTGCAGATTTGTTTTTTTAGCTATGAGTGTGTCCCATGTACAAATCGGTGGGCTTCAGGTCCTCATGATTGACAGTGGATTTACATTGATGGGCACCATGATTGATAATGGATTTACAGCAGGGGGTATTAGTAAAAAAAATGTATTGTATTTTTGTAGCCCTTATTTATTGTAAAAGAAGACTACAAGAAGTGAAATGGTGTTTTTGTTCCCCCCTACAGTTTTATATTAATAATATAGGCTAAGCATTAGCCTAGTTGGTTGGAGCTAAATGATGTTTGCTTAGTTAAATTAATAAATTGTTCTTAGAAAGGGCAATTAAAAAATAATAATAATTAAAACTCCACTCCCTGGACATCTCTAAGATTGCATCTGGGTTCCATCTGGAACATAGTAATTTGGCAGGTGGTTGGACCATTAATATGCGCTTAGAAGCATGGTTGGCTAATACCTCAATGCCCCTCCTTCCTTTATCAATGCACAGTATTGTTTGTCCATCAATCCCATGCAAGACTGGCAAGTTCAATGGCTACAATATCCTGAGAAAGTGAGGTAGCGACTTCAGTGATCATATGCTACTGACACCATATTGTCCCTCCAACTATTGTGCATGCAGCAACGCTGTAATGAAAACATTATGGCAGTGAGATCCCACACATGCACAGTAGTGACTGGACTGCTCTGCCATTACCTCACATGCATGGGATCCTGCCTCCATATTTCTGACATCACAAAATAGTAGCAGTATTTTGCTCAAGCACAGTAACAACCTCAGAGATTGTACCCTTACCCACATGCACATTATACCGCTGCCATACTGCTTCAATCACTCACAGATGCGTTAATTAATAGGGGACCTTTGCTTGCACAGAAGATAATGCAATCATTATGGAAGTGCATATGTGGCAAACCCTCTCCTCCTTTGCAAGGACATCCTAGTCCCAATGTTAAGAGTCAAGGGCCATTTTCAACTTCCAGTGCCCCAATAAGTCAATGTAAAGTCACATCAATTCTGATGTACAGCAATGTAATTTATATCAATCATGGAGTCAAGCATTGTTAATCCAACATCAATGATGATCTGTCGCCCAATGATCTTTACATGCTGCACTTTACATGCTAGTGATCTTGAGTTCAAGGTCACCCGGTATGCCTGGCATTGTGTTTACATTACAGCATCTTGGAATTTAGGTGGCCAAACACCTTTATAAATTTGTTAGGTCTGCAAACCACTAAAAGGGGTTTGAACCAGAAACATATCCTAAATAAGAACCTTCTATATACAGTAGTACTGACATGCCTGCAGTCATTAGGAAGGGAGGCTTCAGTCACCACCAGCTAGTAACTCATACCAAGGAAGTCCTGAGAGGAGGGAAGATTTTGTGGTCCTCTGGTATCTATTATTTATATTTATAAGCCGACAGAAATATAAATATTCTATATGGAAGAGGAAGCTGTTCATTTATTTTTTGCTTGGATGTTTTATCCTAGCCGGACCCAATACAGGACATGCATAATTTAAGATGTTGACAAGATTATTTTAATATGTTTTGTAGAAAATAGTTTCTAAGCTGTTGGCATATTTCCAGGTCTATCTGACAGGTTCAGTTGGTTCATTTTGCTGAAAATTGTTTATAATTTTAGCAAATAATACATTATATATGGTGCACTTCCAAAATGGACTTTCAGTCATTAATAAAGAAAAATCAATCATAAGGGATTCTTTAAAAAATATATGCATTTAATTTTTTGTGTCAATTGAAACGTACAGTATCAAGACATTCACATTTTATAGGCTGTTGTGTGCCTTAAAAGAGAAGTAAAGGATTTTTTTTACTTATTAACCTCCCTGGCAATATGATTCTTTCTGATTTTAGGTGCTAAAAGCGGTACCATTATTTGCAAGGAAATTTGGCGTTTTATACTGTAGGCTTGTAATTCTTAGGAATAACTCACTGAAATCTGACCAAACAAGAGTCTAATAGGCATCCCGGGTATGACATTTTTTTTAAAATAAAATTATAAATTAAAATATAATAAATAATTATAACAAATGATAATATAATTATAAATTTAATTATTCAATAATGTAATCAACTCAAAATCACTGAAATTTCCTTAGTTGCAGAATTGTCGCTGTCTTTACTTTTTTTTTTATGACGAATTTCCCCACAAATCACTATCGCTCAATTCTGCAAGTGATTATAATTTATTATCACTGTTTTTTAGCTGCTCTAAAACCAATTTTGACATAAAGGGACACTTTTGGTTGCTATGGACAATCTACAGTTTACAGGCAGAAAGAACTGTTTTTATTTTATAAAAGAACATGTAGTGCACTGGGCAGACCACTAGGGACAAGGGTGTGTGTATTTTTTACATACAGTACTGTAATCTATAAGATTACAGTATACTGTATGTATAGTGTTTGTTTACTTTTTTGAATTTGGTGCCGATCTCCGCCCCGTGCGTCGTAATGTCGCAGGGAACGGAGCTCGGCGGCACACGGGGACACTCGTTCACACAGCGCAGATGCATCGCTGGATTCAGGAACAAGGTAAGTAAACCTTGCCTGTGAACAATGCGAGGCGAGCCCGAGTCAGACTCGGGGTTACCGACTGCAGCATGAAAATTTAACCCCGAGTCAGACTCGGGAATACCGCCAGGGGAGTTAATACTTACCTAGATAGATGCAGCATGGGTCTGATGCTGCATCTGTCCCCCAGTGCCTTTACCGCCAATCACCGCCAATCACTCGGTTTTCAGACCTGCAGACTGTTAGTCACAGTCAGTCTGTTGCTCACTGAGAGGCTGAGCTGAGTGTGAGTCCAGGCACCTGGCAGATCCAGACTCCCTGGTCAGGATGACGCGGTGCCTGGACTGACATTGTGACGTCAGCAGAGAGCAGACTTCACTCCACTCGCTGCTGAAAAACTGAAAACGATCTGCACTCCTGTGATCCATAGGAGAAGTACAGCCAAACAAGCTTTGACTATACTTCTCCTTTAATGCTCATGCATTATTGCGTAAGCATTATGGTAGCGCATTTAATATTAATATCCTGCACATGGCCCAAAAATCAAGTAATTTGTTTTTCTTTTAATGCAGCACACCACAATGTATGCTAGGCGTGTTGTGCAGATGCATTTCCCTATAGTGTAACAGTAGCCACAAGAATGTCACCACAAAATATTAGTTAATATAGTTGATGAATTACTGTGCAGGTTAGGCCACTTGTTACCTCAATTCAATGGTTAGAATAGGTGCTAACAAACATGAATAATCTTGGGGCTCTGTCTGCTATGACTAAGCATTGGTTGTCGATGTGAAACGCGTCAGCTTTTGTTACCCCACTGTTTGCTGTTTTTGCTGTTTTAGTTTTTTGACTGGAATAAACAGGCACTATTTTTAAGTCTTTTCATCCATTGGAGTGGGGCTGTCCATTTTTCTTTCCTTATATTGCTCTGTCTGATTACCCAGTGCTTTCGGATATAAAATGTTAATAACACATTGATTCTAAAGGTTAATTTACAATACATTTTTTTCATTTTTGGAAGATCCTAGTTGCAAAAATTCTCAGTCACTTCAGTACTTACAAGTATACAGATTTTCTCATGAATTCTTTGCATTTGCCTTCTTATTTAGCTTCATTTGTGTTGTCTGTCTGATTCTTCTACCTAAAGCAAAAGGAAAGATTGTGCTGCACAGTATGCACTGTGTGAGGCCAAAACATTGACAAGGCAGCAATCGTTCTTGCATTAGTTCTATCATGACCAGTTCTCTTAAACAATATCTGTCATACATTTGGGGTTAGGGACTGAGATACATTTGTTTATATTGTTTGATTTTTGACTTGTGTGGTGATCTTAAAAGCATTGTGAAAAAAGAACGTTCAACGTATATTCAACACTCTCACCATGTACTTTGTTCTTGTCTCCATTCTATTTAAGAAGCAGACTATTTTTTCTGATAACCGTGGTGACTTTCTTTACATTGTCTACTTCCATTCTAGACGCATCCTTCTAAGTCTGTCTCCCCTCAAGATGTTTTGGCTCGGGCTGCTGCTAAGGGACTGCTCAGTGGCATTCGGGTGGCAAAATCTCCAAGAAAAGATGACAAAAAGAAGAAATCAAAAACACAAAATTATAAAACCACCCCAGCCACTTCAAACACCCAAGCAAAGATCAATGAGTTCATAAACCGTGAAAATAATTTGATGAGCCTGAGAACACAAAAAGACCAACATAACCAAACTTCTTACAAAAACCCCAATAACACTTTACAGTTTACAAAGGCACCAAAGCAGAGTGGCATTCCCACTGTGTCCATAACAATGAAGAATCCAGGTAACGTCTCTTTCTTGTCCAAAGATCGACAGACAAGTGCCATCAGACCAAAGGCAGAAGATAGGATGATCCCATTGAAACCAAGCCAGATTATGCTGCCTCCAGTGACCTCTCCATTCCAGTCCAGTTCTCCACCTGAGGTCAAGAACCGCAGTCCAGTCCATTATTTTCACCAGCGCTGGCATTCAGGCATCAGGGGCACTCCCCAAAATCCCTTTATTTCAACTGTACCTTTTATAGGCAAGACCAAGGAAAGCACACCGTGGACCGCAGTCCAACATTCCAAGCCCTGGCACTGAACATCTGTTGTTCTGCTATTTTTTTTTTTTTACTGGTTTTATTTGATACTATAACAAACATTTACAACTAACCTTTTTTGTATTTTAATTTAGTGTTTTTTTTAATGTCTTGTAGTTCGTATTCCTTTTGTATCAACTAATATTTGCATACCGTTTTGTCCTTCTTTAGACCAATCCATGTATCTTGCAATTGGGTTCTACCATGCTAGAATGTAGTAGTACACGCTATCTATGATATAAATAAATGACCTAATTATTGTACAGTAATTTTCAGGGATAAACTGTTAATGTACATTTCATTGTTACCTAAAATCCTTTGTGGGGGAATAGTCTTTTTTGATGTTGAATAAAAACCCTAACTGTAAGGTAATTAAACGTAAAAGATTTTAAATATTCCTACTAGATTTTACAAAAAATTCCAACTAGTGTTTTCTATCAATATTATTATAATGTTACTAGGCATGCCTTTGATGACATAATCAAATATCAGCAACTGTTTTGCTACTATGAACATCTTGCAGAAATACTTGTTAATACCTCATGTGACATTAGAGCCAGCATGACTGCCGCTGGTAGACTTTTGTCATAGACATCTTTCCTTGAGAGATACAAATCCATAATATATTTTATATATATATATATATATATATATATATATATATATATACTCACTTTTGTTGCCAGCAGTTTAGATATTAATGGCTGTGTGTTGAGTTTTCTTGAGGGGACAGCAAATTTACACTCTTAAACAAGTTGTACACTCACTACTTACATTGTAGCAAAGTGTAATTTCTTCAGTGTTGTCACATGAAAAGATAATAAAATATTTACAAAAATGTGAGGGGTGTACTCACTTTTGTAAGATATATATATATATATGTATGTGTAACACTACCCCCTCAGGGGCCCCTGGTTAGATTTGGGATGGCATGTTACCTTTGATGATGCGTCTAGGGGTATGATGATGAAATGGTGATGTGAGCAATGACGGAATGTCCAAACAGAAGGGTGTCGTTTTCTGTGCTTTTATTCTCTGGCCAAACACGGCAACAATTAACTTGAAGCAGACAGAGAAAGATTGGTGAAGGGAGAATTGCAGATTCAGGCCTTAACTTTGCAAGAAGCAGTCCTGCTTCAACGATACCTTTGCTTCGTTGCTAGTCCAGCCGGAGTGGGTGTAGTGTACCTGGACATTCTCTCTCACAGAACTGCCAGCCAGAGTATTACTCGGAACCTTGAGAAGGAGAACAAGTCTCTGCCACAGACTTGGCTCAAATGAAATTAGGAGTGGAGCCTCTGCCACAGGCCCCTGCTCTGGAACACAGTTTAATGGAGGGATTCCCTCTCAATGAAGATAGTTGCCTGAATCTCTCTCAGGTAGCTGTTGGTTTTCGATCACCCACTGACAGGTTGCCATAAGACAAACTCCCAGTGTCCGGTCACCTTTATCCCCGATGGTTCGTCCAGGCCCTATTGGATTGCCTGCCTCCGGGTTCTCCTCAGACTGACTCCCCACTGAATAACACAACTCGCTTGGAATCTTCTCTCAAAAGATAGGGGACCCAATAAGTCACTGGGTCCCATCACCGCTTCAGTTGCTCCAGGCCAACATGGTCCCGGAACCAAAGTCAACGCGTAGCACGTCGCCGAGGCCTGGTAGGCCATATCGCCGGAGGCCCGTGATGTGCGCACACCCTAAAGGTGGGTGCCGCACCCGGATCCAACCTCGAACTCCCCCGCCCAACATGGCGCCTAACTAGAAGTACCCTCCCCCAGCATGCTCCGCGAGGGAAAAACCCCTCTGATTGGCTGCTGGCAAGAAGGCGCCCTCTCCTGGACTCCACTGCCACCACCTGCTGCCCCAAAGTGGAAAGGCACTTTAGGAACACAGAATGAACCGACAGCACAGCACTAAATTTGCCCAAATCACATGGATGAGAGCTACATAACTCTCTCATCCCCTTCTAAATTTAAGATAGCACCTGGACTGAAAGTACACAGGCGCTACATATATATATATATATATATATATATATATATATATATACACACACACACACACACAGTTAGGTCCATATACACAGTTGTTCACATAGGTTTACATACCCTGGCAGAATTTATGATTTCTTGGCCATTTATGAGAGAATATGAATGATAACACAAAAACTTTTCTTTCACTCATGGTTAGTGTTTGACTAAAGCCAGTTATTATCAGTCAACTGTGTTTACTGTTTTTAAATACTAATTACAACAGAAACTACCCAAATGACCCTGATCAAAAGTTTCCATACCCTGGTGATTTTGGCCTGATAACATGCACACAAGTTGACATAAAGGGGTTTGAATGTGTTACGTACCTCTGGTGTAAGCATGACGTGCAGAGGGAGACCTCCTGTACAACCCCGGCTCGAAGACCACTGGAGTGGGGACAGTGGTGGTAAGAGAGCCGTGAGGTAAGGGTGCCTGCTAGGTCCTCTTGGCTGGGTAGTCATGTAGTGATGGCAAATGGGAGCTGAAACAGCTGGTGCCAGGAGCAGCGGATGCAGGTCAGCAGGTGCAGGTATGCAGAGCAGCGGATGCAGGTGCAGGTATGCAGGGCAGCGGATGCAGGTCAGCAGGCGCAGGAGCGGAGTCAGACAAGCCAGGTCATACAAACATAGGTAAATAGCAAAAATGGCTGGCAGAGAGTAGTCAGAGTCCAGGCTGGGTCTTGGCAACAGGTGATCAGACAGGTACCTGAGCAGGGTCAAACAAGCCAGGGTCAGGACTGGAGACAGGAGCAAGGTCAAGAAGCCAGGTCAAACACAGGAACAAAATACAGGCACAGAATCAGGAACACAGGGAACAGATCAAACCGCAAGGAACAGTACCCCTGGAGTGTCTTTTATAGGCCGTTGGGCACCAAAATGCGTCTAATGCACGCGCATGCGCACATTCGTGTGTGAAGTCCGTGACTCGCACATGCGCATAGGCGCACGCCTTCTGAAGTGGGCAGTATGTCCCTGACAGAATGGCTATTAAAGGTAACCATCCTCACCTATGATCTGTTTGCTTGTATTTAGTCTGTGTGTATAAAAGGTCGAGTTTCTGGACTCATGACAGACCCTTGCATCTTTCAGCTCGCGACCCATGGCAGGGCTTCTTAAAGGGGACGTACCTGTACGTCCAATACCCAGCCGTGCCATTCTGCCGACGTAAATAGTCGTGCGACGGTCCTTAAGGGGTTAAAGCACCTTTGGCACCAATTACAACCTTAAGTCTTCTTGAATATTAATCTTACAAGCTTGGCACACCTATTTTTGGGCAGTTTCTCCCATTCTTCTTTGCAGGACCTGGGCTTTGGCTGGGCCATTAAAGGACAATCACAGAGTTGACCATTTGTTATCTTTGCTTTGTGCTTAGTGTTGTTGTTCTGTTGAAAGATGAAACTTCACCCCAGTCTGAGGTCCAGAGCACTCTAGAGCAGGTTTTCATTAACCACTTTAAGGACCAGTGCACAACTATATACATCGACACAAGGGCTCATGTGGGCATATGGGCAAACAGGTACATCCCCATTAAGAAGTGGCATTGATGGCGCACTTGATGTCTGTGGTTATACCCACGATCGTCTCACGGAGGGGAAGAACAGGGAAATGCTGATGTAAACAAGCATTTCCCCATCATTCCTAGTGAGAGGACACTGATCACAGCTCCCTGTAATCGAAAGCGGTGATCAGTGTCATGCCACACACAGCCCCCATCCCCCCTACAGTTAGAAGCACACTCTAGGACACACTTAACCCCTTCAGTGCCCCCTGCTGGTTAACCCCTTCACTGACAGTGTCATTTTTACAGTAAACAGCATTTTTATAGCACTGATCGCTGTTTCAATGACAATGGTCCCAAAATGGCATCAAAGGTGTCCGATGTGTCCGCCATAATGTCACAGTCATGATAAAAATTGCTGATCACCGCCATTACTAGTACAAAAAAATTATTAATAAAAATAAATGCCATAAAACTATCCCCTATTTTGTAGACGCTATAATGCTTATTGAATTTTTTTTTACCAAAGATTAGTAGAAGAATATGCATCGACCTAAACTGAGGAAAAAACTTTTTTTATATATATATATTTTTGGGGGATATTTTTTATAGCAAAAAGTTAAAAATGATTGCATTTTTTTCAAAATTGTCGCTCTATTTTTGTTTATAGTGCAAAAAATAAAAACCGCAGAGGTGATCAAATACCACCAGAGGAGGACGTAAGTTTTGTTTGAGGTCAGGGGCTTAAGTGGTTAAGAATGTCTCTGTACATTGCTGCATTCATCTTTCCCTTTATCCTGACTAGTCTCCCAGTTCCTGTCACTAAAATGGTATTGGTCAGGTGATGAGCAATGCCTGGTTTCCTCCAGATATGCTATCTGCCATTCCGGCCAAAGAGTTCAATCTTTGTTTCATCAGACCAGAGAATTGTGTTTCTCATTGTATGAGAGTCCTTCAAGTGTCTTTTGGAAAACTCCAGACGGGTTGTCCTGTGTCTTTTACTGAGGAGTGGCTTCCGTCTGGCTACTCACATACAGGCCTGATTGGTGGAGTGCTGCAGAGATGGTTGTTTTTCTGGAAGTTTCTTCTGATTCCAGAGAGAAACGCTGGAGCTCTGTCAGAGTGACCATCGGGTTCTTGGTCACCTGCCTGACTGAAGCCCTTCTCCCCCCATCGCTCAGTTTGGCTGGGCAGCCCGCTCTAGGAAGAGTCCTGGTGGTTCCAAACATATCCCATTTATGAATGATGGAGCCCACTGTGCTCACTGAGACTTTCAATAGTGCAGAAAATTTTCTGTACCCTTCCCCAGATCTGTGCCTCCATACAATCCTGTCGCAGAGGTCTACAGACAAGACAATTCCTTGGACTACATGGCTTAGTTTGTGCTCTGACATGTACTGTTAACTGTGGGACTTTATTTAGACAGTTGTGTGCCTTTCCAAATCATGTCCAATCAAGTGATTTTAACTCACGTGGACACCAATTAAGTTGTAGAAACATTTTAAAGCGGAGTTCCACCCTAAAAACAAAGGCCCAGATTCACAGAGCAATTACGCCTGTCTAACTGGTGTTAGACATGAGTAATTTCAAATTTCGCGCGCCGTATCACTAGTTTGAATCCTCAAACCATGATATGGCGGCTTCGGGCTTCGATCCGAGAGGCTTATGTCTTCGTAAGCCTTCGGATCTACGCTGCGCTGGGAGGAGTCTGCGTCGTTTTCAGCGTCGGGATATGCAAATGACTTTTTACGGCGATCCACGAAGATACGAGTGGTCTTCGCAATCGCTTACGTCATTTTTTTGCTATGTACTGTTAGACCAGCTATTTGCTGGTCTAACGGTGCGTAGCCCATGTTAAGTATGGCCGTCGTTCCCGCGTCAAATTTAATATTTTTTTTTTTTTTACGTAACTCGTTCGGGTATAGGAATGTCCGTAAACGACGCTACTCAAACAACGAATGACGTAACGACGTGATTTCGCGCAATGCACGGCGGGAAATTTCTGAACGGAGCATGCGCAGTTCGATCGCCGCGGGAACGCGCCTATTTTAAATGCTTCACGCCCCCTACTCGCGTAGATGGCTTGCGCCGGGAGAAATACACTACGCCGCCGTAGTTTACAGGACAAAATCTACCGGGATTCCACGTAGAGCCAGGTAAAATACGGCGGCGTAGTGTATTTATGATATTCTACGCGAATCTAATTGTATGTGAATCTGGGCCAAACTTTTTATGAACAGCTTGCCTTTAATGAAAAAAATAAATAAAAATCTTAAAATAAATGTTTTACTTACTTCAATATGGATGTTACTAGGCAGATTTCATAATCTGCCTTGTTCCTAGTCCAAGGTGGTAGAACTTTCTGTCCTAAGACCCCATTGCCTCCTGGGAAATGATGACACTAATTTCCCAGGAGTCTCTGGGCATTACTGCGCCTAAAAATCCCAGCATGCACCTCACTTGGAAAATCACAGCAAGATCCCTGAGATGATATCAGGTACGTTTTTGCAACTGTTTATGTACCAATTGTGCTTTATTAATATATTTTAATGAATATTCATAATAATGTAATTGAGATTGCAAAAAAAAAATAAAAATGTCCGGAACCCCCGCTTTAAGGATGATCAGTGAAAACAGGATGCACTTGAACTCAATTTTGAGTGTCATGCCAAAGGCTGTGAATACTTTTGTACATGGGATTTTTTTGTTTTTTATTTTTAATAAATTTGCAAAGATTTAAAAAAAAAAATCACATTGTCATAATGGGGTATTGTATGTAGAATTTTGAGAAAAATAATTACAATTTAATCCATTTTGGAATAAGGCTGTAACATAACAAAATGTGGAAAAAGGGAAGCGCTGTGAATACTTTCTGGATGCACTGTAAGCATTGATTTTAAAATATTTTTTTAAAGTTATGCTATGTCAATGGAAACACAACAAATATAAGTAGATGGTATCTCATATAACTCCATTACTCAGCTTCTGATTACTGCAAAGGAAGGCATTTTCACTTACTGCTCATGCTCAGCAGTTGCACAGGAATAGCTTATATATCTGCAGGCAAGTAGGTAACTACAATAGGCTAAAATCCTTTACGTTATCTCTCCCTATGAGACTGCAAGAGGCTGATAGCAGGTCAAATACAGGTACTTACAGTGCTTGCATTTATAAAAATATATACATGATGTGTGATGGACACAACTTTAAATACTCTGCAAGGTCTTGTCAGCAGAATTTGTGGCTACGTCTCCTCTTGTAAAGTATAATTATACTGCCACAGATTTGTCATAAAAAAAAAATGCATATCTGATGTCAGTACGATTACCAATAAAAGTTTTCAAAATGTATTTTTAACTGGACACCTTTCAATGTTTCTAACAAAGGAAAAATAAATTAGAAGTAATTTTTCCCATTTGAATTGTTAATTAAAGAGCTTGCTACATTAATACGTAATCTCATAATTTGATTTCTTTATTTGCTACTAAGCAGCTGCACTTTGGCAGAGTAGAAAAGCATTTCTTTCACAATAAGATGACTTAGGCCTCGTACACACGATCGGTTAAACAGAGGACAACGCTCTGATGGACCGTTTTCATTGGTCAAAACCGATCGTGTGTGGGCCCCATAGGTTATTTAACCATCGGTTAAAAAAAGCCAACTTGCTTTAAATTTAACCGATGGATTCCTAACTGATAGGTCAAAACCGATCGTTAGTAGGCACGACCATCGGTTAAAAATCCACGCATGCTCAGAATCAAGTCGATGCATTCTTGGAAGCATTGAACTTTATTTTTTTCAGCACGTTGTTGTGTTTTACGTCACCGCGTTCTGACACGATCAGTTACTCAACCGATGGTGTGTGGCGGCACCGCCTTTGTGGAGGGGTACCTAGCTTAATGACAAGAAGAGTGTCAGGAAACTTAAAGCTGGTGACCCAATAAATGTACCTGGAGCCTCTCATGGGCAATGCCACCTTAACAGACCGGGCTCTGAAGGTCTGGCCCACCTTAACAGCCCAGGCTCTGAAGGTCTGGCAGTAGCTATGCCCCTTCTCCGGGTTCTCCCATCACACAGCACTGAAGGGGGGATCTGACTGAGGGAAACACAGAGCAAGTGTGCACGAGAAAACTGAAGGGGAAGACAGAAAGAAGACTCTTAACTTCTAAATACATACACCGCCGGGCAGTATATGTATTTAGAAGCAATGACACTGCTATTGACAAACCCTGGCATTGAGCTGTAACGGAACACCTTCGTAAAGAGTGTGACTGTCCCTGCTCATGGGGCCCCTACTGGCCCCGGGGCCCTCAGATAGTGCCCGAGTGCCCTAATGGTCAGTCCGTCCCTGCCCTTGGCAAATATGCCAGATTATGTCTATTAGTTAACTGGCTGTAGAACAGTTGGTTCAACCCACTATATGGTCACTTTGCCATGCCCATGGCCACTGGAGAAAAAGAGTTATCATGAATAATATAGTGAAAACATATTTAGTAACAAACATGACTTCCCAGGGAAATGCCTATTTCAGTAACCTGTGCAACACACAGAGTTTAGCAAATGAAGAGAATCTCTGCTGCTGACTTCCATCATCCAATCATGGGCATCTCTTTTCTTGTTTATTGTGTTTCACTGTCATCATTTATATCTTAAAAGATCAGTAAAGGATTTTTTTTAATGCTAAATAGCTTGCTTTACCTTATAGCGGCTCTTGCTTTCATGTCCTCCATGTCCGTTTTTGCTTAGAAGTTGCTGTAATCACTTGCTGAACTCCACAATTCATGCTTGTCTGGCTCCTTATGAAAAAACTCATGGTAGCTTTTCATTGTGGTCCATGATCAAGAAGATGTGATTACTGTGTGTCTAAAACTCCTCAGAACCAATCAGATTCATTTTAAAAACAAACATTGCCCTGTGTTTGTTTGTTTTTGTTCTGTGTGTCTCTGTACACACAGAACAAACTGAAACTAGTCTAAAAACAAAACTACACTGCAGGCACATTATATGATTGATTTTTATCTATTTTTAATACTTTTTAAAAGGAATCAGTTAACTATTATGTCTGTACCCTGTAAACAGTCATTTCAGCAAAAAAATAATGTTTTCCTTTACTACTCCTTTAATACAGCATTTATTGTTTATTAACTGACCCATTATCAATAGTTCCTGCACCCAAAGCAGTTTATAATCCACAGTAGTCAAACAACAATTTAAACTCATTCAATAACTGCAGACACTATATAACGTTAGGTTACATTTTTGATTATGGAGGAGAATAGAGATATCAACAAAACTACAGAAGACAAACACACAAAAGTCAAGTGCTACTAAACCCAGGACCAGGCATTCACTATATCTGGTCTCACACAGTACACAGTGGAAATTATTTAGTAAATATAAACTGCTAAATACCTTTTCTCAAAAGCAGTTTATATCAGTCTTGTGACTTCTATAAGTGTCTTGTTAAAGTTTGTAGGAGGAGTTTTCATTCTCCTCTGACTGTCCTATGATGCTGTCGGACCCCTGACCCTCTGTCTGGACAGTGCTGATTGGCTCTGTGTTGATCACATGCACCCTTCTTATAAAACAAACTCTCTAGCAATACAACAAACTAGGCATGTGCAGAGTGCCCCTAAGGCGCTGTTCTATCAACAGATATATTGGGGACATTAAAAGGAGGGGAGGACCTATTGGGACGCAGTGGCTGCATGGACACAGCCACTGTTCCGAATTCTACAGTTTTGTGGGTGTGAGTGCACAGACCCACACACACCCACACCGTCTGTGCACCCACAAAAGGAAAAAAATACAGCTTTTGCTGCAATACCCACCTTCTCCCCCAGCACTGTCCACTGCAAAAACTCCACTCAGTTAATTTACAAGTTGAATGACACCCAACCATATGCCAAAGTTAACAGTGACATTACATTGTAAAGATAAATAGAATGGTGCACACACATCACAATGCGAGTGTTGTTTTGTGCACTATTGAAGACCAGTCCCTGCTTGATACCAAAGAGGAGGACAGTGCAACAACACAGTAACTTTCTCTTAAAAAAAATAACATACAGCTGACCTGCCTTTAAAGACCAGTGAAGAGTTTAGAAGCTGCAGGACACCTCCTGTACCTCTGGATGGGCACTTCACCACAATAATGACAGTGAGCTTGAGTCTAACCAGTTCCTTTGTAAATAATGTCTGGTTGTCCATAGAACCCAACTCCTCCCTTTGGCTGTAGAAGCTTGGGGGAGATCAATAGTGGACATTATGAAAAGTGCACTTGCCGTATTTCCCCAAAAAATTTCCCCCCCCCCAAAAAATGGGGGAAAATATCTGTGCTTCTTATGGAGCGAATATTGACCCATCATCGGGGGCATGGATGCGGTGGCCGGCCACCAACTAGCTTATGCTGTTGCATTCTGGGAGTTGTAGTCCACACCGCACTCCCGGTGGGTGGAGAAGCAGTGCAGCACAGCCAGGGAACTACAACTCCCAGGATCTTGGAGGCAGGGTGCACCAGGGAGTCAAAACTTGGGACCAACATGACTGGCTAGAGCTGCAACTTTGCTTGACCCCAGGACTGGAGGAGGCCATGCAAGGACCTGCTGAGCAGGCACTAGCAGCTGCTATCACTGAGGTGAGAGACCCTGAAATTACCAGGGCCAGCTGACCACCACATCCCAGCTATCCCCCCCATACACCCCATTTATTCTGCCCAAGTGTCCACCCAGTAACCTCAAAACAGCCCTAAAGACTGTGGGTCCTGCTGGGAGATGGCCATGGTCTGTGGGTCCTGCTGGTCTGTGTGTCCTACTGGCCACTGGCCTGTAGGTCCTGCTGGAAATGGCCACGGACTGTGGCTCCCAGCAGGACCTACAGGCCAGCAGCCAGCAGGACCCACAGCCATTTGGTTCAGAATATTTTTTTTTCTTGTTTTCCTCCTCTAAAACCTAGATGCGTCTTATGGAGAAAATACAGTATTCTTTTAAAACGTTTTTACTGTGTTAGCCAGTACCTCTCAATATACTTTTTGTTATATCTCCCATTTATTAGAAACCATATAATCTAAACATTTATTTCTGTTCTGTGCTTTACTTTCCTACAATTACTTTACAGTGATGAGAGTTCGTTTTACGTTATTTATTTTTGCTGAAATGTGAGAATAAGGCGGGAAGGAATATAATTAGTTGATATTCTATGTGAGCAATTTCTTGCCTGTTTAATTTATTGGCCTCATTAGAACCTTTCCTCAAGGCAGACAGGCAATCAGCATCTTATTACTGCAGCTAATAGCCCACATCTTAGCTGTCTCTGGTTATTCTGTGCGCAATAGTAAAGCAGGGGCAATAATCATTACGTACAATGTTCCAAGTATTTCAGCATGAACAGTGTAAACATGGCATATCTCAGCTACTTGTATCCAAAAAGTGATGCTTACAAAGTCTGCTGGCAAGTCACATACTTCTCAGATTTTCGATCATAAGTATGGTTAATTTGTTAGCAGTAATTAACACTACAGCACAGTATAGAAATACTCCCATAAGAGTTGCTGGTATTTTAATGGGCCCTTCTGCTTTCATAATGGTGACCCAGGCTGTAGTGGCACTCAAAAACCCACTGACTGTAAAAGACAGACTTCAGCACCTTCAATGCTCTTTTTGAAATTTTATTGGCTCGATTACCTTGGGAAAAGAAGCAAAGGGGTACATGATACCCAAACAAGGCAGCAAAGATCCCTTTGCAGATCAAACGTTTCCAATAATTTTTTATGCCGCGTACACACGATCACTTTTTGTGATGAAAAAAACGACGTTTTATGTGACGAAACAAAACAACGTTTTTCAAAATTCATTTTCCAAAACGACGTTGCATACACACCATCGTTTTTGCAAAATGCTCTTGCAAAGCGCGGTTACGTACACCACGTTCGACGGCACTCTGTTCCATTGAAGCTCCGTCTCATAACTTGCTTCTGAGCATGCGCGGGTTCAAAAAAGGTCGTTTTCAACATCGTTTTGCCCACACACGATCACTTTTTATGACACAAAAAAATGACATTTTAAAAAACGACACAAAAAATCCAAGCATGTTTGAATTTTTTTTTGGTCGTTTTTTTTAAGACATAAAACGACGTTTTGCCCACACACGATTATTTTAAATGACGTTTTTGAAAACGTTGTTTTTTTTCATCACAAAAAGTGATCGTGTGTACGCGGCATCAGGCCTAGATGAGCAGCTAGATTCCAGTTTCTTAGGCCTCTGCCACAGGCCAGCTCAGATTTTGTAAGCCCAGATGGGCAAAAACATTCCAATATCTTGAGCCGCTGCCACAAGCAATCCAGGTTTAGATTCTGTAAGCTCAAATGCGCCGCTAACTTCCTGCGTTTTAAAATTTTAAATGTCTCAGCCTAGTTGAGTAGCTAATAGAACAAAACTCTTCGCTAATTTGGCTTTCCTAGCTTGATTCCTCTTCAGGTTTTGTAAATTGATTAAAAGTTATAATTAAACCTTGTTTAGACTTGTGGTTTGGGGGCAGCATAAATGTGTCATTGAGCCCTGTTTTTGCCACTTACCTGCTCCCCCTTATGCTGCAATTGGCAGAGGAGGGGAATGTTTATATGGCGCAAGCGATGCTTCACTACTCAAGCCCACCAAACGCTTTACATGCAAGTCAATAGGGAAGCACCGCAAATGCCCCAAAATCATGTGCAATTCACTTTTTTGCAGCACGATTGTCAGCACAATTTGTTGCATCATGATTGTCGCATCACTTCCTCACAGCCTGTCAGTAGTCTCTGGTGTGCGATTCAGAAGCGGATCGGGCTTCAGAGGCAAGGAAGATTTAGACACACATCTAAATCTACTCTAAACCACCTAACCTAGCCCTTAAAGGAGATACAGTGCCTTGCGAAAGTATTCGGCCCCCTTGAACTTTGCGACCTTTTGCCACATTTCAGGCTTCAAACATAAAGATATAAAACTGTAATTTTTTGTGAAGAAACAACAACAAGTGGGACACAATCATGAAGTGGAACGAAATTTATTGGATATTTTAAACTTTTTTAACAAATAAAAAACTGAAAAATTGGGCGTGCAAAATTATTCAGCCTCCTTAAGTTAATACTTTGTAGCGCCACCTTTTGCTGCGATTACGGCTGTGAGTCGCTTGGGGTATGTCTCTATCAGTTTTGCACATCAATTTTTGCCCATTTCTCCTTGCAAAACAGCTCGAGCTCAGTGAGGTTGGGTGGAGAGCGTTTGTGAACAGCAGTTTTCAGTTCTTTCCACAGATTCTCGATTGGATTCAGGTCTAGACTTTGACTTGGCCATTCTAACACCTTGATATTTTTATTTGTGAACCATTCCATTGTAGAATTTGCTTTATGTTTTGGATCATTGTCTTGTTGGAAGACAAATCTCCGTCCTAGTCTCAGGTCTTTTGCAGACTCTATCAGGTTTTCTTCCAGAATGGTCCTGTATTTGGCTCCAGCCATCTTCCCATCAATTTTAACCATCTTCCCTGTCCCTGCTGAGGAAAAGCAGGCCCAAACCATGATGCTGCCACCACCATGTTTCACAGTGGGGATGGTGTGTTCAGGGTGATGAGCTGTGTTGCTTTTACGCCAAACATAACGTTTTGCATTGTTGCCAAAAAGTTCGATTTTGGTTTCATCTGACCAGAGCACCTTCTTCCACGTGTTTGGTGCGTCTCCCAGGTGGCTTGTGGCAAACTTTAAATTACACTTTTTATGGATATCTTTAAGAAATGGCTTTCTTCTTGCCACTCTTCCATAAAGGCCAGATTTGTGCAGTATACGACTGATTGTTGTCATATGGACAGAGTCTCTCACCTCAGCTGTAGATGTCTGCAGTTCATCCAGAGTGATCATGGTCCTCTTGGCTGCATCTCTGATCAGTCTTCTCATTGTATGAGTTGAAAGTTTAGAGGGACGGCCATGTCTTCGTAGATTTGCAGTGGTCTGACACTCCTTCCATTTTAATATTATCGCTTGCACAGTGCTACTTGGGATGTTTAAAGCTTGGGAAATCTTTTTGTATCCAAATCCGGCTTTAAACTTCTCCACAACAGTATCTCGGACCTGCCCGGTGTGTTCCTTGTTCTTCATGATGCTCTCTGCGCTTTAAACAGACCTCTGAAACTATCACAGTGCAGGTGCATTTATACAGAGACTTGATTACACACAGGTGGATTCTATTTATCATCATTAGTCATTTAGGTCAACATTGGATCATTCAGAAATCCTCACTGAACTTCTGGAGAGAGTTTGTTGCACTGAAAGTAAAGGGGCTGATTAATTTTGCACGCCCAATTTTTCAGTTTTTTATTTGTTAAAAAAGTTTGAAATATCCAATAAATTTCATTCCACTTCATGATTGTGTCCCACTTGTTGTTGATTCTTCACAAAAAATTACAGTTTTATAACTTTATGTTTGAAGCCTGAAATGTGGCAAAAGGTCGTAAAGTTCAAGGGGGCCGAATACTTTCGCAAGGCACTGTAAATAGCAGGTGTGTACTTATTAATAGTATTATCATCTAAACTACTATTTGAGAAATATATATTTTTTCCAGTAAATATATATTTGGTATACTGAAGCAGAACGAAACACCTTTATCCTTTACAGCCACTAGGCAACACCATCCCAATTTCTATTTAGATTTGTAGTTGCAGTGGTGCTACACATGTAAGGAAACCAGCATGAGCACACAACAGGACGATAGGTGGCAGCAGTGAAGTCGAGGTTTGGGTGCTTTTTCTCAGCAGCAGGAGGAGTTTTCCTCACTGTGCATGCTGGGGGAGGGTACATGAGACAGACGCCATTGGTCTGGGTTCTTCTTCCAGTGTGGCACCCACCTTTAGGGTGACCACATCACGGCGCCCCAGCGAAGTGACCTTCCAGGCCGGGGTGTGTGTGCCACACAGTGTTCCTCGTTCCGGGACCACGTTGGTCCGGAACATTTGAGCTGTGGCTTGGCCCTGGGTCCCCAATCTTGAGAAGATCCCAAACGTTGTTCCGTTGAGAGGAAGCTGTTCAGTGGGGAGTCCACCTGAGGAAAGCCAAGAGAGGCTGGCAATCCAATAGGGTCTCGACCATCCACCGGGGATCAAGGTACTGAGAGGCCGGATGTTGGTCACCTATCAGTCGGTAACCTAACTGCAACTACCTGAAGGAGATCCAGGCGCAAAGTCTATCAAGGAGGATTATCTCCGCTATCTTAATTCAAGGGAGGGTCTGTGGCAGAGACCTTTGCCTAAGTTCCGAGTAATACTCTGGTTGCCAAGTCAGTGAGAGAGGTCTGTCCAGGTACACTAAACCCACTCAGGTTGGAGTGGCGAAAGAAATGCTACACGTGGGAGCAGGACTGTTTCCCATTGTTACGCCTGAATCTGCTATTTCTCCTGTGTGCATGTATAACGTCACTTTCTCCTTTATTATTTCTTGTTTCATGGATCTTTTTTTTTTTTTTTCTAAAACACACACTGGCCGAAGCAGGAAGATATCAATAATTGATTCCAGTTCCTCCCTGGCCTTTCCTTTGCACACAAACCCTGCTGGGTATTGCAAGCAATTTGTTTCCTGTATTAACCTCTATTACCTCTGGCCAGGTAAAACATTGCAGTTTCGATTAGAAATCTTTCACCAAATGCAATAGAAAGGCACCAACATCCTCACAGAGCGTGTGACCTGTACAGCATTCAATAATACCCCTGCCTGATTATAACACTAATTCATGGCTTCCCTCGATCTAAATGTTATACTTTTCAATTACAGCTGACACTGCAGCCGTGCAGGGATATAGTTTTTATAAGAAGAATTGAGGCTGATGTTACAAACACAGCTGCCTAGAATTTAAATACAAATTGATCCTCTCTAGATTAGAAGTAGATTGGAAATGTAATGTGTCCATTTCTTAAATTTAAGGTTACATTAACATAGCAATAGACAGCACTCCAAAGGGTGCATTGAGAATAAATAAGTCTTATAATGATCCAAAATATTTTTATATAGGGAATTCTACACATTTTATTTCCAATATATAATAATATGATATGATGTATATACACTATATTGTCAAAAGTATTGGGATGCCTGCCTTTACACACACATGACCTTTAATGGCATCCCAGTCTTAGTCCGTAGGGTTCAATATTGAGTTTACCTACCCTTTGCAGCTATAACAGCTTCAACTGTTCTGCGAATGGCTGTACATAAGGTTAAGGAGTGTGTCTATGGGAATGTTTGGCCATTCTTTCAGAAGCGCATTTGTGAGGTCAGGCACTGATGTTGAACAATAAGACTGGCTCACAGTCTCCGCTTAAATTCATCCCAAAGGTGTTCTATGGGGTGCAGGCCAGTCAAGTTCCTCCACCCCAACTCGCTCATCCATGTCTTTATGGAACTTGCTTTATGCACTGGTGCACAGTCATGTTGGAACAGGAAGGGGCCATCACCAAACTGTTCCCACAAAGTTGGGAGCAAAAAATTGTCCAAAATGTCTTGGTATGCTGAGACCTTAAAGGGGTTGTAAAGCTTTGTGTTTTTTCACCTTAATGCATCCTATGCATTAAGGAGAAAAAACACCTTGCATTCTCGGGCCCCCCAGCTCCCCCCCGTTTTACTTACCTAAGCCACGAAACTCTGTGGGCTCCTCCCCGCAATGGTTTCCCCCAGCTTGAGATGGCTCGTCATTGGAAATTCATAGCAGCGCAGCCATTGGGTCCCGCTGCTGTCAATTGAATCAACCATATGGCGTGCCGGGGGGCGGGGCCGAGTGATACAGTCGGAGGCTATAGCCACCGGCTGTATCACGGGAGCGCGCCCGCAAGCTAACCCCCTTAGGAGAGAGCTTCCCAAGAAGGAGGTTAGCTCTTGCGGGGAGGAGCCGAGACAGCCGCCGAGGGACCCCTGAAGACCAGGTTCGGGGGCCACCCTGTTCAAAATGAACTGCACAGTGGAGGTAAGTATGACATGTTTGTTATTTAAAAAAAAATGTATACAGTATATATATACACCTTTACAACATCTTTAAGAGTTCCCTTCACTGTAACTAAGGGGCCAAGCCCAACCCCTGAAAAACAACCCAACACCATAATCCCCCCTCCACCAAATGATTTGGACCCGTGCACAAAGCAAGGTCAATAAAGAAATGTATGAGTGAGTTTGAGGTGGAGGAACTTGACTGGCCTGCACAGAGTCCCGACCTCAACCCGATAGAACACCTTTGGGATGAATTTGAACGGAGACTGCAAACTAGGCCTTCTCCTCCAACATCAGTGCCTGACTTCACAAATGCGCTTCTGGAAGGATGGTCAAACATTCCCATAGACACACTCCTAAACGATGTGGACAGACTTTCCAGAAGAATTGAAGCTGCAAAGGGTCGGCAAACTCAATATTAAACCCTACAAAGATTGGGATGCCATTAAAGTTCATGTGTGTGTAAAGGCAAGCAACCCAATACTTTTGACAAAATTGTGTACGTATACATTTCTGTGAAAAAGTATTTGCCCCTTCCTAGATATAATTTATTTTTTTGCATATTTGTCAAACGTAAATGATTCAGGCCATAAAACAAATGTTAATATTACACAAAGCCAGAGTAAATCCAAAATGCAGTTTTTAAATGATGATTTCATTTATTAGGGGAAAAAAGCTGTCCAGACCTGCTAAGTTACACTTGCCACATCCGACCTGATTACTGCCAGACTTGTTGAATCAAGGAATCACTTACATAGTAGCTGTCTCACAAAGTAAAGCATGGCTAAAAGATCTCAAAAAGCAATACATCATGCCGCAATCTAAAGAAATTGAAGCACAGATGAGAAACAATAATGTCATTGACGTGTATCAGTCTGGTAAGGGGTTATAAAGTCATTTTTAAGGCTTTGAGACACTAGCGAACCATGGTGAGAGACATCATCCACAAATGGAGAAAACTTACCAAAATTACTCCAAGAGCAAAACAATGACTCATCCAGGAGGCTGTTAAAGAACCCATAACAACATCTAAAGAACTGCAGGCCTAACTTTCTCAGTTAAGGTCAGTGTTCATGATTCAACCATAAAAAAAAGACTGGGCAAAAATGGCATCCATGGGAGAGTTCCATGTCGAAAGTCACTGCTGACCAAAAAAGAACACAAAGGCACGTCTCACATTTGCCAAAAAACATGTTGATTATCCCCAGGACTTTTGGGCAAATATTATGTGAACTGATGAGACAAAAGTTGAACTTTGTGTATGTCCCGTCACATCTGGACTAAAACTTATGCCCTGTACACACGATCGGTCCATCCGATGAAAACGGTCTGATGGATTTTTCCATCAGTTATCCGATGAAGCTGACTGATGATCAGTCGTGCCTACACACCATCAGTTAAAAAAACGATCGTGTCAGAACGCGATGACGTAAAACACAACGACGTGCTGAAAAAAATGAAGTTCAGTGCTTCCAAGCATGCGTCAACTTGATTCTGAGCATGCGTGGATTTTTAACCGATGGACGTGCCTACAGACGATTGTTTTTTTCTATAGGTTTTTTATCCATCAGATAATTTTAAAACAAGTTCCTAATTTTTTAACCGATGGATAAATAACCGATGGGGCCCCCACACGATTGGTTTAGTCTGATGAAAATGGTCCATCAGACCGTTTTCATCAGCCGACCCGATCTTGTGTACGCGGCATAACACAGCATTTCATAAAAAGAACATTATATCAACATTAAAACATGGTGGTGGTAGTGTGATAGTATGGGGCTGCTTAACAGCTTCAAGACCTCGACGACTTGCCATAACTTATGGAACTAGGTTTAAGGATACAAAAGGCAGGACATTAAAGGTGCCAGAAAATTGAACTACTTGTTTAGAAAAAATAAAGATTTTTATTAAATATCAATTTCTTTAAAATGACAAAGAATAGTTAAAAACATAAATTTCATACACCAGTGCAGCCACTTCTGCTTTACATGTTTCGCCCAAATGAGCTTGATCTAAGAAAGAAACATATAATTGTAAATATTAACAAACATTGGCATTTAATTATATTGTGACAATAGCGTCACAATAGACACATATTGCATTTGAATATGATCATTAAAAGTTACGTTTAAAAAGAAAGCCTGCCAGATGCTTTAAAATCAAATCTTGAATCAATTAAATATGTCAATTTCTATTTCTCTAAAGCCTAGGTCAGAAGGGCAAGTTGCAACCATAGGTAGAAGAAAAAAATCTAAAATAATAGAACAAAAAGGTATTTGTACATTTAGATATGTCAATATCTCTACCTGGCAGAAGATCATTCAGGTTAACCATAGGTAAAGAAATGTTACCTTATTCAAATAGATATCGGAGTATACCCAATTGATTCCTCATTTCCTTGAAAAGAGTAATTAGCTGCTTGGATTAAGAAAGAGAGAAGAATGGCAGATGGTATTTCCTGATAACCGGGGAGGCCCAAAATAGAGCATACAGCAGTGGGAGTCCCTCCTGTTGTATAAACTTGTTTGCTCAAAAGAAATCAACCAGCAAAATCTTATAGAGGGCAGGAGAAAAATATGTATAGTATATATGTAATATCTCATAGAAAGTTGTCTCTATAATGGGAAGAGACGGGGCAACAGTTCAACCAAGATGGGGAAAGGATCAAGCAATCCCCCTCCAAGGCGCTACAACTTGATCCAACATTAGCAAGAAGTTATCAGTACTTTGCTCAGGTTAGTGCGGACAGTTGACTTATTTAACTATAACTATTGTTATAATTGTTTTTACACTACAGCCATATGGATTGGACTTTTGGTTATCTTTTAAGAGTGTATGGATCATTCTGTACTGATATACTATACTATTTGTATCCTAAAAAAAAATGTAATTGTAACATTTTTGAATACAAATCTATTGAAAATAAACAATCCCCCTCCATAAGGAGAAAATGGTGACCAGTCAATCCCACATCTTATCCCAGGATCAGGTATTAAAAAAACAAAAAATCTGCTTAGAGAAAGTACTCACAAGTGATGAAATCAGTGCAAGGAAGTTTTGGTGTGGTAATGAGGGAGAGGAGAGGTGCAAACCCTCTCTCTCACAAATAACTGATGGAACCATAAATTCTGCGCTCTACCAGAAAATTCTGAAGGAGAATGTCCGGCCATCAGCTCAATCGCATTTGGGTTACGCAGCAGAACAATGATCTGAAACAAACCAGCAAGTCCACCTCTGAATGGCAAAAAAACTAAAACTAAATAAATAGAGTTGGGTGAACAGTTTGAGCCAAGCAAATGTTCTGCCTGAACGTCATCTGTTTGCCCGTTCGGCGAACACCCCGCATGGTGCCCCACAATGCACGGTACATAGCCGGTTGTTAAGGGAAGCTGGCCGCTGCATCCTTAACAACAGATGAGTCATCAGCTGTCAATGGGCTTCCCCGCTGACAGCTGAATTAAAAAAAAAAAACAGTGCACAGTAAAAAATCGGTGTGGGGGTCCCCCCAATTCATGGATTTTCAAGGGAAAACCACACCAAAATGAAACAAAAAAATCTCTGTGTGCTCCCCCCCAATATTCACCCTTACCCAAGCATACAGCCCAGCAGGTCAGGAAAAAATAAAAAAAGTCCCCCCCTCCTGGACCATAGCAGGCCACATGCCCTCAACAAGCCCTATGTTAATGGGTACAAGGGTCTCTTCCTGACAACCCTGGGTGGTGGTTATGGGGGTCTGCGAGCAAGGAGCTTATCGAAATCTGGAAGATACCCAGATCCCGCCCCCCATGTGAATGAGTAGGGGTACCAATGGATCCGAAAAAAGAAAAACCGCTCTTCCCGCAACAAAGGCTTACAACCGAATGCCTACTCTGCCGTTTGATAGTTGTTAAATAGGTAATGGGTAGGGCCACCTGGTGGAGTCACCTGGTGGCACCACCCTCCTTGTGACATCATTGACCCAGCATGCACTTTTCGGTGACCCCTGCCCGCAGACCCCGACAGTGATCACCTTTTGCTTTCGGGAAAAGGCCCTTGTCCCCATTAACATGGGGACAAGGTGCTGTGGAGTGGGGGGCAGAGGGGTGGTGGGCTCGCTCGTCCCCCCTTTTTCTGACCTGCTGGGCTGCATGCTCAGATTAGGGTCTGGTATGGATTTTGGGGGGATCCCACACCATATTTTTTTATACACGGTACAGATGCGCCACTTTATGGCAGACTAATGGGACCCCCCCCAAGAACTATATTTAAAGTAAATGGCTGCGCTGCAATGTAAAATGATATGTGCAAAAAATGATGTATGCAAAAAAAGACAAACCGTGAAATATTAGTATTGAAACCAAAAATAAACTCCCTGTGTGTGTGTAGAAGATCACCTACTCTTCCCCTAAGGAGACGAAGTAGGTGAAAATAATGGATTAAATCCTAAACAAAAACGAGACAGTCCCTGTCAGTGGAATATCTGGATGACACTGACCTTTTACAAGAACCTGTCACTTATATGTGCAATTTGTAACAGAATAGGCAAATAAATGACAGTATAAACAAAAAATCGACATATAGTCCAAAATAGAGTCCAATGAATCCAGTACTCATAAATTTCTTTCCAAACGTGAAATGCTGTGGTCATAAACAAAACACCAAAGAAAAATGTGATAATCCCCAATGGATAGAAAAGCCGCCACCACAGGAATCACTGCAGCTTACCGGATTTCTTGATCTCATAAACAAGATCAAAACAGCTTATGGCATATAACCCAGCCGCGGTCTCTGCTCTTCCCAAACCAGTTCCTCTATTGTCCCATGCAAATGGATCCCAGTGTGAATGGAAACTCAATCCGCCAATTAATCTCCTCTTCCATGTGTCCTAAGAGGAAAAGAGCAAAAAAAACAGCATCGATCAGACTTCAGGTTCAGACCAATGATTTTTGGCCTGGACCTGCTGATCGGTTCCACCGCATTACAGATCAGCCTGTGTATGTGTGTTTACAAAACAGAGGCACAGGAAATTACGAGATCTTCTCTTCTTCTTATGTATGTACAGTCAGTGGGGAAAAGAGTCCAAGCTCTGGGAATATGTAATAAGAAAGTCCAGGGGAAGTGGGGGAGTAGTATTTCAGGAATTACATATACAGTCTCAAGGCTGCCATCGGGGGGGAACAGAAACTGTGTTCCAATTGCTTGATGAATGAGCGCGACTGCCACAACACACGCAGTCTGCACGCTCTGAAACGCGGCGCTTGCCAGTGACGTCACCACTCCTCGCCTGCCAAGAACAACTTCGCTCCAGGCCTCGCTCTGAAGTTCCTCCACCACAGCCAGTTTCTTTCCATTTATCAGCAGTGTGTGATGATTCCCAGCAGCATAGCGCCCCAGCAGAACCAGGAAAGGACTGACTGACCTGAGGATCACTTCCATATTTGGAACTTGTTCAACGCCTACTTTTACCTGTACTTAATTACTGTATTAACCACTTCCTTACTGGGCATGTATACCCCCTTCCTGACCAGGTGAAATTTCAGCTTGCGGCACTGCGTCGCTTTAACTGACAATTGCGCGGTCATGCGACGTGGCTCCCAAACAAAATTGGCGTCCTTTTCCCACAAATAGAGCTTTCTTTTGGTGGTATTTGGTCACCTCTGTTTTTATTTTTTGCGCTATAAACAAAAAAGGACGACAATTTTGAAAAAAAATACAATATTTTTTACTTGTTGGTATAAAAAATAGCCCAATTTAAAAAAAAAATTCAGTTTAGGCCGATACGTATTCTTCTACATATTTTTGGTAAAAAAAAAAACGCAATAAGCGACTGGTTTGCGCAAAAGTTATAGAGCCTACAAAATAAGGGACAGAATTATTATTTTTTATTATTTATTTGTTTACTAGTAATGGCGGCGATCTGCGATTTTTATTGCGACTGCGACATCATATCGGACACTTTTGACACATTTTTGGCACCATTCACATTTATACTGCAATCAGTGCTATAAATATGCACTAATTACTGTATAAATGTGACTGGCAGGGAAGGGGTTAACACTAGGGGGTGAGGAAGGGGTTAATGTGTATCCTGCATTGTGTTCTAACTGTGGGGGGAGGGGGGGTGACCGATCTGTGACCCTATGTACAAGGGACACCCTGCGGCCGCATATAGTCGTACGGCCGTAGGGAAGTGGTTAAAATTGTTTCTACACAAAGAGGCGCCTCTCCCTGGTATTTCTGTCACCTTTTAAGGAGGCCACAAGGATGGTGAGCAGCGACAATGCATGCATTAGTGACACTGTCCCTCTAGTCTTCTTGCTGGGGCACATGCTTCGAGGAATTATGGACAGGGCACTTGAGGCAGAACAGCAGGAGGAAGAGGAGGACTTCCTTTCCTCTTAAGGCCTCCTTTATCTAGATAGCATTCCTGCAAACACACAAGAAGAACAGGAGGATTGTGTCAACATGTATGTAGAGGGTAACACTCAGCAGCAGTCTTCAAGGGATGGTTTTCAGTCCCCATAACCCAAAGAGTTGTAAGAGGCTGGGAGGATAATGTGATCCTTAGTGACCCAGAATCAAATGCCTCTACAGACTTACGCTGCATGGCCTTTCTGATTCTGCAAAGCCTGCAAAAGGACCCTAGGATTCAAGGTATCAAGGAGAGGGATCATTACTGGCTGGCAACCCTTCTTGATCCACATTATAGGGGTAAAGTTGCAGAACTCATCTTGCCTTCGCATGAGGGAGCAGAGGATGAAACATCTTCAGGAGGCCTTGAAGAAAGGTTTGTGTAACGCATTTCCAGACCCTGGGAAGTTACCATTTCCTGGTGCTCAACAATGTGTTGCTGAGGCTTTGTTTAGGCAAAAGAAAAGCAGTGGAGAAGGTAGCCGACTGACCGATGCCTTTAACCACTTCCATACCAGGCACTTACGCACCTTCCCGCCCAAGCCAATTTTCAGCTTTCAGCACTGTCGCACTTTGAATGACAATTGCGTGGTCATGCTACACTGTACCCAAACAAAATTGGCGTCCTTTTTTCCCCACAAATAGAGATTTCTTTTGGTGGTATTTGATCACCTCTGCGGTTTTTATTTTTTGCGCAACAACTAATAAAAGACTGAAAATGTAGAAATAAAAAATACATTTTTATTTTTTTCTGTTAACTTTTTTGTAAATAAGTATGTTTTCTCTTTCAATTATGGGCACTTATATGGCGGCACTGATGGGCACTGATGAGGTAGTACTGATGGGCACTGATGAGGTGGCACTGATGGGCACCGATAGGCAGCGCTGGTATGCGGCACTGATGGGCACTCATAGGTGGCACTGATGGGCACTCATAGGTGGCACTGATGGGCACTCATAGGTGGCACTGATGGGCACTCATAGGCGGCACTGATGGGCACTCATAGGCGGCACTGATGGGCACTCATGGGCAGCACTGGGAACTCATAGGCGGCACAGAATGGCACTCATGGGTGGCACTTATGGGTACTTATGGGTGGCACAGATGGGCACTGATAGGTGGGCACTGGGCATTGATTGGCACGGGGGGGTGGCCCTGAAGGACACTATGGGGTGGCACTGATGTATATGTTGCCAGTCAGTGCCCATGTGTGGGCACTGACTGGCATCTTTCTTTTTTTTTTTACTGGCATGATTTGTTTTTAAATGCTAACTTTTTTTTTTTGCCGATTTTTATATTTTTATTTTTGCCCTTCCAGTGTGGGCTTCCCTGGTGGTCTAGTGTGGGCATCCGAGGGGGGGGCTGCGCTGATAAACAATCAGCGTGAACCCCCCCTGTCAGGAGAGCCGCCGATCGGCTCTCCTATACTCGCGTCTGTCAGGCGCGAGTGAGGAAGAGCCATCTACGGCTCTTCCTGTTTACATTGTGATCAGTCGTGATTGGACACGGCTGATCATGTGGTAGCGAGCCTCCGCCGGAGACTCGTTACCGAGATCGGTGATGCAGGGTGTCAGACTGACACCCCGCATCAGCGATCGCCGCGCGGCATGAAATCGTGCAGGACGTTTGAGAACGTACAATCACGATTTCATAACCACTTCCCGGCCGTAAATCTGCTATTGGCCGGGCGGGAAGTGGTTAAACAATTTTTCAGTCCTCAGTGCCAAGGTCTGATTGGTTCAAGCAACCATCGCCGGCGTCTGCATTATATGGGCAAGAGCAGACTTGGAGATCTTTCCAACAGAGCATCCAGTGGGTTACTGGGTCTTAAAGATGGACCACTGGCCAGAACTTGCTCAATATGAAATCGAGCTACTGGCCTGTCCTACATCCAGTGTGCTTTCTGAATGCACATTCAGTGCTGCTGGAGGGGTTGTAATGAATCAAAGCTGGTGTAACTGATTGAATGTGCTATAGATCTGGAATCCCTTGAAGACTTTTTTTAGAATTTTTCTACCCCTGTTTAACAGGGGCATGTATTTTTTTTTTTTTATATTTCACAGCAGGGCCCGTTCCAGCGCCCAACGAGAGTATCTGTGAGGGCTTACAGTGTTGTGGCACCACCACCACCCAAGGCCCAATTTTTCTGTCCCTGTTTTATAATGGCATGTAATTAACAGGGGCATGTAATAATTTTTATTTTAAATAATAGTTAAACAGGGGCGTTCCCGTGCCCAACAAGAGTAACTGTGAGGGGTTGCAGTGTTGTGGCACCATTACCACCACCCAAGGCCCAATTTTAATTCCCCTGTCTAACAGGGACTTGTAATTGAATTTTTTGATATAATATTTCACAGCAGGGCCTGTCCCTGCGCCCAACAAGAGTATCAGTAAGGGGTTACAGTGTTGTGGCACCACCACCACCACCACCCAAGGCTCATTTTTTCATGAATTAAAATATAACAAAACAGTTAGCCCAATTTTTTGTATAATGTGAAAGATAATGTTAGGCCGCGTAAATAGATACCCAACTTGTCACGTTTCAAAAATTGTGCACACTCATGGAATGGCGCCACATTTCGGTACTTAAAAATCTCCATAAGCAACACTTTTTACAGGTTACCAGTTTAGAGATACAGAGGCGGTCTAATGCTAGAATTGTTGCTTGTGCTCTAATGCACGCAGCGATGCCTCACATGCGTGGTTTGCACGGAGTTTACATATGCGTTTACATTTTTTTTTAATCACTTATTCCTATTACAAGGAATGTAAACATCCCTTTTAATAGGAATCGTTCATGACAGGTCCTATTTATGGAGAGATGAGGGGTCAATAAGACCACACATCTCTCCTCCAGGCTGGCAAGCATGAGATAGGAAAAAAAATCACGATCCCATGCTTACCAGCCGTGATCGCAGCTTTGTTTACAAGCATGTCCTGGAAGTGACGTCATAACATCGCGCCCGGGCCTCCAAGGGTCATAGAGATGGTCTCTATGGTCGTCATCTGCCGGCGGACGATTCTTTCTCGGGGTCCTCGATGGCACAGGAGAGCCCAGAGAAGCACCTGATGGCGGTGGGGGGATGTCCCCTCCCGTCGCCTGTAAGAACGATCAAGTGGTGGAACTTCTGCTATGATCATTCTTATTGTGCACAGAATTACCAGTTGAAAAAGAAGATATCCGAATGATGCCTGTAGCTGCAGGCATCATTCAGATATCCCCACTGAAAAGGGACATCATATGAAGGCCTTGGGCTGGAAGTGGTTAACAGGGGCATGCAATTACAATTTTTGATATCATCTTTCACAGCAGGGCCCGTTCCTGCACCCAACAAGAGTAACTGTGAGGGATTACATTGTTGTGGCACCACCACTACCACCCAAGGCCCAATTTTTCTGCCCCTGTGTAACAGGTGCATGTAATTACAATTTTTGAAATATTTCACAGCAGGGCCCGTTCCTGGGCCCAACAAGTGTATCTGTAAGGGCTTATAGTGGTTCTCCACCACCCAAGGCCCAATTTTTCTGCCCCTGTTTAACAGGGGCATGTAATTACAATGTTTGAAATAGTAGTTAGGCAGGGCACGTTCCTGCTCCCATCAAGAGTATCTGTAAGGGCTTACAGTGTTGTGGCACCACCACCCAAGACCCAATTTCTCTGCCCCTGTTGAACAGGGGTATGTAATTACAATTTTTGATTTAATTTTCACAGCGTTCCTGCGCCCAACAAGAGTATCTGTGAGGGCTTACATTGTTGTGGCACTACCACCACCACCACCCAAGGTCTAATTTTTCTGCACCTGTTTAACAGGGGCATGTAACTACACTTTTTGATATAATATTTCACAACAGGGCTCTTTCCTGTGCCCAACAAGAGTATCTGTGAGGGCCACAATTTAAAACCATTGCCTCAATCCATAAGGACCATTGCCCATTATACTTCTCCAGGAACAGCTGCCACACCTGCAAATCATCCTTTTGCGCTTTAGTCAACCTAACATAATGGTGCGACACCCTGATCCCCGATGTCGCAGTCGCCAACTTCCTGCAAAAAATCCTCCCTATGGGCATGATTCGGCACACAAAATTCAGCTTGCCAGGAGCAACTGCAGGGAATGCAACTGTATCTTTTTGCTGCTGAGGGCAACAGACACAACCGTCCGCAGGTTCTCCAATTTATCGAGTGGAAGCCGTCAATCCATCCCCTCTGTGCCAATCACAATACCTAGAAATTTCAGCACACTGAACACCTCAAAGACATGCTGCACCGTGGCCAGAGTATGGCCCACCCTGCAACCCGAAAGGCAGATCACCAAAATCATCCAGGTAGTGAATTATGGAATGCAAGCCTGACACATCCTTCACCACATATTCCAAGAATAAGCTAAAAGCCTTAAACAAGGAACAGGAAACAGAACACCCCATGGGCAAGCAGAGATCCACAAAATATTGACCTTCATATACGCAGCCCAACAAGCAGAAGCTGTGAGAATTAACTAGCAGAAGACGAAAAGCTGACTTAATGTCAGTCAACAGACCCCCCCCCTCCCCAACTTATGAACCTAGTCCACCGCCCTATTAAAGGATGCATAAGAGACGTCACAAAACTCACAGTCAATGACATTATTGACCGAATCACCTTTTGGGAGGGAAAGATGGTATATCAGCTGAATGGAATTGGGTTACTTCTTAAGAATCCCTCCCAGCATAGAAACGACCAGACCATCCATTGGAGGGGAAGTGAAAGGGCCCACCATCCTCCCCAAGACCACCTCCTTCGACAATTTCATAGACAACATCAAAAGGTGGAGACCCGCAGATTGTAAGTTAGTCAGGACTGGAGGAATGCTGGACAATGTGCAAGGGATGGAGAAACCCTCACTAAAACCCTGAAAAAGAAAGCGTACCTACAGTACTTATGAAGGGAGCCAACTTTTCCACCTTCATCGGAGTCCTCCCTTATGCCAGCCTCCCTGGACTTTCCCTTGCCTTGTTTGAAGCACTTTGTGAGTGCATGAGAACTTCTGCAGCCGGAGCATTCATGGCGAAAACGGCCGGATCCCCAGAGTCTGCAGGTCACCTTGTTAAATTGCCAACAGAACCCCTTACTCTTTCCAGCCGATGGTGATTAGGTTGCTGGACCACCCCCCCCCCCCCCCAAAAGGGAGCGCTAGGGGCCAACACTTGAGTAATGAGTTTAATCCACAACCTAATATCTTTGTGGTCTCACTTCAAAGAGGGCCTAAGCGCCTTCCCCTGTTTGAACTGCTCACCGCATTGTGCTGCCCCCCGACTGAGGGGAAGTTGAAGCCTGGGCCCCCGGCATCCTGCCTAGGTGCACCTAAAAGCGATCCCATGCTGGACGAAGCCCCAAATGTCCAAAGAAAGGTACTTACTGACAGAATCAGGCTCAAAATACAAACCTGTAGAGAGCAGCGGCACCCCAACAACTAGCTCAGACAATGGAGAAGAGGACCCTGCTGAATTCAGGCATACCCAACACCAGGCCCAGGTGGCTGAGGTGATAGAATCTCACGATTAGTCTCATATTCAGCAGAGTGCCTGTACTAGTGCCAAACTATATTTTGGTGAACTTGGCAGGCACCAGCGGCCTAGTACATCCTGGCACTTTACACACCAACACTGCAATATCTCAAGGTGACTTGGTGAATACCAGAAGTGCAGTTTAAGCTGTTCCCACAGCCACCTGCAGCACCCTTGCTTTCCCCATTTACTACTCAACACGAAATTAAAGTGGAAACAACAAATTTAACTACTCCCCTTAATTGTATCGATTAATTGTAGACCAAAGATATTGTAATGCTGACCAGTACATCACCGCCAACCCATATTCAAACCTTGCCAGACTATTCGCCTGGAAACCTATCATTGTTTCCAAGTTTAAAATCTCATAAACCAAATTAATTACGGTCATATTGGTCCACAGACCTGATTCCTCATATGCCCATGTTCTCTGCTGCCATAGCCAGGCATAGATATGAGAATTGAATGCAATTTATGCATTTAAACTACAATACACGCTGTCGTCTTCGGGGTGACCCTGAATATGATCGGCTCCACAAAATATGGCCCCTCATAAATCACCTTTATTAGAAATTTGTAGATGTGTATACTCCCAATAAAACAACTGAGTCGCTCATAAATTTCCTTGATTGCCTTACATTCAAACAGTCTCTCCCCAGCAAGCATGCCAAGATCTGGGGTCAAAATGTATAGATAGTCATGTGGATGCCCTGATGCCCAGACTACATGGGAAGCAGTGGCAAGATAGCATGGGACTTGGTTTCACCCTAGTTTCGTAAGGTGTACCACTTGTATGTGGACAATTATACAAGTATGCCACGTTTTAGACACCTATTTGATCTTGGCTCATGTAGCACCGTGCAACCTATTCGCCATGGCTTCCCTCAACAGCTTATAAAAACCTGACTTAAAAAGGGGGAAAAAGCCTGCTTGAGAAATAATGAATTGCTTACAGTGAAGTGGAAGAACAAGACCCACAAACAAAGAACAACTCAAGACAGTTGCATTAAGGGCCTGGCAAAGCATCAGAAAGGAGGAAAGCCAGTCTTTGGTAATAAAGTAATAAAAAGATATTCCCGCGCTGGCCAAGTCTAAAAGGTGGGGTACTGCAGCAAGCACTGAAGGTAGTATCAAGACCCAGGTAAGTATAAATGTAGAAGTAGTGCTGCGCTGTGCATAAATAGGTGATAAAGTGCAAATGTGCTCACGTGACAGGTACACTAGGCAATAAATGAATGGTCAAAATAGCAACAAAATAGCAACAATAAAATATAAATAATCAGCTGCGACAGTATAAACAATGGACTGATAAAGTGTCCAAATACTGTGAAAAGTGTACCACAAAATAGATGTGAGAATAAACTCATAAAATATTTAAAATGGGATCATCATGTGACAAGTGCAACCATAAATAAATATATTTACACTAAAATTCCATAAAATGAATTAAAAAACAAAACAACAAACAACAAACATTTATTGGAATCAGCAGCAATAATAAGAACAGGTACTCACAATGTGAAGTATCAGACAGGCATATCAAAAACGAGTATTTGGACACTTTATCAGTCCATTGTTTATACTGTCGCAGCTGATTATTTATATTTTATTGTTGCTATTTTGACCATTCATTTATTGCCTTTCTAGTGTACCTGTCATGTGAGCACATTTGCACTTTATCATCTATTTATGCACAGCGCCGCACTACTTCTACATTTATACTCAGTCTTTGGTCATGTATGTGGGTTCCAGACTTCAGGCAGTCATTGCCAGTAAAGGATTCCCAACAAAATATAAAAATGTTAATTTATGATTATATTCACTTGTCCACTTACACTTAAGCCCCTGAAAATGAGGGAACTGTGTATAAAAATGGTTGCGGTTCCTAAAATTACTACTTGAATTAAAGCTGAAAGTCTGAACTTTCTATTCACTTGGATTGTTTCATTTTAATTTTATTCTGGTGGCATACAGAGCCAAATGTAAGAAAATTTTGCCTGTGTCCAAATATATATAGGACTTTACTGTATAATGTTTGGGGGTTCAAAGTAGTTTTCTAGCAAAAAATACAGATATTTTCCTTGTAAAGAAAAGGTGTCATAAAAGGCTTGTTCTTCAAGTGGTTAGAGGAGTGGGGGAGATGTGACATAAGCTTCTAATGTAGGGCATAAAATGTCAGGACAGTTCACACACCCCCCAAAGGGCGTTATTTCCTAATTACACTTCCTGACTACCTATGACAGTTTCTGAGACCCTGAAATACCAGGCTAGTACAAAGCACTTCCCTCCCCAAATTACCCCTTATTGAAAGTAGACACCCCAAAGTATTTGCAGAGAGGCATGTTGAATGCATGGAAGATTACATTTTTTGACACAAGTTTTTGGAAAATTATAAAAACCTCTACTTTACCTTTACTCAAAGTTGTCACTTTAATAAGACATTTTTCATACATGCTCTGGGCATATGTGGAATAGCACCACAAATCACTTTCTGCAACTTCTCCTGCGTATGGAGATACCACATGTGAGAGACTTTTTTGCAGTCTAGTCATGTACAGGACCCCAGAATCCAATAAGCACTTTCAGGCGGCGTACACACGGCAGAGATCCTCGACGGGCAGAACACATCGTTCCGCCCGTCGAGGCTCTCTGCCGGCCGTCGGAATCGGCGACCCGCCCGTCGGGAATGGCAACCAGCCATTCATCCAGGCGGGCCGTCGAGGAAATAGAGAGCGTGCTCTCTATTTCTGCTCGACGGGCTTCCCGACGGGAAGCTCGCCGAGACCGTACACACGGCCGAGGTCCTCGCTGGAATGCACATTCCAGCGAGGTTCTCGCTGGTTTTCAGCGAGAACCTCGGCCGTGTGTACGGCGGCTCAGGCTTTTAAAGGGCGTTATTTCCTCTTTCTTCTTCCTGATTACCTAGCACAGTTTCAGAGACCCTGAAATGCCAGGAGAGTAGAAAACAGCCCCCAAATGACCTATTTTTGGAAATTAGATAGTTACCCCGATGTATTTGCTAAGAGGCATAGTGAGTATTTTGTCATACCTTTTTGGATAATGAAGAAAGAAAACAAAAATGTATTATTTATTTTTCAAAACCTTGTGACAAAAAATAAGACCTGGAAAATACTCACATGCCTCTTATTAAATCTCTTTGGTGTCTATTTTCCAAAAAGGGGTCATGGGGGGGGGGGGGGGTCCGTCTGTACTATCCTGGCATTTTAGGGCCTCCGAAACTGTGATAGGTAGTGAGGAAGTGACATGAGGAAAGCCTTAAGGTTATCCTTGGATTTTGGGGGCCTGTACGTGGCTAGGCTGCCAAAAGGTGACAACTTTGTATACAAATATATATTTTTTTGGGCATTTTCCAGAAACCTGTGGCAAAAGCATAATGTTTCCACCTCCGTGCTTGACTGTACGGATGGGGTTTTTAGGGCCATAGTTAGCATTTTTCTTCCTCCAAGCACGGCGAGTCCCCCTCCTCAAGAAGGCACATGTATATTCATGCCAATGATTATCTAAATGATTCAGAGAAGGCTTGAGAGAAAGTGTGGTCAGGTGTGACCAAAATTTAGCATTTACTCGACTCGCGTTTGGAGGAAGAAAAATGCTGACTATGACCCTAAGAACACCATCCCTACACTCAAGCACTGAGTTGGAAACATGATGCTTTGGGGCCGTTTCTCTGCTAAAGGAACAGAATGACTTTGGCGCATTGAGGGGCCAATGGACGGGGCCATGTATTGTAAAATCTTGGATGAGAACCTTCTTCCCTCAGTCAGAAAACTAAAGATGGGTCTTCCAGCATGACAATGACCCAAAGCATACCACCAAGGCAACAGGAGTGGCTCAAGAAGAAGCACATTAGGTCATGGGGTGGCCTAGTCAGTCACCAGACCTTAATCCTATAGAAAATGTATGGAGGAAGCCAAGAAACCTTAATGCCGCGTACACACGGTCGTTTTTTGCGATGAAAAAAAAACATTGTTTTTTAAAACGTCATTTAAATTGATCATGTGTGGGCAAAACGTCGTTTTTTGTCTTCCAAAAAACGAGCAAAAAAAAATTCCAACATGCTTGAATTTTTTGTGTCGTTTTTCAAAATGTCGTTTTTTGTTTCACAAAAAGTCACCGTGTGTAGCAAAAACGTTGTTTAAAACAACGTTTTTCAACCCGCACATGCCCAGAAGCTAGTTATGAAGCGAGCTTCAATGGAAAAGAGTGGTGATTGTAACCTCGCTTTTTGTGAAAAAAACGATGGTGTGTATGCAACATCGTCTTTGAAAAGTGACGTTTCAAAAACGTCGTTTTTTACTTCACAGAAAACGTCGTTTTTTTTCATCACAAAAAATGATCGTGTGTACGCGGCATTAGGATTTAGAGAAGATCTCTAAAGAAGAGTGGGCCAAAATCCCTCCTGATCACCAACTACAAAAAACATCTTACCTCCACCAAGTCATGTTTTGCTTAGGGATCAAATACTTATTTTACTCACTGAACTGCAATTGATTTTATAGCATTTGTTTTATGTGTTTTTGTTCTGGATTTGTAGTTAATGTTCCGTCTCTACCATTTAAAATATACATATGATAATAATCATAGACCCTTTTATAATTTTGTAAGTGGCTAAACTTACAAATTTTTCAGGGGATCAAATAATTTCTTTTCCCACTGTATGAGTTTTCATTTTGACCGTAGCTCATTTTAACTGAATAGTTACCATACTATGACAGACTTACTAAATAGTCTGCTCTTTTCCATCACTAACAGATCTGTGACACATCTTTTCCCTCTGTTACATTTTCTGTCATATTTTGGTCTTCTTCCAGACTGAAGTCTTTTCTCTTTTGTCATTGAGTGGCCACTGACTATAAAACTCCTGTGCACACAGGAAATACAGCTTTGATGCACCTGGCTTTTCCTTCCTGCTATCAAATTTTCCAAAATTGTAATTGCACATGTTTAGTACCTCCTAAGCAGTCCAGTAGTCAGCTGAAGCAGTGCATACAGGAGGCTGACAAGGCTGCTGCTATTTGTGAGACAATGGCTTAGTATTGTCAGCCTGGAACAGGAAGTGCTGGTACTGTCTGGATCTCTAGATAAGAAACTTTTCAACAGGTATACAAAAACCAAAAGCTCAATAAACGGTACAGTGAGGAATAAGGACCATCATACTGTAAAATACATAGGGTTTACAAACAAATTAACCTTAGTTACACTTTATGGTATTATACTCCTATACCTGATATAGTACCAAGTATATCTAAAACAATTTCTATTTTAATGTGCTGTAACGGAAAATTACTGCTCTCTATACCGTTTTCTTTCTCAGATGGTTTTAGTTAACACTGCAACTCTTGGGACAAGTCTCAGGTTGAAGGCTGCGTAAACACGATCGAACATGTCCGCTGAAACTGGTCTGCGGACCAGTTTCCGCGGACATCTCCGATCAAATGTACGGCCTAGCGGACAGGTTTCCAGCGGACAAAAGTTTTAAAACATGCTTTAAAACTTGTCCGCTGGAAACCTAGCCGTCGGACATGTCCGCTGGTTAGTACGCCTAACCAGCGGACCGAAATCCCCCGCATGCGTCGAATGGATTCGACGCATGCATGGAAGCATTTTAATTCCTTGTTTGCGGACATCACGGCGTCAACGTCACCGCCACGTCACCGTGTTCTCTGTCCGCGGGGATTTTGGTCTGATCGTGTGTACACACATCAGACCAAAATATCCCAGGAGACATGTCCGATGAAAACGGTTTTCATCGGACATGTCTCCACGTGTCTCCTCGTGTGTAAGCGGCCGAAGACTAATCTTATATAGTTAGTCTGGTTGAAAAATGACTATCTAGTACCAACAAAAGGGGGGAAAAAATCTTAAAACTGAACTGCCCAAATCTGTTTTGATATCAGCTTTCTGTAATGCAGAGCAACAATCAGACTGGGAGAGTAAGGGGTAGGACTGTAGGGCATTAAACTCTACTAAATTCGCACAGCTCTTTGCCCAGACAGGATAAGAGGGAACAGAGGATAACCCTAGGTCTTAGTCTGGGAGAGGTCCTAGACAAGGCTGTATGGCTGAACTTAGGTTTAGCCTGTAGAGTCACAGGAAGTGCAGTGCTGAAATTTGCTATCAGGTTTGGCATTACAAAACCACAAAATCCCATAAAAAGTCACCCCTGCCATGGGCTGAAGTGCGATCTTGTATGATTTCAAGCTCCCAACTCTGCCAGGAAGCATTGTGATATCAACCACTCCTTCTGAAAACATTGGAACATGGGGCTAAGCAAAGTACTTTATTTTTTATTTTGTTGGCATACAGTTTAACTAATGGGGTTTTAGACCCACTTGTAGTTGGGGGTGAGGGGGCATCAGGGGGCCGGCAATAAAGTGGACAATACAACTGACAAGAAAAATCAACTTTGAGTACTGAAAATATGTTGTTGAAATGTGTCCTCCTTCTCCTTCTAGAAAGAAAACAAGGGCTTCAGTAGAAGATGTGAAAATTGTGTTCTTATTTATATACTTTGGGCCAGATTCAGGTAGAATTAGATTGCCGCAGAGTATCAGAGATACTCTACGCCGCCGTATTTTACCTGGCTCTACGAGGAATTCAGAGAGATTTTGGCCTGTAAGTTATGGCGGCGTAGTGTATTTCTCCCGGCGGAATCAAACTACGCGATTAGGGGGCGTGAGGCATTTAAATTAGGTGCGTTCCCGCGGCGATTGAACTGCACATGCTCCGTTCAGAAATGTCCCGCCGTGCATTGCGCGAAATCACGTCGTTACGTCATTCGTTGTTTGAGTAGCGTAGTTTACGTACATTTCTATTCCCGAACGACTTACGCAAAAAATAAAAAATAAATTGAAAGTCGACGCGGGAACGACGGCCATACGTAACATGGGCTGCGTAACGTTACACCAGCTAATAGCTGGTTTAACTTTACGCAGCAAAAAAATGACTAAGCGATTACGAACGACGCTCGTAACTTCGTGGATCGCCGGAAAAAACTCATTTGCATACCCCAACGCTGAAAACGACGCAAACTCCACCCAGCGGCCGCAAAAAGATTGCAGCGTAGATCCGAAGGCTTACGAAGACGTAAGCCTGTCAGATCGAAGCCCAACGCCACCGTATCATGGTTTGAGGATTCAAACTAGTGATACGACGCGCGTAATTTGAAAGTACTCCAGTCTAACACCAGTTAGACAGGAGTTACGGCTCTGTGAATCTGGCCCTTTGTTCTCAATCTTCACTGAGCTCATACTATCTGTATTTTTGCTTGGCCTTCTCCTGTGTTAGACCCAGGTAAAGTAGTCTGAACTGCAATGCTAGCTTTCAGAATGCTTGTACTTATAGCACACACATAGTATTTCCAGGTTGGGTCTTATTTTATACTCTATACACTATATAAGCAATCAAGCATGAAATTGTAAGAAACCAGAGAATGAGAAGCATTAGCACAAAATGCAATGTCAGCTATTCATTTATAAATCAAATAAATATTTGTGACATGTGAATAAAAAAAAATACACAAGACATACAGGGCATAGTGAACATGGCTGTTTATAGAGCCAGTGCATACAAAGAATGCATAGATAAATGGACTCTTACTAACACATTGGCATTTAGTCATACATACACACCACATACATACTTTTTGGCCGTAAAAAAAAGTGACTTTTAATTACAATTTGTTTTACAAAATAATCTTTTAAGTTAAAATATGCAAAGCTATTTTTAAAACAAAATATCTGCAAAGGATTGGCATTTCCCCATAGATCACTGCATCTTCAACCATGTTTGATGTGTGTGGTAACATGAATGTGGGGCGCAGTAGAGAGGGTTAGATGTGCACACCACCCGATAGTGGAATATGGCAGAATTATCTAGGTGTGCACACCATTGTCATGTACATGTCTATACAATAAAGACAGTTTTCCAGAAGATATGAAATGCTATGAACATTACTGTCATCATCATTAATCTAGATGTGTCTGTAGCAGGTGTAAGGAAAACCTACTTTTTATTTCTTTGCAGTTAAGCTGTAGCATTTCCCAGTAATACTGCAGCTGTCAATGTACATGAGTTACAGGAAACAAGAAATGAAGGGTCAGTTCACCTAAAAACATTTTTTTTGGACAGATACTAGTGGACTGAGTTCTGGTGAGGCTTTTTTTTCTCAGAAGATGAAGCCTAGTGCCGATGTCCACCCATTTACTGCTGCTACAGTATTGAGAGGGAGGTCTCACATTTACATTACAGCTAGTTCTCTGATGGGTGAATCAGCCTGTCAGTGTCCATCCATAGATGAGACATCAGATGTGGTTGGACTGACCCTATAAAGAGTCATTTCTAAGTCTCCCTCACATTTCTAATATGTATAGCGACGTAGAATATGCTGGTACTGAAGAAAAGATGAACATATTAAAATTTGCAGAATTATAATAACAGTGCTGGGCCTGGGAATATCTACAAAATCTGCAACACACCCACACAGAATTTGTGAGAGTGTTGATTGTGAATACTTTGAGCGTATTTCCTTTTCTAATGAGGCAACACACAGGACAAGAAACCATAGGCCCTGTGCTAAGATCCTTATATATGGGAAATGCAAGTATAATGATGCCCATGGAAAAGTGAAAATACCAGGTCAATCAATACACTTAAGAATTACAAGCCTCTAGAAATTCCAATTGGACATTTAGAAATTGCTGATGTGAAAATGAGCTATGTGTGGTCAGGTCAGTGCACATATTGCAAGCGAATTCCAATGTAGGTGACCCTGACATTGTATTCAGCCTCCATGCAGTTGCATGATCTTTCATAGCACCTAGAAAATAACTGCAGCAATAAGCTGAAATTCAAAGGTTTAAGAGGACAATGTGGTGGTGGTGAATGGATGGTACATTTCTATTTATTAAAATTAGGGAGATGCATGAATGTTCAGTTTGCTTATATTATTACAAATAAACTGGACTTTATGTGGTTCTGGAAGGGAATTGTCTCTGCCTTGATTTTCATATTGTGCATGTGCAGTGTTTGTATGGAGCTTTGAGCCTATTTGACCTGGAGTGTTATACAGTACTTGGGACCTGGCTTTGAACTTTGAGTATCCTGTATGTCAATATGATTAATGGTAACTGGTTTCTGAGCTGTCCCAGGAGACTGTACAGGACAGGTAACCATATGTCTTTGAGGCAGTCTTTAAATATCAGGACAAGAGTTGTAGCTGCAAAATACACAATTTTATAGGAACTCCAGCCAAATGGTTTTAGTTTTGGTTTTAGGTACAGGAGGGAAGAATTTGACATTTCTGTAAAAAAAAAAAATATTTCTGCCTGTATCCCCAGATGTCTTCAAACGTCCTGTTTTGTGTCCGCATAACAAGATGAAAAGACACATATTCTCTTCAAGGACATAAGCAGATACAAACATAAACATCGGACATAACTTTTCATCCTTCCCATTCTATATACAACTAAAATTAATAAATAAAAACAATGGCTGGAGTTTCACTTTAAAATTCACTTTAAAAAAGTCAAAGCACACCCCCCCCCCCGTTATTATTTTAAACACAAAGCAGGATCTTTTCTTTTTTTTAGTAAAACAGTATTTTTGTTTCCTTATCACATTTTGGTAAGTGTAATTTCTAAGGGTCCCTCACATTTATAATATGCATGGCAATGCAGAACTTGCTGGTACTTTAGAAAAGATGAACATATTAAAATTTTCAGAATTATAATAACAGTGCTGGACCTGGGAATATCTACAGAATCTGTACCACAGCCAAGCAGAATTTGTGAGTGTTGACTATGAATACTTTGGGCCTGATTCAGGTACACGTAAATTTGTGCAGCGTATTCGAAATACTCTACGCTGCCGTATTTTACCAGGCTCTAAATCGAATTCTGGTAGATTTTTGCCCGTACGATAAGGCGGCGTAGTCTATTTCTTGCCGCGTAATCGAAATACGTGATTAGGGGGCGTGAAGCATTTAAATTAGGCGCGTCCCCGCGGCGATCGAACTGCGCATGCTCCGTTCAAAAATTTCCCGCCGTGCATTGCGCGAAATCACGTTGTTACGTCATTTTTTTTGGAGTAGCGTCGTTTACGAACATTCCTATTCCCGGACGACTTACGTAAAAAATAAAAAAAGACGTCGGAAAACGTTGATATTCGACGCGGGAACGACGGCCATACTTAACATGGGCTGTCTAATATTAGACCAGCAAAAAGCTGGTATAGTGTTACGCAAAAAAAAGATGACTAAAGATGCCGTAAGAGATTGCGATTGAAGATCGTAAATTTCGGGGATTGCCGGCAAAAGCTCATTAGCATACCCCGACACGGAAAACGACGGGAAGTCCACCCAGTGGCCGCAATTTTATTGCAGTGTAGATCCGAAGGCGTACGAACACGTAATCCAGTCGAATTGAAGCCCGTAGCCGTCTTTTCATGGTTTGAGATTTCAGACTAGCTAAAAAACGCGCGTAATTCGAAAGTACTCCAGTCTAACACCAGTTAGACAGGAGTTACGGGTCTCTGAATCTGGCCCTTTGAGCTTACTTCCTTTTCAAATGAGACAACACACAGGACAAGAAACCATATGCCCTGTGCTAAGATCCCTATATCTTGGAATTACATATATAAAGATGCCCATGGAAAAGTGAAAATATCGGGTCAATTAATACACTTAAGAATTACAAGCCTCTAGAAATTCCAATTGGATATTTAGAAAATGAGCTATGTGTGGTCAGGTCAGTGCACACATTGCAAGTGAATTCCAATGTAGGTGATCCTGACATTGTACTCCAATGTGGTGGTGGGTGGATGGATTGTGCATTTCTATTTATTAAAATTAGGGAGATGCATGAATGGTTAGTTTTTTTTTTTATAATATTACAAATAAACTGGACTTTATGTGCTTCTGGAAGAGACGTTTCTCCGCCTTGATATTCATATTGTACATGTGCAGTGTTTGTATAGATCCAGCTTTGAGCCTATTCATTTGTGTGACCTGGAGTGTTATACAGTACTTGGGACCTGGTATTGAACTTTAACCACTTGCTTACTGGGCACTTACACCCCCCTCCTGCCCAGGTAAAATTTCAGCTTCCGGCACTGCGTCGCTTTAACTGACAATTGTGCGGTCGTGCGACGTGGCTCCCAAACAAAATTTACGTCCTTTTTTCCCCACAAGTAGAGCTTTCTTTTGGTGGTATTTGATCGCCTGTGCGATTTTTATTTTTTGCGCTATAAACAAAAAAGAGCGACAATTTTGAAGAAAAATACAATATATTTTACTTGTTGCTATAATAAATATCCCAATTAAAAAAAAAAAACACATTTTTTTTTTCAGTTTAGGGCGATACGTATTCTTCTACATATTTTTGGTAAAAAAAAAAAAAATCGCAATAAGCGACTGGTTTGCGCAAAAGTTATAGCGCTTACAAAATAGGGGAGAGAATTATTATTTTTTATTATTTTTTTTTTACTAGAAATGGCGGCGATCTGCGATTTTTATTGGTACTGCGACGTTATGGCGGACACATCGGACACTTTTGACACATTTTTGGCGCCATTCACATTTATTCTGCGATCAGTGCTATAAATATGCACTAATTACAGTATAAATGTGACTGGCATTGAAGGGGTTAACACTAGGGGGTGAGGAAGGGGTTAAATGTGTATACTAGGTGTGTTCTAACTGTGGGAGGAGGGGGGGGTGACTGGGGGGGTGACCGATCTGTGTCCCTATGTAGGAAGGAACACAGATCGGGCTCCTCCCCTCCAGAGACAGGACATTGTCTCTGTGTGAGCCGGCAATGAGAGATGATCTATGAGAGATCATCTCTCATTCGCCCACAGATCGCATCACAAACGGCCGCTCTGATTGGCCGTTTGCCGCGATCTGTGATTGTCCGTGTCCAAAGGACACGGACAACACAGGGCTTCCCCGCAGCGCGCTGTACAGCGCGCGCTGGGAAAGCCAGAAAGACATGCCGTCAAATGACGGCATGTTGGATATTCAGGCCCGTGCTGTTGCCGTCATCCGACGGTAGCGCGGGCCTCAAGTGGTTAAGTATTCTGTATGTGATTATGATTCATTGGAGCTGGTTTCTTGAGCTGTCCCAGGAGACTGTACAGGGGAGGTAACCATATGTCTTTGAGGAAGTCTGTAGATATTAAGACAAGAGTTTTAGCTGCAAATAAGACAATTTTAATGGAACTCCAGCCAAATGGTTTTATTTTTGGTTTTAGATAGAGTAGGGAAGAATTTGAATGTCTGTCGATTTTTTTTATTTCTGCCTATATCCGCAGAAGTCTTCAAACTTCATGTTTTGTGTCCGCATAACAAGATGTAAAGACAAATCTTCTCTTCTAAGACATAAGCAGATACAAACATCTGACATAGGTTCTCATTCTTCTCATTTGATATAAAACTAAAATGAATAAATAAAAACAATGGCTAGAGTTTCAGTTTAAAAAAAGTCAAAGTACATATTTTTTCCCACTTTATTATTTTTAACACAAAACATGATCTTGTCTTTTGTTAGTAAAACTGTATTCTTGTTTCCCTACCACATTCTTTTCAAGGACACTTCAATGGTGACCATTAATGTCTATGTGTACACATACATTTGGAGTCAACACCAATGTGAATGGAGGGCATTATGCCTGTGAAGCTGTCAGATGAATAACATGTTGCTGCCTTTACAGGTAACAGAAGAGACATCAGGAATGAAGCATGGCCCTGCCAGATACCAGGTCTGGCTGCACATAGGAAGTATGCCTATTAGTCTTGTATAAACCTTTAAAGGAGAACTGGCAATTCTCTAGACTCTGAACAAGGAGAAATCAAGTGGAAAGGTCTATTAATTATTCTCCTGAAAAAAAATAATGACTAATTAAATTACTGAATGCAGCCACAACTAATTTTGCTGATGAGCTTCAACAATTAAATGTGTAAAGATAATGAACTGAGTTTTTTTGTTTACAAATCATATATTGGTCACTAAACTGAGAGTATACATCATCATTTAGCAGGAAATTAAGAAATTTGCAATACACAGACTGAATTCAAAATAAATTCATTATCTGGGCAAGATTCAGGGAAATAAAAACTTGGCACAAAATACACCCATAGCCTATTTGTACTATAATTAAAATTAGCTCATTAAAACTAACTTGCAAAATATTGGATTCTTTATCTCTGAATACAATCAAATTATTGTAATACAGACTAAGAAAGTGTTGTGTGTCATATGCCAATATATATTTGAATATAACAACAGGACATCAGCCAGACTGCATTTTTTCATCATTTAAACAGGAGCTATATTGCCATATAATAATAATTACTCTGTCAAGGTCACTTCACTACTCCTACTCCAAGTCAAGTTAAATGCTAGTGGTAGATTTGCCAGTACCTGCAGTTTAAACAATGTTCCTGTATGTGTTCAGCTGATGCTTGTAGCAGATGTCAGAAAACCTTCTTTGAGGTTTTGGAAAATAATGCTCCTGAACTAATCGTTGCTTCTTAGGCCGCGTACACACGATCAAATTTATCTGCTGAAACTGGTCCGACGGACCGTTTCAGCAGACATCACCGATCGTGTGTATGGGCTAGCGGACAGGTTTGGCCATCGGACAAATTTCAAAGGGGACGAGGGGATTTTCATCCGATGGTGTGTACACACCGTCGGACGACAATCCGGAGGAGACATGTCCGCTGGAAACGGTCCGTCGGACATGTTTCAGTGGACATGTCCCTCCGTGTGTATGCGGCCTGACAGTTAGGCAAGGACTAAGCCATTAAAGGGGTTGTAAAGGTTTGTTTTTTTATTTTCTAAATAGGTTCTTTTAGGCTAGTCCATTGTTGGTTCACTTACCTTTTCCTTACATTTCCCTTCTAAAAAAAAATGTCTTTGTCTGAATTTCTCACTTCCTGTTCCTCCTGCAGGGATGTAGTCCTAAAGGGGGGGGAGCACACTGACTAACCCCCCGCCAGAATGTCTCAGATGATGGTGAAAAGCTTACTGAGGAGAAACAGGAAGTGAGAAATTCAGACAAAGAAAACATTTTTTACAGGGGAAATCGAAGGAAAAGGTACGTGAACCAACAATGCACTAGCTTAAAGGAACCCATTTAGAAAATAAAAAAACAAAACTTTACAACCACTTTAAGGTGGCAATTAGAAGAACCCAGTAGAATAAAGTGCAGCGTTTTCTAAACTTGCAGGTAATTCTGTGCAAGTAGATACTGATTGTTCCCTTTTGTAGAGAAAGATAACCATTGTTACAGTGTGTGTGCACACTTTGGTTAAACAGAAATGGTCATGATGGTCAGGCGGCAAGTTCAACGGCAAGCAGATGCCTTACCAGCTAATTTTGCTATGATGGTGTCTAAGCTTGACTGCTGACACATCTGAATGCATGGACCATTTCCCAAGGTACCCAGAATATAAATACATTTCACCCATTCCTGCTGATTAAATAGAAATGGGCAACAATTTTGCTATTTATGGTAACTTTAGTCTGCGGCAGACATCTCCAGTGAGAATGTTTATTGACTTGGCTATTTTTTCTGTTTGTTAATACTAAGAACATTTTTTTCCTAAATGTGTTTGCTGAGCAGACAGATATATCTGATCATATAAGTATGCATTTTGTGCTTTCCAACGAAAGGAATAGGAAATTCACATTCTTCTCTGAACCTTAAGTGGCGAGGGAGCAAAGAAAAGGTGAGTACATGTTGCTGGGAATGAGGACATTAAAGAGAGCATGATGCTTTGCCATACACGAACATGGGTACTTTAAAATGCATATATGACACACTTTTTTATCTAAAGTATTTACTACTCCATTTTATGAATATGGTAAATATACTTCTCTGTGTATTTACTGATCTGGATTATGAATTCAGGACAGTTTTTAAAATGTATATAATTACTAGTGGTTATTTACTTATCTTGTACTTTTACAGTTATGAGTATACTTGTGCTGTTCTTGCAAGCGGTGTTAACGTCAAATTTCGATTTAGTTTTAGTCATAGACTTTTGACTAAAATGCCATTTTAGTTTTAGTTGTATTTTAGTCATCTGAATTATTTTAGTTTTAGTCTACAAAAATCTCCAGTATATTTTGGTTGAATAAAATCTAATGGGTTTAATTCAATTATAATGCATTATTTAAAGTGTTACTAAACCCAGGACCCTGCATTCACTATATCTGGCCTCCCACAGTACACAGAACATGGAAATGCAATAGTTTAAGTAAATATAAATTGGTAAATAGCTTTTCTCCTCAGCAGTATAAAACAGTCTTGTGACTTCTATCAGTGTCTGGTTAAAGCTTGTAGGAGGAATTTTAATTCTCCCCTGATTGTCCTATGAGGCTGCAGGACCCTGACCCTCTGTCTGGAAAGTGCTGACTGGCCCTGTACTAATAACATGCACTCTCCCATGAAGAAAAACAACTCTCTGGCAATACACACCAAACCGTGCAGAGTGCCTCCAAGGCTCTGTTCTATCAGGGAATGGATTGGGGACTGAAGAAGAAGAAGGGTGGGATCAGACAAGACATGATCAAACAGACATTTTACACAATGCAGAGGATTAACACCCTTAGCTTCTACAGTGAGTATAACAAGTTTGCTTTACTGCATATACAGACTGATTTTACTGTTGTGGGTTTAGTAACACATTAAGCATTTATCTAAAATTTCCAAACCATCATACTGTATACTCCTGGAGTAAAAATCTTATAACATGTTACTATTTATAGTATTAAGGTTTGGACATGCACCACAGACATAGATTTAGCCATTGTGATATATAACCAGTGTTCATTTTTACGTCAAATTCTGAAATTTGAAATTGTTTTTATTTTAATCTAATTTTAATCAACTAAAATAGTGTTAATTTTCGTTGACAAAATTAACACTGCTTGCAAGGATCCTATATGTGTACCTGAACCTCTAGCATAGTCCACCATAGTCAACCAACTGCTGTTTAGGCACAATAGACATATTTTCTTCATCGCTAAGCTAACCCAAGGACCTCTAGACATGTAGTATTTTTTTGTGCCATATAATGCCATGTATGTGATCTAAACATAAATATATTCCCCAGAACATATTAATAACCATACAATCCTGGATGTACAAGTGTATAGTGAGACGTGAAGATCCCTTGTCATGTACTTAGAATGCATTACTTTCTAATAAATGAACTAAAATTTAAAGCATCATTACAAAACCATAACACAGATCAAAAAGTGCACAAAATAAGGCTATAGGTGAGAAGGCTGCTGTCTTCAGGTCATAAATTAACATTAAACCATTGAATAAATGTAGCCAACTATTCGGCAGCTGATTCAGCTTGGCAACTATTGACAAAGACTATAGCAGCTCATTGTCACTCAAGAGCTAGAATGGACAAGCTGTGGTGACCGTGGTTCTTATTAATCAATGTGAAGAATATATAGTATCTGCTCGCTTCTGCAATTTACACAAGATGAAATAAAGTGTTCTTACATGACCTCATATGCAAGGATGATGTAAGAAATGGATTAATGAGCATATTTCTGCAATATTGAAAAATCAGAAATAGAATCTCTGTAACAGAGACACGCTGGAGATGAGGCGCAGTGTAAGACACTAACAAGCTGACTTGGGATTGTTCATTTCTTGTACTTAATTATGCTGCCGCCACAGGGAAACCCATCCACTAGGCTCCTCTAATATGTTTTACATGATGTCTCTGTGCAGTTAATGATGAAGTACTGCTAGTGCAGGTAATAGGGGAATCCAAGATCCTTTTCTGAAGACACTTGAGTCACCACTATGATCAGAAAACAGCATCTCATGAGAACAGCTATGGCAGCGAACAGTTATTTCTCTCAATGATGAAGATGAGTCAGTAAGCTATGGGATGCTTAGTAATCCTTAACAATAATGGACTCCATGGCATTTGTTAAGAGTGCAGATAATGTCATCTTGTCATGAAATGTTCATCTTATTTACAATCAGAGACGGACAATCCAATGCAAGAAATAGGAACCACTGACAGGAGAGAGAAAAATAAAAGTTATGAGTAGATATATTTATATTCATGCTTCTTTTGTAGTACGCCATGGTGTCAGAACGAGAACATGCTTGTCAAACATCGGATAAGGGAGATTCTCTGAAGAGAAAGCAGCAGTTTACTAAAATGCTGGGCTGCAGGATACTCCATTAGAGAGCTACTTTAACTTCAGCAGACACATGAGATTCAAGTGTTCATTGATCCAGTTGCTTCCTGCAGCTATGGCATATCAGCCACAGGGCGTTTCTGTTTCAAAGTGTCAATCAGGGACTGAACACCCCGTTTTACACTAGTTGTGACTCTTCGTGTCACCGAGTCTGCAGGAGGTGGTGGAGGCTGAGGCTTCAGGGATGGAGGCCTGGCAACCAGGCACTTCTGATACCGCAACTACAAGGGAACAAAGCACATGTTAGTGGAAGTATGAACCTTAAAGCCCAACTTTATTTATTTTTTGTTTTATATACAAGTGAAACTCGAAAAATTTGAATATTGCGCAAAAGTTAATTTATTTCACTAATGCAACTTAAAAGGCGAAACTAATATATGAGATAGACTCATTACATGCAAAGCAAGATAGTTCAAGCCGTGATTTGTCATAATTGTGATGATTATGGCTTACAGCTCATGAAAACCACAAATCCACAATCTCAGAAAATTACAATATTGTGAAAAGGTGCAATATTCTAGGCTCAAAGTGTCCCACTCTAATCAGCTAACTAAGCCACAACACATGCAAAGGGTTCCTGAGCCTTTAAATGGTCTCTCAGTCTGGTTCAGTAGGAATCACAATCATGGGAAAGACTGCTGACCTGACAGTTCAGAAAACCATCATTGACACCCTCCATAAGGAAGGAAAGCCTCAAAAGGTAATTGCAAAATAAGTTGGATGTCCCCAAAGTGCTGAATTAAAGCACATTAATAGAAAGTTATGTAAAAGAAAAAGGTGCACAATCAGCAGGGATGACCTCAGCCTGGAGAGGATTGCCAGGAAAAGGCCATTCAAAATTGTTGGACTTTCACAAGGAGTGGACTGAGGCTGGAGTCAGTGCATCAAGAGCCACCACACACAGACAGATCCTGGACATAGGCTTTAAATGTCGTATTCCTCTTGTCAAGCCACTACTAAACAACAAACAATGTCAGAAGTGTCTTACTTGGGCTAAAGAGAAACAGACTTGGTCTGTTGCTCAGTGGTCCAAAGTCCTCTTTTCTAAGGAGAGCAAATTTTGCATCTCATCTGGAAACCAAGGACCCAGAGTATGGAGGAAGAATGGAGAGGCACACACTGCAAGATGCTTGAAGTCCAGTGTGAAGTTTCCACAGTCTGTGTTGATTTGGGGAGCCATGTCATCTGCTGGTGTTGGTCCACTGTACTTCATTAAGTCCAGGGTCACCGCAGCCATCTACCAGGAGATTTTGGAGCACTTCATGCTTCCTTCCATAGACGCGCTCTATGGGGATGCTGACTTCATTTTCCAGCAGGACTTGGCACCTGCCCACACTGCCCAAAGCACCAAAACCTGGTTCAATGACCGTGGGATTACTGTGCTTGATTGGCCAGCAAACTTGCCTGGCCTGAACCCCCATAGAGAATCTATGGAGCATTGCCAAGAGAAAGATGAGACACCTGAGAGCGAACAATGCAGAAGAGAAGCATCCTGGTCTTTCATAACACCTCAGCAGTGCCACAAAGCTGATAGCTTCCTTGCCACGCCGGATTGAGGCAGTAATTGCTGCAAAAGGGGCCCAAACCAAGTACTGAGTACATATGCATGCTTCTACTTTTAAGACGTCCGATATTGTTCTATGTACAATCCTTGTTTTATTGATTGCATGTAATATTCAAATTTTCTGAGATTGTGGATTTGGAGTTTTCATGAGCTGTAAGCCATAATCATCACAATTATGACAAATCACGGCTTGAACTATCTTGCTTTCAATGTAATGAGCCTAGCTAGCTAATATATTAGTTTCACCTTTTAAGTTGCATTAGTGAAATAAATGAACTTTTGCACGATATTCTAATTTTTCGAGTTTCACCTGTAAGGCGGCGTACACACGACCGAGGTTCTCGCTGCATTCCAGCGAGGACCTCGGCCGTGTGTACGCTCTCGGCGAGCATCCCGTCGGGAAGCCCGTCGAGCAGAAATAGAGAGCACGCTCTCTATTTGCTCGACGGCCCGCCTGGATGAATGGCTGGTTGCCATTCCCGACGGGCGGGTCGCCGATTTCGACGGCCGGCAGGGAACCTCGACGGGCGGAACGATGTGTTCTGCCCGTCGAGGTTCTCTGCCGTGTGTACACGGCCTAAATGCAGAAAGAGAAGAATGAATGCTTTTCTTTTCTGTTTATGTCCTAATTCTGTCCATGTCCTAATTCAAGTTCTTTGCGACTCTCTTTAATTAGACACAAAGAGATGGCAAATCTCACCTGTTTGGCTAGCACAAAAAATTATTCTAATCTACCCCCCTTCCTCATACTGAAAGTATAGATAAAAAAAAAAAAAAAAAAGTTTGAGATGCATTCAATATTGTTACACAGAATCCTAAAACCGATGCCAGGTTATGTAAACTTTTAAGCACAACTATCTATCTATCTATCTATCTATCTATCTATCTATCTATCTATCTATCTATCTATCTATCTATCTATACATAAATACAGTGCCTTGAAAAAGTATTCATACCCCTTGACATTTTCCCCATGTTGTCATGTTACAACCGAAAATGTAAAAGTATTTTATTGGGATTATTTGTGATAGACCAACACAAAGTGGCACATAAAAGTGAAAGGAAAATGATAAACGGTTTTTAATTTTTTTTAAAAATAAATATGTGAAAGGTGTGGTTGCATTTGTATTCAGCTCCCCTGAGTCAAAACTTTTTAGAACCAATTACAGCTGCAAGTCTTTTTTGGCTATTTATCTACCAGCTTTGCACATCTAGAGAGTGACATTTTTCCCCACATTTCTTTGAAAAATAGCTCAAGCTCTGTCAGGTTGGATGAATTTTCAAGTCTTGCCACAGATTCTCAATTGAATTTAGGCCTGAAATTGACTGGGCCATTCTAATACATGAATATGCTTTGATGTAAAGTAAACCATTCTATTGTAGCTCTGGCTGTATGTTTAGGGTCATTGTCCTTCTGGTAGGAGAACCTCCGCCCCAGTCTCAAGTCTTTTGCAGACTTTAACAGGCTTTCTTCTAAGATTGCCCTGTATTTGGCTCAATCCATATTCCCATTAACTCTGACCAGCTTTCCTGTCCCTGCTGAAGAAAAGCATCCCCACAACATGATGCTGCCTCCATCATGTTTCACAGTGGGGATGGTGTGTTCAGCGAGATGTGCAGTGTTAGTTTTTTGCCACACATAGCGTTTTGCTTTTAGGCCAAAAAGCTTCGGTCTCATCTGACCAGAGCATCTTCTTCCACATGTTGGCTGTGTCCCTCACATGGCTTCTCACAAACAGAACGTCTTATGGTTTTCTTTTAACAATCGTTTTATCCTTGACACTCTTCCATAAAGGCCAGATTTGTGGAGTGCACGACTAATAGTTGTCCTGTGGACAGATTCTCCCACCTGAGCTGCAGCTTCTCCAGAGTTACCTTGGGCCTCTTGGTTGCTTCTTTGATTAATGCTCTCCTTGCCACACCTGTCAGCTTAGGTGGACAGCCATATCTTGGTAGGTTTGCAGTTGTGCCATACTCTTTCCATTTTTGGATGATGGATTGACAAGTGCTCCGTGAAATGTTCAAAGCTTGGGATATTTTTTTATAACCTAAACCTGCTTTAAACTTCTCCACAACTTTATCCCTGAACTGTCTGGTGTGTTCCTTTGCCTTCTCTAACAAACATCTGAGGGCTTCACAGAACAGCTGTATTTATACTGAGATTAAATTAGGCGACAAAAAAAATTAAAACACTTTTATAATTTTCCTTCTACTTCACAATTATGTGGCACTTTGTGTTGGTCTATCACATTACATCCCAATAAAACTAATGTATGTTTTTGGTTGTAATATGACAAAATGTGGAAAATTTCAAGGGGTGTGAATAATTTTTCAAGGCACTGTATATACTGTATATATATTGTACCAACAATTTAAACTGTCACCATTTTCTCTGGAGCTCAATACAATCTATTACTTACAGTACAGATACATACAGCAAGAGGCTTGTGAGCCTGCAGTGTATTATGTTACATTAAACTTTGGAAAGATTGAATTACAGGAACAACCACTCACCATGCAGGCTGCTTGCACAGCTTCGGAAACATTTCCTGCATTAGGCTCACACCAGAAGACATGAGTCTCAAAGTGCTGATTTCCAGTGTCCATAATAAAAGCGAACGTGTGAACATCTTTGCCAACACCCATGAAGGACAGGAAGCGAACCCTGCATTCCACCAAGACCTCTTCATCCTGCCAGACAGGTCAGATTAGAAATAGTTAGTGGCATATTCACATATTATAGGTAGATCTCAATAGCAAAAGTGCTTTGTAAAACCCGAATCATCTGTGAGTATTTGTAATTTTCCAACAGCCTTTAGTCCAGGTTCACACTAACCTCGCACAGTTTCATACTCGTATGTCACTCCGACTTCGGGAGTGATTTCAGTGACATTTATGAGGGTTTCTGCACAGTTGTCTATACAAGTCGCACCCTGAAATCGACAAAAGTAGTACAGAAACTACTATTGGGAAACAGTGAGGTGCCGGAAAGTCGGCGTCGCACCAATAGCTGTCAGTTTGGCATGCGATTTGACATGTCAAATCGCATTAATGTGAACCTAGGCTCAAAGTGACTTTGGGCTAGAATACCATTTCACTGTTCTGATTCTGGAAAAAAAAAAGCTGGTTTCTCTGGGATGTTGTGGAAAGTTGGCTTTTTGTACTTACCTTAAAATCTATTACCTTGAGTTCATTGAGGGACACAGAACTCAGATAATTGGGTTATAATCCCTACAGAGAGATTTGTACAAAGGCACATGAAAAAACAGTGACCAGACACCTTCCACTCCCACCATGCCTCATTTTTGTAAAAAAACAGCTGCCTGAAGGACCTTACACCACAAAAATGGCACAAGATGAGATCTGAACATCAACCTGGTAAAACTTAGAGAACCTGTGAACAGGAGACCTGGTGGCAGCTTTGAAAATCTGGGAAACAGACCTAATAGGAAAGGGTGGAAACCAATCCTTAAGGCCGCGTACACACGATCAAATCTGTCTGCTGGAAACGGTCTGCCAGACCGTCCCAGCAGACAGATTCGATCGTGTGTACGGGCGAGCCGACGGATTTGGCCAGCCGACAGATTTGAAAGCATGCTTTCAAATCTGTCGGCTGGGAACCCGTCCGCCCGACATGTCTGCTGGTTAGTACGCTAACCAGCAGACATGTCTTCTCGCACACACGTCGAATGGTTTCGACACATGCGCGGAAGTGTTTTACTTCCCGGTGCGGTGACGTGGCGGCGTCAACGTCACCGCCACGTCAGCGCGCCGTCTGCCGGTGGGGATTTTGGTTTGATCGTGTGTACACGATCAAACCAATATGTTCCCAGCAGACAGATTTGTTCAAGAAACATCATTTTTCTAAGGCCATCAATAGCGCCTTAAATCGCCCCTGCGAACTCTTCAAGTTGGTCACTCAGACCATGAATCCATGCTGTCTTGAGGCCCCCAATTCAGATACCCAAGAATTTTGCGATGAATTATCGGATTTCTTCATCAATAAAATTGAGGGAATCCGGTAAAGCATTCAAAACAATACCCCCTGCAACCCCCCCCCCCCTTAATCAACCTCGCAACACCCATAGAAACCATCTACAATCAACCAAGTTAATCCTGGAACCCATCTCCGTTGATGCCACAAAAAATATCATCGACACTTTGCGAAACAGCACAGCGCCTAATGATATTATCCCCACTAAACTGCTGAAGGAATGCGCCGACATCTTGGCACCACCTATCACGCAGCTTATAAACCAGTCATTCAGGGAAGGCATAGTGCCCTCCCTGCTGAAAGAGGGCACTATCCAGCCCATCTTGAAGAAACCCACCCTAGACCCCAAAGACCCAACTCACCGCCGTCACATAACAGGCCTAAACGTTCTCTCAAAGATAATGGAGAAAGCAGTGGTACAACAGCTGCAACAGCATCTAGACACCCACAATCTACTTGATCCATTTCAATCCGGTTTCCGTCCCGGACACGGGACGGAAACAGCATTGCTGAAAATATGGGACGATGCACTTGAGGCCGCAGACGAAGGAGAACCTTGTCTCCTGGTTTTGTTGGACCTAAGCGCAGCCTTCGATACAGTAGACCACAAACTACTACTGACTCGATTAGCTGAAGTAGCCAGAGTCGCAGAAAGTGATCTATCATGGTTCTCCTCTTTTTTGGAAAACCGTTCACAAACAGTAAAATTAGGACCTTTCACTTCAGAAAAACGCACGGTGTCATGTGGAGTCCCTCATGGATCCCCCCTGTCACCGGTGCTCTTCAACATCTATCTTCGCCCTCTCTTCGAAATCATCAGTAGCCAACAACTACTTTACCACTCCTATGCAGACGACACGCAACTGTATTTTCGCATCTGCAATAAAAAGGATCATCATCTCAGTTTAGAGAATTGTCTCTCTTTGATAGAAAACTGTATGACGAAGAGTTATCTTAAACTCAACAGTTCCAAAACAGAACTTGTTCTGTTTCATGCAAGTCGCAAGAGTCAACTGGCAACAACCTGGACACCTCCCCCCATTCTGGGCCAGATCATCACCCCTAGCTCCAAAGTCAAAAGTTTCGGAGTCATCTTTGACACCTACATGACAATGGACACACAAATAGGGTCAGTAGTCAGCGGATCTCACCATCTGCTGCGCCTACTACGTAGACTTATTCCTTTTATCCCTAAAGAAGATGTAGCAGTCGTGGTGGGAACAATTGTGAACTCCAGACTGGACTATGAAAATGCCCTTTACCTCGGACTCCCTAAGTACCAAATCGCTCGTCTGCAAGTCCTTCAAAATACGGCCGCCAGACTGGTGACTGGGAAAAAACCCTGGGAATCAATCTCACCTTCGTTGAGAACCCTTCACTGGCTGCCAGTAAAAGACAGAATTGCTTTTAAAGCACTCTGTCTGACACATAAGTGCATCCATGGGAAGGCTCCGCAATATCTATGCGAAAAGATAGAAGCCCACAATCCCAATCGCATTCTGCGATCCACCGACCAAAATCTGGTCAAGATACCCAAAGCCAGATACAAGTCCAAAGGAGAAAGAAGGTTTGCTTTCCAAGGTCCCAGACTATGGAATGCTTTACCAACCAGCATTCGGTTGGAGGAAAACCACCCGACCTACAGATAAAAACTCTGCTCTTTTGATGACCAGAGAGACAGAAACACCAAGCGCCCAGAGGCGATTCAGTTCGCATGTGCCGCGCTATATAAGTTTTTCATTCATTCATTCATTCATTCAAATCGGTCTGTCCGACCGATTTGAACAAATCTGTCTGCTCGTGTGTATGGGGCCTAAGACTATAGGCTTGGATGATTGTATGTCTGAGCCACATAGAAATGGTGGAACAAGAAGCTGGTTGCCCTGACCATCAGGAATGACAAGGATAGAAAGTCCTTCTAACTGAAGCAGTGGCTGCGAGATAGACAATCACAGCATGCTCTACATTCAAATAATGAAGGTTAGATCTTCTTCTAATCCACTGGACCCAGACAGTGGAATGGAAGAACAAAGTTCTGGTTAAGTTAAATAGCTGACATCACCTTAGGAAGGCTTTAGGCCACAACATCACAAAATCATTTCAAGTATATTAATAATAAAAAGATTGTTAAAGAACAAATAGGCCCCATAACGGACGAACATGGGAAGCTGATTATAAATGACAGGAAAAAGGTAGATGTGTTAAATAATTTTTTCTCTTTAGCTTTTATGGATGAAAAAGACAGGTTTGATAGTTTTAACAGTAATATTAATGGTGTTTCACAGAAGGCACCCCCATGGTTGACTGAAAACAAGGTACAAAAGAGTAGACTAGACTAGAGAAATAATAAGACTAGAGAAATAATAAGAAAAATAAATCATCAGGTCCAGATGAAATCAAGAGCTCATATTCAGTGTTTGCAGATTATACCAAATTATACTGGGAAATAACTTCATCATAGGATGTAGCATCATTACAAGATCTTAAAGGAGTTGTAAAAGTCAGAAGTTTTTTTATCTTAATGCATTATGATAAAAAGACTTCTGTGTGCAGCAGCCCCCCTCAGTCCCCCTAATACTTACCTGAGGTCCCTCTCTGTCCAGCGATGTCCACGAGTGCCTTAGCTGTCCAAGATTCTCCCTGGCCAGGTCGGGGCTCCGTGTCTGAATGAACACAGGGAGATGTGACTCAGCTCAAGGTGCCCCCATAGCAAGCTGCTTGCTGTGGGGGCACTGAATAGGAGGGGGGCCAAGATCACAGAAGAGGGACACGAGAAGAGGAGGATCCGGGCTGCTCTGTACAAATTTACTGCAACAGAGCAGGTAAGTATAACATGTTTGTTAATTTTATAGGAAAAAAACGAGACTTTACAATCACGTTAATGCAGCTACATGGCAGTTGATGTTCAATATTGAGAAATGTAAAATTTGCACTTATGTGCCAAAAATACACATGCAAAATGCACATTGGGAAATGATCCACTGGGAGAATTAGTTATGGAAAAGGGTGGGGGTACTTGTAGATCACAGACTTAGTAATAGCAAGCAATGTTAAGCTGCAGCTAACAAAACAAGCAAAATATTGTCATGCATTAAAAGGAAAGCATTCCAGAGAAAAATTAGCACTTTTACCCCTTTACAAAGCACTTGTTCAGCCTCAGCTTTATAAATGCAGTTTAGCTTTGGTCACCAGCCCTTTAGAAAAGATGTTTGTAAATTAGAAAGAATTCAGCGAAGTCAACAAAATTAATAAGGGGAATTGAGGACCTTAGCTATGAGGAGAAGAGGCTCTTAAGAGAGGACATGATTAAAATGTACAAATATATCAAAGATGAGTTCAATAACTATGATAAACTGTTTACTTTCCGGTCTCTGAAGAGAACACTAGTAGAAGCTGCAGGCCAATCTTCCAATTTTAAACGGTTGTGTCAATAAGAGCTGAAATGGTTTCTCTAAACCTGGAAGTAATGGTAGCCGCCTGCGACTCCTCAGGGCCACTATCATCTGTTAAGGAGTTATGAGACTCAGAATCAGACATAGACTCTGCAGCAGAAGTCTCAGAGACTCCTATGGCTGTAGGCAAATTAGGAAGTAATTTTGCAAACCTACATAACTGTGAAGTCCTCCTGGGATAGAACCAAGTTGAGGGCTTGCCCGAGGAAACTAAGGAAGACTCCCAGGACTGGGCAACATTCCAGCCTGTCAATGTCAAGCCCTCGAACAGGCAGCACGGAAGCTGATAATAGACTGTGAGCTGCAAAGACCTGTTACTGTGGGACGTCACCCTGTGTGTCTGGGAACCATTATGTTGTGCCGCAAAGCAGGGATTAAGAAGCCCAGGGTACAAAGCTGGGTCCTGAATACCCCAAAACTGACTGCTGGATGCAGAAAAGTTTCAGGTGTCGGGATATGACCAGGTCACTGTAGGAAGGCATCAAACACCAACCAAGGAGGGTCTCAGTATTACTTGGAAAAAGGAGCAGGTGCAGGAATGTTTTACTGCCTTTTTAATAGCAGGAAGAAGAGTGCAGAGCATGTGCACACAATCCTCCTAAGGGATTGCCCAAATCCTCAGCATTAAACCTTTCTGTGGTAACCAACACAAAGAACAGTGGTAATAATGGTGCTCAACTGTCTTATTTGAAATGTAACTCTCGACACTCAGTCTCTATAGTTTATTCACAAAATGGATCTTTAGATACTGAGTCCCACCAGAGTCTGTATCATGGCTGTGGACCCAGAAAGCACTCCGCAACTACCTAACACTTAGGTCTGGGAAGCACCACAGTGTGGAGCCCAGTGCCTGAAGGTCACAGACTGAGCTAGCTCCACAATCGTCTAGTCCAGTGGGATCCGGGTACAGTCTCCAGGGCTATTGCTGATAAAACACTGATATGGATAAGCTTAATTGAATAAAAATAATGTAATCTTGAATGTAAGAAAACATGACTAGTACAAAGCATTTTTTAAGTAGAAAAAAAAAGTCCTTCTTCCTCGGACACTAAAGTTGAGGCATACTAGGGGTGGGAGGGGTTATATAGGGCTAGTCACTGTTTTGTTTGCCATTTTCCACATTTTCCTGTAGACAGCAGTATAACCCAGTTGTCTCTGAATCATATCTCACTCACTGAACAAGAAAGAAAATTATTGCATATTATTATACCAAGTATAAAGGAATATTCAAAAATAAAAAGATGCGTAAAAGGCCATGGCCCTGATAAAGCATACACTTATAGTCCATTTCCATCAAACAGGTTATTTCATGATTTGTTTTATTTACAGCTTTAAAAGTGGATACATTTTTAAGCATTTAAAAAAATATAAAAAAAATAATCAAAGGTGCAGCAGGTTCCAATCATAGTATTTATCATAGTATTTAAAAACGATGTCAAAATTGCAGTTATATTGTAGATGTATTCCTTCATGCACACATTGCTTGCATAACTTTACCAATACTGCAAGTTATGGATGCTGTGAGCCTTTAAACGTTTTAGAACCAGGATGTTGGATTGTACTGAAAAAATGCATCAATAGACACATCTAATGGTAAATGGAGGGGGCGCTAATATTGAATAATAAGAGAATAAACAATAAAGTGAAATCTAATAAAAGGTCCGTCTGAACCAACAATAGCAGACTTAGTGAGCAGAAACACACTGAAAATAGTGAAATAGAAATGTTCTATTTTCTATTTCACTATTTTCAGTGTGTTGCTGCTCACTAAGTCTGCTATTGTTGGTTCAGACGGACCATTTATTAGATTTCACTTTATTGTTTATTCTATTATTATTCAATATTAGCGCCCCCTCCATTTACCATTACTGTTCAGTTCAGACCTTTGATGAGGTCTCTATCTTAGGGGAGCTGCTTATTCACTATAATTATATGTTGTTGTCACATTAATTTTTATTGGCGCGAGATACCACACCTTTTAATAGACACATCTAGCTAAAACTCTCGCAGCAAGATTTGTCCCTTGTTGAGATTAATGCCAAGCAAGCATACTCCTTGTATTTATCATTGGGGTACTAAACAGCAATTTGTATTATATGATTAATACAACAGTAGTCACAGGCTTGGAAAGAATGTTGGAGCATTACAATGATATTAAAGTAGGATTTCAGACAAATCTTTTTAATCCTAGTTTTGGATAAACTGGAAAAAGGTGACAACATATTTTGGGTTTTTATGGTTCTCTGTGTCGATTTCACAAAGATCTACCCTCACTACCTGTCAGGGATTACCGCTAGGGAGGTACATTTTTTATTTTAATCACTTTTATTCCTTCTACAAGGAATGTAAACATCCCTTGTAATAGAAATAAGGAGGACAGGTCCACTTTATGGAGAGATCTGTGGTCAAAAAGACTTGAAATCTCTACTTTAGCAAAAGGCAAAAATGAAAAAAAAAATTGAGCTTTGGTCTTAAAAAAAAAGAGTCTTTACTTCCTCCCTAGATCGGAAGTGACATCATGACGTTGCTCAGGTCCTCCAAGGTCACGGAGGTGATCAGAGAAGATCTGGTCTCTTTTTGCCTCCTGGACCAGTGGGCCGCACCGTCAAATTGTTTCTCGAGTGTGCTCGTAAAATCGGTAAGCCTGAGAAACACTACTTGTCACTTGTGAAAGTGATCCGGCGGCATTCATGAGAAAGCCTCCGACTGAAAAAAAAAATACCAGGGTTATGTTGCTTCAGAAATACAAACATAAAAATAGGGAGCAGTATGCAAGTACATTTTTAAAGAGTCACATGAAATTGCCTTTTGGTAAATATAAACAATGCAATGTTACTGTAATAAATATGAACTTCCAAGAATAGAACGTTTTCTTTTAGGAAGGTTTAATTTTGGAAATCACAAATATAGACTTTAAAATGTAAAACTTTGAACCAGCCTCAGACTTTCCATTCTCATCTTACAATCATTTCTAGTCAGAGGATAGAATATGTGGGAATCACAAGCATGAATGGAAATGCTTCATTTATTTCTGATGCATTCATTGAAAGTATACCAAAAGAGAGGCTCTGCTGGAGTTTTATGAATGAGGATTTCACTGTAGTAGTATTTAATTTTACAGATGTGTGCTTTTCAGTCAAAGACCAAATGATCTGCAGACTGTCTTACAAAAGTCAACGAGCTATGAAATGAGAGAATGCTCCTATGTATGATGAACACAGAAGACAAACAATCGGATTTGTATAAAATAAAATGACTGTGCCACAAATGATAAATGAGAAAATTGGAACAAATTAGGCCTCATTCACACAGGCCTCCTGCATTTGCTTTATATCAAGTCAGAAAAAATGATCTGGGAAAATATAGGGCCAGATTCTCAGCGGCGATACGACGGAGTATCTCAGATACCCCGTCGTATCGCCGTTTTTTTTGGCTCGTATCTATGCGCGTGATGCTTAGCATCACTTTGGCATAGATACGCTTCAACATCCGACAAGTGTAAAACCATTACACTTGCGGATCGTAGTTGTAATGACAACTCCGGCCACTAGGTGGCCTTTACGTTGTTTTCTCATTTGCATATGCAAGTGAGGCTAGTACGCCGATTCCCGATCGCTTTTACGCTGCCCCGTCGTCGCGTACGTCGTTTTCGTCCGCGTAAGGTTGCCCCAGCTTCTATGTGGAGTAACCTTACGAAGTTCCGTCGGATGCCATGTTAAATATGGCGTCGGGTCAGCGTCGGCTTTTTCCGTCGCTTACGGCGTTTTACTAACTCGTTCGCGAATAGGGCATTGCGTAAGTGACGATCACGTCGTTTTGACGTCGGTTTCAACGACGCTTTCCAAAGTGAGCTGGAGCATGCGCACTGGGCTTTTTCCCCGGCCGGCGCATGCGCAGTTCGTTCGACGCGGGGGCGCACTTAATTTAAATACAAGCCGCCTCATTTGAATTACGCGGGCCTTATGCTGGGCCATTTTCGCTACGCCAACGCAAACTACGGAGCAAATGGTTAGAGAATACGGCACTTGCTCTAGTACGATGTGGCGGCGTAGTGTAAATAGCTTACAATATGCAAGCGAATTTCTATGAGAATCTGGCCCATAGTGTTTTTTTGTGTTTAAATGCAAAATGCACCTACAGTACATTTATATGCATCCAGGCGCATTCAGTCTAATCTGCCCGAGATACACAGAATTCTATTAATTACAAACACAATTAAACTGAATGCACCTGAACATAGGTAAACGCACTCCAGGGAATTAACTAAACTGCCTGGCTCAGGGAACTGTCAGAAGTGGCGTGCTCCACATTAACTAGCGTTTTTTTTAGGTCTAGCTGCACCACCTGCACTAGGTTCAATTTCAGAATGAAAAATAAACTAGCGTAGGTTTTCACCTAATTAGCATTTTCTATACAGAAAACTGCCAAAGAATCCTGCCAAGTGTGGCTGTCGTACAGGATGTGAGCTGTCAGTAGAAAAATTCCTTCCTGATTGACCAAGGAGGCAATCAGATCAACTACCCCGGCGTTATTACTTCTAAACATTTGTATCTAGTTATATTTTGTGCATTTAGGAATGCATGCAGCTCTTTTTAAAAACAATCTACTGAGTTGGTCGTAAAAATGGGTATTGCCTTCCAGCCACCTGTCACCTTCCCTCTGAAAAGTAATCCACCACAAATCACTTCTTAGAGGGACAGTAAGGGCAACTGCATGTGTAAAAGAGTCCCAATACTAATAGTGTTACGCTTTTCAAAATGTACTGGTTACAATATTACAGACAATTGTACAAAGCTGCCCATATTACTGCACACAGCCTACTCCCGAGCCTGAATTCCTTTGGATTGAGAAAGGGTTAACTCCAGGCATACGATGCACTTAATTACTAACAAAAGCTATTAATTCAAACATCTGTTCTCTAAATGATGTACATTCACAATGCAAAAAAAACGAGCGAATTATTGTGCTTCAGTGATTGCAGCACCATTTATTATTTTGTGCACACGTCGAAATGTCATTGTGCATGCATAGCTTCCCAGTGAAATGTGACCTTGAAGCCACCTAGCAGTAATACAAGGAGTGCTGTAGGGTTTCTTTTAGTCTTTCCAGAAATCCACTGGCTATAGACAAGCATAAAACTTCCACAGGCTACCGTTATCCCCAATTAACTTGGAAATGATGAATTAAATACATTTTAAGCCGAACTTCAGACGCCATGACTAGGTTGGTGTCCTGAGTTTACTGGGCAAAAAGCCAATGCTCCTTGCACTGCATCTCTACTGATTCAAATACTTATTTAAAAAAAAAAGTATGTACTAGTAAATACAGCACTGCAATCATTTTTATATCTGCTTGAGTTTTAGCTTCATCTCAGTGCCCCCAGCTTGTGACTGGACAATGAATAAGCAGGTTAAGGAGGTCATCTATTTAATTTCTCTGTTTAACCGAACATGTGCAGCAGAGCTCCGATTGGCTCCAATGCTGCCGGCTCTACACCTTGAGGGGTTTAAGGCTAAGTTTACACTTGCACTTGGTGAGGGGTGATAAAAATAACGGATTTGCATTTTTACTACCTCCAACTGCTTACCCTTAAGCTGCAAAGGCAGTGGACAGACGCCACACCCATAATACTTTGCATTACGGCATAGCAAAGGCCAAACACAACCTATTCAACTTAACTGGACTGCGATGTGGTGCAGGTTCTTAGGTGTTAAAACAGATTAGCAAAAGAGGGCTTCTTACATTTATGGTCAATGGGGAAGGGGAACCTCTGGTGGACAGCTAAACAATGTCCATTACTTTATTGATCAGTAAAAAAGTTCCTCCTCTACTTTGATGGTTAGTGGAAAAGTGTTCCCTGTATTGAAGATATATGAAGAAGGATCTCGCTTACATTGGTGGCTAGCAGAGAAGGGTGCCTTACATTTATGTTAGGAGGACAAGGGTCCTCAAACTGATGGACAGTTGTAGGAAAAATGTCTTTTACATTGGTGATTTCATTAGAGGTTAGTCAAGGAACCTCTAGCAACCACCATATTAACCTTAAAAACCAACCAAACCAAAAAAAACACAGAACACTGGCTGAGAAAGGTTGGTGCAGGGAGTATGCATAGTGATATCACGATTAAAGAGGAGTTCCACCCTAAACATGAACTTTCTATTAACAGCTTGCCTTTAATGTAAAAAAAACTATTTTGACATATTTTTTTTGGCTGTTACTAGGCAGATTTGGTCATTTGCCTAGTTCCTGGTCCTAGGTGGTTCAACTTCCTATCCTAAGACCCCATTGCCTCCTGGGAAATGATGACACTCATTTCCCAGGAGTCTCTGGGCATTACTGTGCCTAAAAATCGCCGAGCATGCACCTATACCTGAAAACCAGGAAGAAAAAGGAACTGGGCATCACATGCCCACACATATGATGGATACGGCCACAACATGAGCTGGAGGATATAAGGCAAGTGTTTGTAATGATTTCTGGAACGATTGGGGAGCTATTAATATGTTTTAGGGACTATTTATTGTAATTAATTTTAGCTTGCAAAAAATAAATAAAGAAAAATGTCCGGAACCCCGCTTTAAGCTGCATGCTTTTTTTACCTGCCTGATGTTCAGCTTTAATATCTAAACCTGAGGGGCGATATAAGGTTATTTGTAAGGTGAACAATTATTAAAAAAAAAACCTGTACACAGGCAGGTTTTGGCACACAGGTTTCCGCAATGATAATCTAACCAATGTTGAGAGGTGCCAAAACATATGACAATTTGTTGAAATTGTATTATCTCCAAAACAATGCAAAAGTAACTTCATTGTGTTGGTAATACATATGGGGTTCATTTACTAAAGGAAAATAGACTGTGTACTCTGCATGTGCATTTGCTCCCGAGCTTAGTAAATGCGATGAAGCTTCATTTTTCAAAGAATAACCAATCACATGCAAGGAAAGTTTTTTTTTAAAAACAGCATTTTTGCTTGCACATGATTGGATGATGGAAGTCAGCAGAGCTTCTCCTTATTTACTAAGCTCTGGAACAACTGCACTTGCAGACTATTTGCCTTAGTAGTAAATCAACCCCTATTTATTACAGTGATAACATACAATTTTCTCTGGCTCTGCCACTAGTTTTGAGATCTAGTTATGAGTTAAAATATGTTTTAAATCTCCTTTCACTGGAAGTCAAATAGGGCTTTTAATATAAGAAACAATAAAAACTAAAACATAAAGGGTTAAAGTGGTTGTAAACCCCAGCCATGAAATATGAACAAATCATGTCCCTCTGTAGTGTGTACTTGTCTCAATCCAGAGCACTAAGTGCACTAAGTGCCATTTCTGTCTGCTGGTTTGTTCCTCTGCTATCAGCATGAATCACTTTTGACAAGTTTCCCTGACACCAAGAGATAAAGGGTGACAGAGGAGGGAGCTCCAGCTGATTGACAGCCTCAGCTCTGTTCCTGTGTGCTCTCCTCACTGAGTCCTGTATTGTGTAACATCAGCCCTTTTTTTCTTACAGCTCAGACAAGCTTTATAAAATCTGGACCCGCAGTACAGAAGAGAAAACTGCAGATAAACAAGTACAACTTCTGTCACCTAAGGCCAGTCACTTCACTGGGTATATGTAAGGGTTTACAATCACCTTAAGGCTTTGAGGGGTCATGGCTAATTTCCATTGGTGAACAATGGCCTTTAACCACTTGATACCTGCCCGCCGTCAAATGACGGCGGGCAGGATACTCTAGTGTCCTGACAGGACGTCATATGTAGTCCTGTCATTTTAAGCTGCTAGGGGCGCGCGCACCCGTCGCGTCACTCAGGACACTCAGGGAGTGAGGAGACCGACGCTGTGTCCCTTGTACATAGGGACACAATCAGTCACCTCCCCCAGTCACCCCCTCCCCCCTACAGTTAGAACACAATGTAGGAGAAACTTTTAACCCCTTCCCCGCCCCCTAGTGGTTAACCCCTTTCCTGTCAGTTACATTTATACAGTAATCAATGCATATTTATAGCATTGTTCACTGTATAAATGTAAATGGTCCCAAAAATGTGTCAAAAGTGTCTGATGTGTCCGCTATAATGTCCCAGTCCCGGAAAAAAATCGCAGATCGCCGCCATTCCTAGTAAAAAAAAAAAAATCATAATTATGTCCCCTATTTTGTAGGCAATATAACTTTTGCGCAAACCAGTCACTATACGTTTATTGCGATTTTTATTTTTATTTATTTTTACCAAAAATATGTAGAAGAATACGTATCGGCCTAAACTGAGATAAACATTTTTTTTTTTTTTTTTTTTAAATGGGATATTTATTATAGCAAAAAACAAAAAATATTGTGTCTTTTTTCAAAATTGTCGCTCTGTTTTTGTTTATAGCGCAAAAAATAAAAACCGTACGGGCAATCAAATACCACCAAAAGAAAGCTCTATTTGTGGGGAAAAAAAAGGACGTCAATTTTGTTTGGGAGCCACATCGCACGACCGTGCAATTGTCAGTTAAAGCGACGCAGTGCCGGAAGCTAAAATTTGGTCTGGGCAGGAAGGGGGTGTAGGTGCACAGTAGGCAAGTGGTTAAACTTTCTAAAATTAAATAGGTAACCTGCTTTTCTATTGTAGTAATTACAGTCCGCTCCTTCCTCCCACCCATCCCCCCCTTTCCTTCTCTCCCCCCTAACCCAATACCCTTCCCCTTTCTCCCCCCTCTTTTTCCTCCCCTTTTTCACCAGTTTTTCCCCCCTCCCCCCTTTATGCCTTCTCTCTCTTCCTTCCCCCTCTCCCCCTTTACTGCAGCAATGCTGCCTCCACTTCTCCTTTCCCTGTTTACTACTTCATTGGAATCTTTCATACTATTTATCTACCATCCTATACATATTCATCTTAACTATTTTAGATACATTTTTCGCCAACAATCCCCCATGTCCGCCGTGGGGGGGGGGGACTTAGTGGTGTCCTGGGACCCCTTCTGCTTTTGGGCTTCTGGGTAAGCAACCACTCAAATGTTACTGCTGACCTTTATTTATTATATGTTTGTCAAACTTTGTATACATATGTTCTAAATAAATTACCCATTTTAATAGATTATTCCTCCTGATGAAGCAGCATTAAGACCGCGCAACTAGTAGAGGACCTTTAATCTACAAGGATAATTCCATTACCAGATATCTCTTTTTGGGAGAAACCTAAGAGTAATTGTATACTGGAAGGTTTAATCTCCCGTTTTAATGGTATATTGATTTTGTTCAATTGTATGTTTTTATATGTAATAAATTATATTTTTATTGAAGTTGATTGTCTATCAGTACCAGGATGTCCGTAAGCAATTTTCCTTTGGTGTGAACAAGGCCGACAAGGCTGAAACGTGTTAACATCTGCTGTATGAACATTGTGTCTTTTATGGAGAATTAATAAATCTGAAGATTTTTAAGAGCATGTATGGCATTGTGGATCGTCTGCTTCTATAACTGTGTTTGCAGCCATGCGACTGCTTATCCTGCACCCGGCAGCTCTAGAGGATCTCTTTATCTTATTAGGATGTAGCACCTTAATTTTACTTCATGGACTCCTACTTAATGGTCCTGATTGTACCTAAGTTATGTATGATGATGCTTTGTTTCTTGTTTTTAGTTTTATGGTGTATATTGTGTAAGATACAAGCCTGGGTATGCCTAATTGGCTCTGCTTTGTACTTATACCAATGACACCTAATAAAGAGAATAAAAAAAAAATCCCCTCCTAAGCAATATGCTGTAAACACATTTTTAATCTTCAGTAACAAGAGTTGTACCGATTTCAACTTAGAATCTGGAAAAGTAAGTGCAGCAAGTGAGGAGCTGCAATGAAAGAATCTTTCGTGTTCCTATACACAGAAGGCAGAGATGCAAATAATTAACTTACTGTAGGTGTTAGAGTAATTTCACATGTAAAGTATAAGCTGTATGTATTGATTTCCAGATAATTAGAAAACTGATGAATTTGTACTGTACATGTCTATGCACAGCTGAGAAAATTCTGTTTAATCACACTTTCTAGCCATGTCTACTAGTTTCATAAAATGGTGTTAATTTAATTTATACACACTTTCTACCCAATCCTGTTCAAAGGTAGAGGGGCATGGAAGGTAAAAGCAGACCTTCTACTACATCCAAAGAACTCTTTGGAATAAGGTTGAATACATCATATACAGTGCCTTGAAAAAGTTTTTATAACCCTTGAAATTTTCCATATAATGTCATGTTACAACCAAAAACGTAAACATATCTTATAGGGATTTTATGTGATAGACCAACACAAAGTGAGATATAACTGTGAAGTGGAAGGAAAATTATAAATGGTTTTCATATTTTTTTTACAAATAAATATCTGAAAAGTGTGGCGTGCAATTGTATTCAGCCCCTTTTACTCTGAGTTCACCTGTGTGTAATTTAATCTCAGTATAAATATAGCTGTTCTGCATAGCCCTCAGAGGTTTGTTAGAGAATCTTAGGCCACATACACACGATCGAACATGTCCGCTGAAACTGGTCCGCATACCAGTTTCAGCGGACATGTTCGATCGTGTGTATGGCCTATCGGACCGTTTTCCAACGGACAAAAGTTTCCAAACATGCTTAGAAACCTGTCCGCTGGAAACCTGTCCGTCGGACATGTTCGATGGTTAGTACATGAAATCATCGGACCAAAATCCCCCGCATGTGCAGAATCAAGTCGACGCATGCTTGGAAGCATTGAATTTCGTTTTTTCATCACGTCGTTGTGTTCTACGTCACCGCGTTCTGGTCCGAGGGGATTTTGGTCCGATGGTGTGTACGCACATCAGACCAACAGACCACCTCAGCCTGGTCCGATGAAAACGGTCCGTCAGACATGTTTCATCGGACATGTCTGATCGTGTGTACGCGGCCTGAGTGAACAAGCAGAATCATGAATACAAATGCACGCCACAGTTTTCAGATATTTATTTGCAAAAATAATTGAAAACCATTTATCATCTTCCTTCCACTTCACAATTATGTGGCACTTTATGTAGGTCTATCACATAAAATCCCTAAAAAATAAGTTTTTGGTTGTAACATGACAAAATATGGAAAATTTCAAGGGGTATGAATACTTTTTCAAGGCACCATATAGACACACTTAATAGTACAATAGGTACAAATGTCTGAATAAATCACATCAATCATAATATAGCAAGTGTACAGTATTTCCTACACTCAAACTATAGTATACCTAAAGGAATTCATGCATGTACATAGGCAAATTAAGTACCACTCAGTCATATAATACCTGATGTAGTGAATACATACTGTATATTAAATTAGTATCCCCAAAAAATAGCAAGAGGAACCAGAGTCAGACCCTGATTTAAAGAGAGCAGAGAAGAACCCAGCATTTAAGTGGTACACATTTTCAATTCTTATTAGCACGTTGATAAACTGTATAGAGAAAACTATAATGTCTCATTGTTGGTTGAAAACTAGTGCTGGTAATAGTGGTCTGCAAACCTTTAAAGCTAATTATACTTATGATAATTATACTTTTTTTTTTTTCATTTGTTTTTAGTGCATTTTGAAAATGACACCTCTAATGCCTCATACACACGATCGGAATTTCCGATGGAAAAAGTCAGACTGACTTTTTCCATCGGAAATTCCAACCGTGTGTATGCCCATCAGACTTTTTCAATCGGATATTCCAAGGAATTCCGTTGGAGTTTACATAAAGAACATGTTCTCTTTTACTCCAATGGAATTCCATCGGAATTCCGATGTATGTTTGGCTGGGCAAAAGCCTGATCGTGTGTACAGGGCATGAGGATGTGTGATGTGGATAGCACTTAAGCAGGGAGGCAATAAAAGAAAACTATCCTTATTGTTGCCCCTGATAAGCTGGTGCCAACTGGGTCTGTACTCAGGGACTGGAGAATCTTAAGGACGATTAGGGTTTACCATGAAAATGTGGCCCTTGCTTAAAGCGGTTGTATACCCATTTTTTTCACTTTGACCTACAGGTAAGCCTATAATAAGAATATCTCCTAAACCTGTATGTTTTAGGAGATATCCCCCTGCATGCAGCTGCTGACTTCAGTCCAGCAGATGCCGGACCTTGCCGGAGAGGAGTCTCCCAGGCGCATGCGTGGGATTGACGATATCGCGGCTCCGGCCACTCACAGCGCCGGAGCCGCGATACCCAGAAGACACGTCGAGGGGAAAATGTCCACTCCCTCGGCGTGACCGAGATCATCTACCGATGCCTCGTTCTAAGGTAAGTATTTCATACTAGCTCATTATACCTTTCCCTTACTATAGCTTTAACCACTTAAGACCCGGACCTTTAGGCAGCTAAAGGACCTGGCCAGGTTTTGCGATTCAGCACTGCGTCGCTTTAATTGGCAATTGCGTGGTCGTGCAACGTGGCTCCTAAACAAAATTGGCGTCCTTTTTTTCGTCCTTTTGGTGGTATTTGATCACCTCTGCGGTTTTTATTTTTTGCGCTATAGAAAAAAATGCAATATTTTTTACTTTTTGCTATAATAAATATCCCCCAAAAATATATAAAAAAAACATTTTTTTTCTCAGTTTAGGCATATTCTTCTACCTGTTTTTGGTAAAAAAAATCGCAATTAGTGTTTATCGATTGGTTTGCGCAACATGTATAGTGTTTACAACTAATGGCGGCGATCAGCGGTTTTTTTTTGTGACTGTGACATTATGGCGGACACTTTGGACAATTTTGACACATTTTTGGGACCATTGTCATTTTCACAGCAAACAATGCATTAAAAATGCATTGTTTACTGTGAAAATGACAATTGCAGTTTGGGAGTTAACTACAAGGGGGCACTGAAGGGGGTAAATGTGACCTCATTTGTGTTTCTAACTGTGGGGGGGTGTGGCTGTAGGTGTGACGTCATTGATTGCGTTTCCCTATAAAAGGCAACACACAATCAATGACAGCGCCACAGCTCTCCCCATTCTTCAGCTCCGGGGACCGATCGCGGGACTCCAGCGGCGATCGGGTTTGCGGGTCCCGCACTCACGGTCACTGAGCTTCGGACCAGGTCGCGCGCCCGCGACCCATGGCTGGGCACTTAAAGTGGACGTACCTGTACGTGCTTGTGCCCAGCCGTGCCATTCTGCCGATGTATATGTGCAGGAGGTGGTCCTTAAGTGGTTAAGCCTGGTACACGCTACATTTTATAGCTGTCAGCTCCGGTCGGAGACACTGTACTAACCATGCAAGGTTAGTACAGCAATCTTCCCTGCCGAGCTGTTGTGTTCTGACAGGACGACGACCAGGTGGACAACCCCCTCTTCCCTAGTACACTCCGATTAGCGATCTTTACCATTGTCTGAGAGCACTGATTGGGAGTCGGTCGGCTGCTGCCCATTGTGTTATTGAATTTTGACAGCAGAGACTCCTCCTTGGTTGCAGCCCTGACTGAATAATTTTTTTTCAACAAGCCCATTCATGAAAAGTCAATCATTAGATCAATTTCTCAGGAACGGCCATAGACAGATCAAAATTAATCTGGTCCTTGCTTAAAGCGGAGTTCCACCCAAAAATTGAACTTTCGCTTATCATGTTCCTCCCCTTCTGGTGTCACATTTGGCACCTTTCACGGGGGAGCAGATACCTGTCTAATACAGATATTTGCTCCCACTTTCGGCGATAGATCTCCACAAAATCTGTGGCGATCTACGCCATGTCCGACCCCTCCTTCGTCTCCCCCGCTGTCTTTTTTTCCGGAGGAACTCCGCTACCGCGTTTCCCCGAAAAGAAGACCTACCCTGAAAATAAGCCCTATTTAAAGTGGTTGTAAACTGCTAGAATCCTCTCTATTACAGTTTTAATAAGTGTAGATTGTGTGTGTGTTTATGCGATCTAGTTGTGCCAAATACCTTCGGCATATCGCTGACCTCCCACTGCTCTCAGCTGATCTCACGCTGCTCTCCTCTTCTCCTCTAAGCTGTCCGTGTGGGATCTCAAGCCCCCCTCCCTCTGCAGTTCTCGAAGCTTGGAAGAGGCTTCCGACGGGGCACAGAAGTGCCGAGCGGCGCACAGCTGATGTCACACTGCTTTGCTCTTTTGCAAGCTGTCAGCGGGGGATGTTGGGACCCCCCTTCCTCTGCAGTGCTCGGAGCTGGGATGAAGGCTCAGGCTGGCCATGGAAGCACCGAGCAGCGCTCAGCTGATGTCACTCTGCTCTTCTGCAAGGATGTCAGGCCCCCCTCCCTCTGCAGTGCTCGAAGAGGGGAAGAGAGCCTCGGTGGGTTACAGATGTGCCAAGCACTATAAGAAGGTATGTGGCACTAATGGATTGCAGAGACATACACATTTTGCAATATGTGGTGCTGTATGAGTGGATTCTAGGATTTTACAAGCACTTTACACGGTTCCACAGGGGATTTCTGACTGGCATGGGGGAGAGAAGACAGCACATGGCATGATAAGACCTACCCTGAAAATAAGCCCTAGTGTGTTTTTGGCTGCCAAAATTAATATAAGACCCAGGCTTTTTTTCGGGGAAACACGGTATAAGCCTTTCTCACTTTCCGGACAACAGGGGGGAACAAGTTTCCATCTTATCCATGTGCACTAACAATGAAAAATATTGTAGATTGTACTATATAGCAGTACGAAAATAACATCTAAAGAACTAATACTTTAATGAAATGTGACTTGTTAATATGGGTTACTGCACATTTCATTACATCTTAGAATTGATAATAGAGCTGATAATACACTCCACACAACATATATGTAGAGTATATCACTTGGCTACTCACCTGTTCTTTAATAACTGTTACAGTAGCATCAGCTACGTTCATAATAACTGGAACCCATTCTTCTTTGTCTGATTGTTCGATAAGCCCTTCAATGACGTCATTGACAATATCCATCCCTTAAATAAAGAAAAGCAAAGGGCACTCATTTTCATCTATAACCAAGCAACAACATTAATTAGTTAACTGTGAATAAGAGAACTTTAAATCACAAGGTGCCTACTATTCCTTTATTAATCAGAAATGTTTCTTCTGCATCCTTACCTGGTTTAATTTTACAATGTTACTGGTTCTTTACTCTGTGTATAAAAATGGCGCACTGTTCCTTTAAATTATATGAAATAAGATAAGGGCAGACACCAATATGACTCCAAAATGTGAAAAGTGAACAAAAATAAAAATAAATTAAAAAATAAATAGCATATACGTATACAGCAATCAGCAATATGCTTAAAATAAATCAAAATCCATAAAACCAATTTATGTTACATAGTTACATGTTTTATATATATATATATATATATATATATATATATATATATATATATATATATGAAACAAACTCCAAAATGTGCCAAATGAATAAAGTGTTCAGTGCATCCACTTTATAATTGTGCTCCAGTGTTCCAAACGTGCTCCTTTTGAAAAAAAGACAGCCTCTTACCAGATAACATGGATCTCAGTTACAGAGACAAGACAAGCCTGTGTGCCATCTTCTCCCCAATGATGGATCTTCCAATCCCAGAAGAATCAATTTTTGGAGAATTGAATCAGCCAGAGCATACATGTGACTTTATCGTGGCCAGAGCTTGGGTGACACCATGGCCCTCTAATTGTTCATGTGTAATTTTAAACTTAAAATGTGAAGATTGCACACAGGCTTGTTTGCTCTCTGCAACCGAGATCCATGTCACCTGGTAAGAGGCATGCCTTTTAAAGGAGCATGTTTGGGGCACTGGAGCACAATTATAAAGTGGACTTTTTTTTAGGTGCACTGAGCCCTTTATTCATTTTGCACATTTTGGATTTTGCTTCATACACTTATATATATATTTATCACATCAATTAGTTTCATGGACTTTGATTTTGTTTTATTTTAAACATATTGTTGATTGCTATATACTTATATGCTATATATTATATGAATACATTTTTATTTTTGTTCACTATTCATATTTTGAAACCATATTGGTGTTTGCACTCATCTTATTTCATATATATATTAAAAGAACAGCACACCATGTTTATACACATTTTTAGCAGTCTAGTATTCAGATCATTGGGTTGCAGCAGTTCACAACATCTATATTGGCCCAGCATATACACCTTTTCTTTTTCTATTGGTTATTTACTCTCTCTAACTTCCTGGAGTTCAAATCCTGATGAATTCAATTTCTCAACCTCTTTGGCTAGCAAGAGCATTCTCTTGAGACAGAGCTATTGTATGTCAGGCCAGTAACAACATGAAACTAAAAGACACAGTAGTTGATTTAACAAGGGCAGGTGTAGTTGCTCCAGAGATTAGTACATGAGGTAAAGCTTCACTTTCCAAAGAATACTCAATCGCATGCAAAGAAAATGAAAAAAAGAAACAGCATTTTTGCTTGCAAATGTTTGGATGATGGCAGTCAGCAGAGCTTCACATTTGCTAAACTCTGGAGCAACTGCACTTTACAAAGTCAACAGTCTTTTTGTCTTTAGTAAATAACCCCCCAGAGTGTCATAAAGAAGCCTTTCTGACTATTAGAGATTATAGCAGCCATCTCATGTCCCATAGTATCTACTCTTTGGCCGGAAGTTCAAAATCAAAACAGATTACATTTAATCAGGTAAAACAGAAGCAATCAAATACAACAAATAAAAAAAAGGAAAAGCAAATTTCTCTCACTTGCCTTATATTTGCTGTTCATCAGTACTAGCTTTCCATTCAATTAAAAGGTACATTTGTTTGCCCGAGTAGGAGGTTAGGCTTACAAAGACACTAATCTTTTGACCTTTTTCAATTTTTCACTGTCCCATGATCGGGGAAGAGAAGTCAATGCTACCAAGACAACAGTCATTTTAGTACTGGCAGAGGAGGAGGAAGAAGAAGCAGCAAAGTATTGCTGGTAATGTTAGTATAGGGGGATGTAGGGAGGTGGCATGAAATTTAGATTTGATCATTTTGTAAAGTTCTATACAATTGAATTAGCTTATACACTTGTTATTTACCTGTTGGTCTACCGCATGGCAGCATGCCAACATACTGCACATGAAACTTCTGCACAAGTTCTGTCTTTGGTGTTGGGAATTCTACTGCAGATGAAAAATGACAGAGTTAAAAAGGTGACACTATTAATACAAATCAGAAAGATACAGTTGTGCGCCTAGAAACATAATATAGCATTCTGCAGACAGGCAAAGCCTTTTTCTAGCTTCTAATAACAATTTACACAATAGATATCCAAAGCCACATCTATACCATAAAAGCCCTCAACTCACTTTTAAAGTAGAACTAAAAGGCAAAACTTTTTTTCTCATTTTGGACAGGTTAGGAAAATTATAACCCCCGGGAGTTTTTGCCATTTGTGCCCCATTGGGTTATTTCTTTTCACTTTCTGCCCTTTAGCCAAATTAAAGTGTAAGTACACCCTAAAACTAAAATTCCTGCAGCTACAGACATTCAAATTCTAAGGCCTCGTACAGACGAGTAAATCCATTTGTTCAAATCGGTCGGACCGACCGATTTGAACAAATCTGTCTGCTGGAATTTTGGTTTGCTCGCGTGTACACACGAGCAAACCAAAATCCCCGCCAGCAGACAGCGCGCTGACGTGTCGGTGACGTGGCGGTGACATTGACGCCGCCACGTCACCGCACCAGGAAGTAAAACACTTCCGCGCATGCGTCGAAATCATTCGGCGCGTGTGCGAGAAGACATGTCTGCTGGTTAGCATACTAACCAGCAGACATGTCGGGCGGACGGGTTCCCAGCTGAAATCTGTCGGGTGGCCAAATCCGTCTGTTTGCCCGTACACACGATCGAATCTGTCTGCTGAAACGGTCTAGCAGACCGTTTCCAGCAGACAGATTTGATCGTGTGTACGAGGCCTAAGACTAAACTATCTAGGCCTGTAAAGAAGAAATCAGTATACATACCTTTTCTGAAGCCAATCCAGTCTCCAGTGGCAGAAGCTCTGCAGAGGACACAGTCGACAAGGGCTGTGAAATTAATGGGGAGTGACATCACCCATAGACTTACTAAGTGGCTTCTGTTGTCAACCTGTCCTCTGCACCCGCTTTACAGGGATAGTGTTAGGGTTAGTGTATATTTGTAGATGCAGGGATTTTAGTTTTAGGATGGGCTTCTACTCTAAGAAGTACGAGGAGATCCCTTCAAAGTGTAGGAATCTCTGATTGTCACCAGGGTCACCAGATTTAAAGCTACCTTCGCTATCTGCTGTATCTTATGCCTCGTACACACGACCGAGAATCTCGTCGTAAAAGAAATGTTGTTTTCCTCGACAAGGTTCTTGTCAAGCTTGACAAGATTCTTGTCAAGCTTTCCTTGCAAACACACTGTCGAGACAAAATCTCGTCGTTCTCAAACGCTGTGACATACAACACGTACGACGGCACTATAAAGGGGGAGTATGATTCCACTGGCGCCAACCTTGGGGCTGCTTTTGCTAATGTCATGTTACCACGTGTTATGTAAAAGTTTGGTGAGAGACGATTCACGCTTTTCAGTATGTTACAGCGTGACGAACGCTACGTTTACCGAAGATGTGCTCCCGTCTCATACTTTATTCTGAGCATGCGCTGGTTTTTAGGCATTCACACGAAAGTGTTTCTCATCCTAAACCCGCCCGACGAGAAACACCATGAGGAAATTCAGACTCCCGATGAGAAAAAAGAAAGCATGTTCTCTTTTTTTCCTCGTCAAGATCCACAACAGTTTTCTCTACGAAAAACATATACTGTACACGCCCGTTTTTCTCTGCAAAAAAGCTCTGCCAGCAGTTTTCTTGATGGTTTTTGCCGAGGAAAATGGTTGTGTGTACGAGGCATAAGAGATTGATGTGCCACCATAACCTGCTTTTTTCTTCTCAAAACGAATACTGTATTATCTGTCAATCTGATAAAACTGTTCAGAAGAATTCAACTATAAGCACAAAACAGAGCTGGGCAAATGATCCACAACTTTCCTATTGTAGTTAGTAGTAGAACATGTTGTATTCATTATGTTATGTCTGTACAAACAGGTCCTAGCAAAATGAAAACGAATATGTCTGATCTTAACATCATAAGAGGTCAAGTTGCTTTACACTGTATAATTTGCCTACCTAAGTATTTGGTCAAATTGACCCATAATTCTCTATCTCAATCTCTCAATGTCCAAGCCTGGCTGGCTTTAAAAAACTATAAATAATAGTAACAATCATGCCATTCTTCTACATAGACAATGGCTGTAATTTTATATGTCAAACCCACAACCAGATATTGTCATACATATGGACACTAGATTAAAGTACAAGAACTTCATAGAACTTTTTAAAGCATAAAAATAAAAGGAAAATACATCTAAAGTACACATATGTTTTCCATACCTAGCTATAGAAACTGCAAAAAATAAAAAAACGATGACGACTAGATAGGCACCCCCTTTAGTATCGATTCTTAGACACCATACACACTATACAACTTGTGTTCTCTGATTTCCTTTAGATTTACCAAAACCATGTAATGCAAGGGCCTCAAAAAATGTTTTTACGTTTGACCTCATATTATATGGTTTTGGTAAATCTAAAGGAAAAAATCTACAGAAAATTGTATAGTGTGCATCCAGCTTTAGACTTACAAATATTTTACTGAGTTATAATATCATTAATAGTCTTATGTCATGACTGACAGCTTGTGACATCAAACATGTAATACAGGGTACATCCATGATACTCCATATACAAAAGAATGCTGGGTTTTATAATGTTTCGAGGCTCCCTTTAAGTAAACTAGCTAAGCTGGCTACACACAATACAACTTTTATACAACTTTCCTTTAGATTTACCAAAACCATATAATATGAAGTCAAACCTAAACACTTACAAATTATATGCAATCAGGCAGGCGTATGGTGGTGGTGGTGTTGCCCAATTGTCCATACTCTATGGACTTAAGTGTACAATATGTTGAAAACACTATTCAATGTTGATATTCGGGTGCTCCCTAGCCACTTGACCTCCAGAAGATTTTACCCCCTTATGTCAAGAGCTTTTTTTTGCTATTAGTCACTGAGCTACTTTAACTGGCAATTGCGCTGACATACAACACTCTACGCAAATGACATTTTTTATTTCACACAAATACATTTTTTTGGTGGTATTTGATTACCACTGTGTTCTTTATATTTTACGATATAAACAGAAAGTTTAGATAAAAAAATATGTTTTTATTTTCTGCCAAAATAACATTAAAATAAAATTTCTTCATGAATTTTGTATTAATGTGATGTATTCTGCTAGATGTCTTTGGTAAAAAAAAAATCCCAATAAGCGTATATTATTTGGTTTGCTTATTTATAGCGTCTGGCATAGATGCGCTTTGTTTAGTGGCAGTATAGAAAAATATGCACTGGATGTTCACTAATAAGAAATTGACTAAACTTACTGGCACCATGTGTAAATTTCACAAAATGTGGATCTCACACTATTGACATCTGATTTCAATCGGCGCATTCTGAACCCTTGAGTAAGGATGAGCTCCGGCGTGTTCGCATGGTAAACGTGCAGAGCCCGACAGGAAGTGTGCACGGCGCTGCGCTAATCACAGCCAGGGAGACATTTCCCGATCTCTGCAGCCGAGCATCGGGAAATGTCTCCCTGGCTGTGATTAGCGCAGCGCCGTGCACACTTCCTGGCGGGCTCTGCACGTGTACCATGCGAACACGCCGGAGCTCATCCTTACCCTTGAGGCATGTGATGTATCACTTGATAGCGAGATTACTTTAACATGGATTCTGAGGTGCTTTTTTCCTACTTTCTGTACCCCCTGCTTTCTTCTACACTTCTTGTTTATTCTCTATAGTTGTATGTTAGGAGACAATAAGATCCTCTGGCATATGCTAAGCCATCTGGTCAGTCTACTGCAAATATCTTGCATTGTTTAACTGACTTAAGTCTTTATATACTGGATTTTGCTAATGAATATATGTATTGTTTTATGTGACTGTATTTGCCGCCATAAAAAAAAAATAATACAAATGATTTAACTGAAATACTTATGTGTACTATTTTATTTTTATCTTATTAAAAAAAAATGGGCGATAACTACAGTTTTTAGTTGGAATGTGTGACAACTTTTAAACATTTGCAAGACGGGGGCGTGGCCAAGAGCGGCATGTGAGCGGACGTGTCTCACAGAGCTCCCTGGAAGCATACTTCATTGATCCTTCTCCCGGCCGAAATACCGTGCGATTTCTATACGGGATAACGTCTGGCAGCACAGCCGTACTCGAGGCACACATTGATCCACTCACCCGCCCGATCACCGGCATGATGACCCGCAAACAGCTCAAGGGAGACGAGCTGCAGGACTTACAAAATGGCGCCGCGGCACCCTGGAAAGCGCGAGGAGACAAGAAGGATGCGGGTAGGAACCCCCCCAAGACTCCTAAAGCCCAGGGAAAAGAGGTAACTAAGGACATGGTGTATTATGCACAAAAACTTAACAACATAGCAGACCATACCTCTGATGAGGAGCTGGTCGCTGAGCCAGACATCTTCCAAGCACTGGCGCCGGGGCCTCCTTCCTCATCACAGCAGGCCTCAGCCCAGATTACACCTACAGTGCATACAGGGGAGGAGGAGGAAGATGAGGGCTCTGAACAACCCACGCTGGCTCAGATTCTGAGAGCGGTGAATAAATGCACAGAATCGGTGCAGACGCTGCAACAACATTTTGGGGGGTTGAAGGAGGAGGTGGGACTGATTCGCCACGATCTCTAAAAAATCAGGGAGCGCACCACGGCGGTGGAGGGCCGTGTCAGCGAGGTGGAAGACAGGATGGCCCCTCTTGTTAGAGAGCTACAGATCACAGCCAGGACAGCGACTGCTAATGAGAACCGCAACGAAGACATTGAGAACCGTTTGAGGAGGAGCAATGTGCGCATAGTGGGCCTCCCTGAGAAAGCGGAGGGCCGGGATCCTACCGCGTTTGTAGAAGCCTGGCTGCAAGAAGTTTTTGGCAAAGATGCTTTTACACCCTTTTTTTCTGTGGAGAGGGCGCACAGAGTGCCACCCAGACCTCTCCCCCCTGGTAACCCGCCACGAACCATGCTTGCTAAACTTCTCAACTTTAAGGACAAAGAAATCATCCTGAGACTGGCCAGAGAACGGCGCAACATTCAATTTAATGGAGTGCGGGTGTCCTTTTACCCCGATTTCTCGGCTGAGGTACAGAGGCGTAGGGCCAAATTTGGGGAAGTAAAGAGGAGATTACAGCGCCTACGAGCTAACTACGCAATGCTCTATCCTGCAAAACTCCGGATCGTTGCAGGAGGCAGGGCCCAGTTTTTCGAATCAGCGGCGGATGCCTCATCATGGCTGGATATGAATGAACACGTGATTCGTCAGGTGGAGAGACCGGCGGCAGACGAGGACTGATTTATCCTGATATGCCGGACTGAGTACAGTGATGGACCGGGAGAACAATATCTATAGAGAGGGAAAGAAGGCCTTCATTTCCCTTGCCAGGATCGGAGCGAACTGAATTATTTACTGACCGGTCTAATTGTTCATGCGACTTGGATCACACACCGAGTGCCCAAGGAGGCGCTGGAAAGAAGCCATGGGATGCACGTTGCGCCCGTGGCAAGTTAAGGGCTCAGGTTTAGCCCAGCAGCAGTATTCTGCAAAGTTGATGTTTTTTGTTGTTCCTTATATGGTTTCACTGTTTTTTCTTTTTTTGTTTTTGTTGGATGTTGCTCTCTTCCTCACACACCCAGAAAGGCCGTCCTCCCAGAATCACACTCCCAGCCATAGGACTGAGGCTCCCCGGTATAAGCACGATCTAAGCGGTGAGATATGGGTAAACACTCCATACTGGGGTATACCTGACTGTCTGAAGTTGATGACCCATGTCCTGCTACTCCCTTTTGTTTTTTTTTCTGACTTTTTTGCATTTTCACTGTCGTCCACCCAGGAGGACGCTGATCTTACATTAGCAAAGCTATGTGTTGTATGCCCGCTGGTCAGGTTGGGGGGAGATGGTGATTGTCACGACGGGTGGAAGTTTGATATGACATGTGATGCCGTTTTAACTGAAACATGATGACGGGGATTGCTGTAATTTCATGGAATGTACGGGGTTTGAGAGATCCACTTAAACGTACTATGGTGTCCACCTCCCTCAGGAAACATTTTCCAGCTATATGTGTCCTACAGGAGACTCATTTGACTCCGGACACTAAGTCATGGATGGGGTTTGCTTGGGCAGGCTGGACATATCACTCCACTCACACCTCATATTCAAGGGGTGTGAGTGTATTGATACATAAATCTCTGGACTTTCAGCTAATAGACTCTAGAATTGACCAGGAGGGGAGATATGTGTTTTTATTATGCAAAGTATATCAATTGACGCTCATTCTAGCTGCAGTATATGTTCCTCCCCCATTTAGCCCACAGATATTGCGCACCCTCCTGGCCTTTCAGCTGTGCAACCCTGGTGTCCCCTTGGTGGTAGTGGGCGATTTCAATGGTATTATAGACCCTTGCTTAGATAGACACCCAGCCCCGGGGGGAGCCCCGGGGATGACGAGGTCAGCCATGGCAAAGTTTATGGAGGAGGTGGGGTGGGTGGACCCATGGAGACTAAGGAACCCCCTGGAGAAACAATTCTCATGCTTCTCCAAGACACATATGTCCCTGTCCAGGATAGATCTGTGTGTGTGCTCGGCTTCTGCAACTCAGTATGTAGAGGATATACAGTATCTCCCCCGGTGTATCTCAGATCACTCCCCCATTTTACTCTCCCTGAGAGTTAGGCCACTCACTACTCTCCCGCGGGCACCGTGGAAGCTCAATGCCTTTTGGCTTAACCTATTCCCCTCACATGAAAAAGTTGAAAAAGAGATTGTGGCCTACTGGCAGAGGCACGCAGATCATCCTGGTACAGACACTGCCTGGGATGCTTTTAAGGCCTTCCTGAGAGGAGTTTTCATTGCGGAGGTGAATGCCATTAAACACCACACGACAGAACAAAGGGAACAGTTAGCACAGATGGTAAAACGCTTAGAAGCGGAATATATTGCCAACTCTGGGGAGGGCTCTAGGGAAGCATGGATAGCGGCACAGGACGCATTGACCAGACTTGACTCCTCTAGGGCTGACAAGAAACGTTTTTTTTCTAAAATGGCTTTCTACGAAGAGGGGGAGCAGACAGGCAAACTCCTGGCCAAGATAGTGCAATCACAACAGACGTCCCCGTCCATCGGAGCTCTGAGGACTGAGGGAGGTAAACTTGTAAACACTCCCGACCGGGTGATGAGGGAACTGGTTAGATTCTATTCTGACCTGTATGAATCAAAACAAACACACACTAGAGAGGAGACTCGGGAATTTCTGCAAGGGATAGAGCTACCGTGTTTAACGGAGTCCCAGGCGGAGTCCCTTGAGGCTCCTATCACCATTGAGGAGATGATAGAGGCGGCTAACTCGTTTCCAAATGCTAAGGCACCAGGGGATGATGGCATCCCGATCGAAGTATACAAACAGTATGGGGAAGTTGTGCTCCCGAAGCTGCTGCACACTCTGAACGCGGCCAGGGAGTCACAGCGGCTCCCAGACTCCATGAGACAAGCAAGCATAGTTTTGCTACTTAAACCCGGAAAGGATCCACTAGATCCTGGCTCCTATAGGCCAATCTCGCTCCTGCAAAGCGATATAAAAATACTAGCAAAGGTTCTCGCAATAAGGTTGAATAAGGTGATAACGGCAATCATACACACAGATCAATCTGGTTTCATACCGGAGAGGTCCACTGCTATAAATCTCAGGAGGTTGTTTATCAATATGCAATCTACAGCAGATAATATGGGGGATAGAGCACTACTGTCTTTAGATGCCCATAAAGCTTTCGATAGCATAGAATGGCAGTACCTGTGGGCGACACTGACCAGATTTGGATTCGGACCTGTGTTTCAGTCCTGGGTGCGGCTCCTGTACGACTCCCCCTTGGCGGTTATTAGAGAGGAGGGCAGAGTGTCTTCTCCCTTCCCGCTGCACAGGGGGACCCGGCAGGGTTGCCCCCTGTCACCTTTGCTGTTCGCGGTAGCTATAGAACCGTTAGCAGCCCTGGTACGGTCCAACCCCCTGATTACGGGATTTCAGTATGGTCTGACGCACGAAAAGATTATGTTATACGCGGATGACACCATGCTGTTATTGGGGGACACGTCGGGTTCCCTCCGGGAGGCGATGTCTGTGGTTCAGACCTTTGGTTCCTTTTCTGGCCTACTGATTAATTGGACTAAGTCCGCAATAATGCTCCTGGACTCGGTGAACCCGCAGGGTCCCACATTGCAGAATATCCCGGTGGCAACTAAATTTAAATATTTGGGTGTCTGGGTTACCCCCCAGCCGCTCGACTATGTCACTCTTAACCTCACCCCCTTAGTGGGCAGAATTAGAGATAAAATTAAAATATGGTCAAAATTGAAAATGTCCCTAGTTGGTAGAGTAAACCTCACAAAAATGGTGTTTATGCCCCAGTTGCTGTATATTCTTCATAATACTCCCATGGTTGTCCCTCTCAGGGTCTTTAGGATCATCAACTCTCTATTTCGCTCATTTCTTTGGCTTAATAAGCCCCCTAGGATCAAACTAGAACAACTACAAAAACCTAAGGAGATGGGAGGGCTCGCTCTTCCAAACCCCTGGTTGTACTACCTGGCAGCTCAATTACAACACATTGCTCGAGCTATGAGTAAGGGTACGGGGGATCCGGTAGTGGACATAGTACAGTACATGACAGGTATGGACAGCATGGTGACTGGACTCGAATCTTTACAATGCGCCAAGTCGAATAAACTTTTCCCCACATACGCACTAATGCAAAAGATTTGGAATAAAACAAGACAACTACAAAACATAGAGGGTTTTACAGGGCACAGCCCAATTTGGAACAACCGCTACTATGAGGAGCTGATGTCTTTGACATGCGGCGAGCGCTGGAGGAGATACGGGGTCACGCATCTGGTTCATATCTTCTCCGGGGGCCGTCTGCTCACTTTTGCGGAGCTCCGGGAGAAGTTTGAACTACCTCAGGCAATGCATTTTTACTATCTGCAGCTGAGTCATGCCATTAGGGCTCAGGCCGGGAACAACCCCTGGATACTGTCCCCCTCCCCGATCTTTCACTTTATGAGTGGGATAACTGGCTTCAGGGGCTTCATATCAGGCGCCTATGCCATGCTGCTATTGGCGTTTCTGCCGGGCATCCCTGCCAGGGTGGTGACCTCATGGGAGAGAGATGTGGGTGCTTTTGAGGAGGAACAGTGGGAGGAGGCACTGCTAGCTATTCGGGGTTCCACACTTAATGTGGCGCAGCGGCTGTCACAACTGTATATTGTCTTGCGGGTACATTTCACGCCAGCCAGAATGCACAGGATGGGTTTGGTGGATGATGATTCCTGCCCTAGATGTGCCAGGGATCATGGAGACCTCATCCATCTGATGTGGCGATGCCCCAAGCTGCACCTATATTGGGTGGGGGTTCTCAAGACTCTGAGTGAGGTCTTTATGGTTCAGGTACCGCAGACCCCTAAAGTATGTATCTTGGGTATCATACATGATCTGCCACTTGAGGACAGTTCGAAGGAAGCAGTTGGCAGATCCCTCTTCCAGGCCCGCAAACTCATCCTTACCCATTGGAAAGACGCGGATCCCCCTAGATTAGGGGAATGGATAGCTCAGATGCAATTCACACTCAGGGCAGAGAAATATATTTATCAGCACAGGAAACGGAGGGGAAGGTTCGAGTTATTGTGGGCCCCCTGGTTAAATACCCCGGGGCTGGCTCCTTTAGAGCTGGTACTGGACAGGCTGCTCATATAATAACTGGGAGATACGGGGACTCAAATGGTATAATGAGACATCAAGTGGGAGAGAGGAGGGGAGGGCCAGGGGCATGAGTCATTGCCCACACTGGAGTATGATATAGGGTGTGTGAGTTCACAGCTATTTTTCTACCTGTACTATTGTGGACTATGCTGACTTAGTAAAGGGAGAGTGTAGTGGGATAGATGGTTTGTGAGTGCATTGTTATCTTTTTATGCTGTTTGAGGATGGACGAATGCAAATCGTTCAAATTGTTTGTAACCCTGTATTGTTACCATATTATTCAATAAACATCCTTTTTTGAGAAAAAAAAAAAAAAAACATTTGCAAGACACTCTACCCTTTTATAGTGAATCTAAGCCCCAAACCAAAAATTGTATATACTGCAGCTTACTAGTCCTTGATGTGGTGGCTACATTTGTTTTCTTTTTCAAGCTTCTTTTGTTTTCTTTTCACCTGGTGATCCTGCAAATAACACACTTGTTTCTGTTTAGCTATGTCACTCCTCCACTGTATCTATTGAGTGAGCCATGATTGTCACTCTAGACTTCTCTCCTGACATGTATTACAAAAACATTTGTATCTCTTCATCTCCATTACACAGGGGGCAGGGCAATGTGTTGTTTACAGAAGATAGCTATGAAGGAAGATATTCTTCTGTGCAGATTACAGGAAGTGACAAGGACAATGTATTTCTGGCAAAATGCCCTTGTATTCTGTATTTGGTGAAAATGTTCTTAGCTTGAAAAAAGAAAACTAAAACAGCCATCACATAAGGACTGTAAGCTGCATATATTGCAATTTTTTGCTCTTGGGTTTAGTTATCCTTTAACTATTTTAGCAAGTTCTTACAGATCCTGCATTATAAGACGACAATCATGAAGTGCTGCAACATAATAGTGTAGTAACAGTGTCTACCTTGCAGTGGCACATCCAGGCTAGCATGTGGTCTTTCCTGCGAGGAACTGCAAGCCGTAGCTTTGGCATTTTTCCTTTCTGCCATAATCTGTAAGACACCAGGGATTTCCACTGTTAATGGATTTTTTTATAGAATCATTTCATTATTCTCCACTTTTATCATCTTTACTACTTCTTTAGTACTGCTTGGGTTCATTTCTCTACCATCAGCAGAAGCAACAACACAATGTAAGTTCAGAACAGAAAAAACAACATGCATTTTTTGTGTGTCAGTGCAGTAACCAAAGAGCTGGTGGTCCTGGTTTACATCTGTAAAAGGGGTTAAGGGTGCATTGACATGAGCCAGTGTTCACTTCAAACCTTCAATCACGTGAAGATGGGCGGCTAAACGGGCAGAAGTTTCAAGGCAGATACTTATGTACAGATATGTATTCTGTCATTGCTGTGCATAAATAAAGGTTTGTTAAGGAAGAAGCATTGAGTGGCTGGATTTTTGTTGGATTTCAATTACGGTGGACACTTCTGCCTGAGCCCCCCCGTACTCTACTCATACATTGCTAATATAGCAGTAGAGCTTGGGTGAGTCTTTGCATAGATTTGGATTAGCTACAAAAATTATGGCAAATACTGAAAGACACATTTTCAAGTGTTATTACCTAATATGTGTCTTTTTATTAAGCCGTCAAGAGCCAGGGGGGAAGTTGAAGTCAGACGTTGTAGTACGAGTCTCAGATCTTTAAGCTGATGAACAGGGTGAAGTACTAGAACATGGAAAAGTTGAACGTACATTCTAAAAAAACACTGGGGTTGATTTACTAAAACTGGAGAGTAGTAAAATCTGGTGCAGCTCTGCATAGCTTCCAGCCTTTTGTTTAAAGTCTAATTGACCAAGCTGAAGTTAGAAGCCGATTGACACAGCTGCACCAGATTTTACACTCTCCAATTTTAGTAAATCAACCCCACTGTTACCACCCTATGTGTACATTCATACAGCCTAAAAGGAGTGGGCAAATTGTAAGATTTTTTTTTCTGGAAGTAAAACTGCTCTTGTATATGTGATTCAAATCTGTATTTAGGCGTAGTCGCACTATAAGCAGTTATCAGTATGACGGTTTTGTCCAATTTTGACATTTGACATTTTGAGAATGACACAAATATTAATTTTCACAGGGTCTGCTGCCTTGGTTTTTATGATGGCAATTTGCATATACTCCAGAATTTTTATGAAGAGTGATCAAATGAAGTCCCTCTTTGCCATGAAAATGTACTTAATCCCATAAAAAAAAATTTCCACTGCATTTGTGAAAAAGGCTTCAGGGCGTCCAAAAAAAAGTCAAGCAAATGCCAGGACTGTCTCCTACAGTTGGCACCACCAGTGCAGAGCTTGCTCAGGAATGGCAGCAGACAGGTGTGAGTGCATCTGCATGCACAGTGAAGCAAATTCTTTTGGCGATCGGCCTGGTGTCAAGAAGGGCAGCAAAGAAACCGCTTTTCTCCAGGAAAAACATCAGGGACAGACTGATATTTAAAAAAACCTGTCCGGAATAGAAAAAGTAAGCGTTACCATCAGTCCTGTGTTATGCGAACAGTAAAGCATCCTGAGACTATTCATGTGTGAGGTTACTTCTCAGCCAAGGGAGTGGGCTCACTCACAGCCATTAATAAAGAATGGTAGAAAAACATCCTCCGAGAGCAACTTCTCCCAACCATCCAAGAACAGTTTGGTGAGGAACAAAGCCTTATCCAGCATGATAGAGCACCTTGCCGTAAGGTAAAAGTGATAGCCAAGTGGCTTGGGGAACAAAACATCGACATTTTGGGTCCATGGCCAATAAATTCCCCAGACCTTAATCCCATTAAGAACTTGTGGTCAATCCTCAAGAGGCTAGTGAACAAAAAACCCTACCAATTCCGACAAACTCCAAGCAGTGATTATGCAATAATGGGCTGCCATGAGCCAGGATGTGGTCCAGAAGTTGATTGACAGCATACCAGGATGAATTGCAGAGGTCTTCAAAAAGAAGGGTCAACAATACAAATATTGACTCCTTGCATAAACCTAATGTAATTTTCAATAAAAGCCTTTAAAGGGGTTGTAAAGGATTTTTTTTTTTCATAATAAGCATCCTTTACCTGCAGACATTCCTTTTTTCACTTCCTCATTGTTAGTTTTTTTCTCAGAAGTTGCTCTTTCTTCTCTGTTCTGTTCACTTCCTGCTTGTCTGATTGTTACTCACCACCGTGAAGGGAGGCATTACTGCGGTGGTTAGTGACGTGCTCGCCCCCTCCTGGGAACTACATCTGTGCGGCAGGACGCTCTCTACATGTTAGAGACTTCAAGGAGTTGTGAATTACTGGGCGTGCCGCAATGCATACTGGGAAATGTAGTTCTTACATGAACGAGCAGCGCAAACCAGGAAGTGAATGAGAGAACAGAAACTAGAAAGCCGGAGGTGATATAGATGAATAAATTTAATAGGTATTTACTCGTTTTTTAACAGAATCGTTACACTATTCTGTCTGTCTACCTTGCAGACATACATTTTAGGCAAAACATTTTTTTACTTTACAACTCCTTTAACACTTATGAAATGCTTGTAATTATACTGCAGTATACCATAGTAACATCTTATAAAAAAGATCTAAAAACACAGCAGACTTTGTGAAAATTGTTATTTATGTAATTTTCAAAACGTTTGGCCACCGCTGTACTCTCAAGTAAGTAAGCCATTTCATTTAATAGTGAAACCCCCTCATGCATCTTACCTTAGAACAAATTTCGTGAAGACTGGTTGCAATGGCTTTTGCTGGTGTGTCACATCGGAACACGTGGCATTTTAAAATCCTTGTATCCTTGTCTCTGGCAACATATGCAAAATCCCTGTGAGACAAAAAACATTACAGGAACTGAGTTTCATACATATTTAAATAAATGCAGGCATGTTACATCTTTATTTCACAGTAAGATATTTCAGAATATTTTCAGAATATTTTGCATCAAGGCTGCAGCGAGAATGACAGTCATTCCTCGGCTCCTCCTGAGATGTTTGTTGCTTTGTGGCTGGGTAACAAAAAACTGATAAAGATTTGAAGACTGACTTGCTGAGTCGCTGGTAGCTTTAATACATACAAAGAATGGGAATAAGTCATTCTAAAGTGTAATTGTATATTTTCCACCAAGGAGACAAATAAAATATGCTGCAGTGCATTGTAAATGGGCAAAACCAAGGTGTAATAAATCTCCACATGTAGCTTAATTGGAAATCTGGGTTGTTCATTGAAATTCAGGGAACGCATCATTGTACTGAAACTCTGTTCACTTCAAGAAACACTGTACAGAAAAAGCAACATAAACGTGGCAACCATATGTACAGAATAACAAGAGGCTTCTGCTAGACTAAGCAAAAAAAGGAAATCAAATTTGTCCTTGCAGGTACTGTACATCACAGAAGATGTTAGACCATCCTATGGATGTTGTATGTAATATTTCAGATTATAACAAAAATCAAATAATGCATTAATCTATCATAGAACAGATCCCATTAACACAGCTCCCAACTGTCCCTGATTTCGAGGGACTGTCCCTGATTTGGAGCAATGTCCCTCTGTCTCTCTTTCCTCCTCATTTGTCCCTCATTTTGGTCTGATCTATATAGTTGTATAAAAAATGCAATTTTTATCCATCAAAAACTGTGTCCCAATGCTAAACCGTTCAACCAATTTCTAAATTGCTGCATCTGTCAATTCTAAAAGACAGTATAAAGGGATAGTAGTGGTAAAAAAAGTACTTGTGGGTTTAACCACTCATTTTTTTTGTACAATTCTTCTTTAAGGGGGCGTGACAGGGTATGTGTCCTATGCCTACAAACTTTTGTTAATAGATGTCCCTTATCCCCATCAAAACAAGTTGGGAGGTATACATACATCATATTATAGAGATATGGTAACAATAAACCCTTGCTAAGTTTTCAGCAGCCTGTTAGTCAAACCTGCTCTGTTGTCACAGTCCGCCTTCTCAACCAAGATACCATTATCACCAGCCCAACAGAGTTATACATAAATAACTAACAACCTTTTCTGAAATGTAGAAACTAAAAGAATGTCTGTGCGCAAAAAAGAGTGTTGAAGTGTTAACGAATGAAGGGTTCGTTTAGAAATCAAAACAAAGGGTTGTTCCTCTTAATAGGAGTCCCCCAGAATTGCAAGTTAGGCCTTGTACACACGACCGAGAAACTCAACAGAATCCATCAAGAAACTTGGTGGGAGAGATTTTTTGCAGAGGAAAACGGTCGTGTGTATGCTTTTCGTCGAGAAAACTGTCGAGGAATTCGACGAGGAAAAAAAGAGAGCAAGTTCTCCTTTTCCTCGACGGGAGTCTCAATTTCCTCATCGTGTTCCTCGTCGGGCTGGTTTTCGACGCGAAACACGTTGGTGTGTATGCTTAGAAACCTGCCCACCTTCGGTAAAAGTAGCGTTTGTAATGGAAATAGCACATTTGTCACGCTGTAACAGACTGAAAAGTGCAAATGTCTCTTACCAAACTTTTACCTAACACGCAGTAACATGAGATTAGCAAAAGCATCCCCAAGGGTTGTGCCAGTGGAACCGAACTTCCCCTCCCGCGTTTGAGAACGAGGAGATTTGGTCTTGACTGTGTGTACGCAAAGATAGCTTGTCAAGTTTCTCGACAAGCCTAACAAAGAACTTGTCGAGGAAAACGATGTGTCTTTTCCGACGAGTTCCTCGGTCGTGTGTACGAGGCCTCACAAAACAAACTGTGACTAAACAAACATTAGCAAAAACCTGAAAAACCCCCAGCCTTTGCCTCACCGAAAACAAAAACCCCTATCTTTCCCTACTTCCTTTCATTCCCCCTTATTTTTTCCCCTGTAATTAAAGGCTTAATGTGTAGTTGGAATAGACATGAGCCTGTGCTCCGATAAGTATTGTTATTCTCATATGGTAATGAGAGCTTACGTACTAGGCCCTTTTAATTATTGCACCCATACCACTTTTTTTAATAACTGTTTTAACAGTGCTAAATCTTTCATTCAATTTCCAAATGGCTGCATTTGTAAATTTCAAAAGCCAGTAAAAAGGAATAGTAGTGGTAAAAAAAAAGCACTTGTGGGTTTAACAAATAATTTTTTCTTATAGAATGCTCCTTTTGCTAATAGGTGTCCCTCTTTTCCACTTCAAAAAGTTTAGAGGTATGATAGTGTGACATGAATCGCTATATTTGTCAAATTTTTCCTCTAAACAAAAAGTATGGTAATTATTGGGCAGAGAGATCGTTAGCAAACGCATACTTTGAATGTCAAACTTATACAATCACTGTAAAGAATATTTATTTGTTTTGCGCTTTCCACTGAGAAAGGTTGGATAATCCAAGTGCCTTGGCCTTGATTTGTCTTCACAGGTCCGGGTTAGCCTACAGATATATGATGGCTTTTAGAGACAATTAACGTTTGTCTGCAGGTGGCCATATTTTCTATGCCAGCACCCGTTTTGTTGCATTTATCCATATAGCACACAGGACACAGGCTGCCATTAAAATGTCCTTTAAACAGAAGCCCAGTTAAGTTGACTTATTTCTTTATAATGAAATTGGTGCCTTTCTTTGCAAATGAAGTCTAATTATAATATCGAGTGACAAGTGAATTGCTAACGGCAATAATCATGTTAGTTTCTTAAATTAATGGGCTGTACAAGATTTCTAGTTAACAGAACTCCATTATCCTGCTTTCCTATACTTTTGAGATTTATTACAGAAAAATCTGAAATTTAAGAAAATTACTCTCCTCATACAGATATTTTCAAGTGATTTAACACAGGACTGAAGCAGTCTGGACAATGATTTAGCACCACACTTATGATTTTTAATAAAATGTTGAAATTATATGACAGAGGTTACCGCCACTTAATATAGCTGTTAAATGAAGTAGTAAGTTAAGCTGGCATCGCAAAGGCCTTTTTTTTAATCTAGACTGGCATATGAAAGTACAGCCAACCAGATTTCTGAACTTTATTGTAGACAAAGCTTGTTTTACAGAATTACATAAAAAGTTGTAAGAAATACATATGGGCAGGGCCGCCATCAGGGGGGTACAGTCAGTACACCTGTAAGGGGCGCGGTGGTTTCCAGGGACCCGGGTGGCATCCCCCCTTTTTTTCATTGTCAACACCCAAAGCCCCCCTGACCTCTAAGGGGCCCCGGTGGTGCCCAGGATGGCATTCCCCTTTTTTTGTTGAATTATTTTTTGTTCGTCTGTTTGTTTGTCAGCACCAAAAAGCCCCCCGACCTTAATTCCCAGCCCCCCTAGCTTCTCAACTTGCGTCACCCCCCTGCTTCTCAACTTGCGTCACCCCCCTTCTCAACTTGCGACACTCCCCCCCCGCAGTACACCTGTAAGGAGCCCGGTGGTCCCCAGGGGCCCGGATGGCATCCCCCTTTTTTTGTCAACACCTAAAGCCCCCCCAACCTCTAAGGGGCCCAGTGGTCTACAGATGGCATCCCCCTTTTTTGGGCTGCCCCCCGACCTCTAAGGGGCCCGGTGGTCCCCAGGGCCCCTGGATGACATTCCCCTTTTTCTTGTTGAATTATTTTTGTTAATTTGTTTGCTATCAGCCCCCCGACTTTAATTCCCGCCTCACCCAGCTTCTCAAGTTGCGTCACCCCCCCTTCTCAACTTGGCTATACCCCCTCTCTTAACTTACGATACTCCCCCCCTCCCCCACGCTTCTCAACTTGCGCAACCCCCCACTTCTTAACTTGCGACACTCCCCCCCGCTTCTCAACTTGCGACACTCCCCCCACTTCTCAACTTGCGATACTCCACCCCGCTTCTCAACTACTCGCATCACCACCCCCCCTGTTTCTCAACTTGCCACACTCCCCCCGTTCTCTAATCCAGGGGGTCCATGCCTGATGCTGTGTAAGGGGCCCCAAAATTCCTGATGGCGGCCCTAGTAGTAGCTAAAGGCTCGACTATACTCTGCTTCCACATACACCCCAACCTAGTCAGCAGGGGGAGGGAGTATGCGCGTCACCCCCTCGCCTTGCAATACCCCCCCCCACTTCTCAACAACTTGCGTCATCACCCCCCCTTCTCAACTTGCGATACTCCCCCTGCTTCTCAACTTGCGGCACCCCCCCCCCACTTCTCAACTTGCGGCACCCCCCGCTTTTCAACTTGCGACACTCCCCCCTGTTCTCTGCTCCAGGGGGTCCATGCCTGATGCTGTGTAGGGGGCCCCAAAATTCCTGATGGCGGCCCTGCATATGGGAGCTGTTTCCGAAAGTTCTACAGCTCTTATCATTAATACAACTTCAGTGGGAATCAGCTATGCACACTGGGGTACATTCATCTAAATACTGGAGGGAAAAGGCAGTTTTGAACTTTTTTAAGAATTATAAAATTAAAACAATAATTTTACTAGCTGAAAACTAGTTTAAATATCAACCACAATTCAGCACCTATAATACGCGTACCCTATCATATACTGCAATACTGAAGAAAATGTAATAACGTTTCCCTTTTATAAGGTTAACTACCCAAAAATATTCACTTAAATTACAATTTTCCCATGAATCTTTACTTTGCTGTGACCTTTTAAATGTGAATTTCAGGAAAACAACTAAATATATCTGAAATGAATTACGTGCCAAAGGATTTGAGATACCAGTGTTGTGACTGAGACTACTAAACGGATCAGCCGATCACTGCACCCTCTTTGCACCGTATACTGCAAAGGACACTAGAATGGAAGACCTCAGGGGATCCCTGGATTACAAACAAGATGGGGACTGTTTGTTCTTAAGTCAAATTTGTCTGTAAGTCGGAACAGTGGCACAGAAAAGAGTGGTGATCTGCAGGTTTCACTAGGCGAACCAGGCTGCGGCCACGACGAGCGGTTTTAGTGGCCCGGCAGGCCACCGGACCATACCAGGCCTGTGGATGGGCAGGCAGGATGACGAGGGGGGGCCCTTAACTCACCAGGCCAGAATGGCTCACTCCAGCACGGCACAGGCCAGGAAGATGGCGGCGGCTGCGGGTGTGCGGGATTGCCGCAATACAGGCACAGGACATGGAAAGGAACAGGCAGGCAGGTAATTAGGTTGTTTTTCAGCGTTTATGTGCAAGGATGGCTAAGGATGGAGTGCAGGATTCTTGGAGCTCTTCACTAACACCCCGTTCGTAAGTAGGAGTCATTTGCAACTCGGGGACCCCCTGTATTCTGAAAAATGTATTGTGATCATTTTATGTGGGGAATACGAGTTATAATAGCATTGCGACATATGAATTCCTTTTTTTATTTTTTTATATCTCACCTGCCTTTTATATTTTTCTCCATATGCACTGGAAGAACAATCTACCCAGTAGAAGTTACAGTTACAGGAGTTGAACTAGAACATTTCCAGGAGGGCTCAGAATGGTCACATTTTATTAACATGGTTACATTTTTTGTTTTACAAAGAAAATGTTGCTTAAACGGTTCACGCAGATATACTGCGGCAGAATGACTCTCCTGGGCGGCGCACCAGAGGGCGGCAGGGAACCCGATGCGCTTGGCCGGCAGGCTCGATCGCTTGCACGAGCGGGAGCATGGGGTTTTGTGTGTGTAAACACATAAATACCTGTACTTTCTGAGGATACCAGACAGATCGTGTCTTTCTACAAAGTAGAAAACACAATTTGTCAAATCTCCTAGTTAGTCCCACCCCCCCCCCCATAGAACACACAATAGGGTACATATTTAACCCCTTGATTGCCCCTTCCCTGCCAGTGACATTTACATAGTAATCAGTGCATATTTATAGCACTGTTCGCTCTGTAAATGTCAATGCACTGGAAATCTCAGTCCACACCAAATATAAAGCTTTGGCTTACCATTGTCAACCAAGTGATACCACTATATAAGTTATCATACGAAGCTAGAGGATGCCCAAAAAAGTTCTCCAAAATATGGACCTCCTGGGTTACCACAGAGAGTACCTTACCACCTGCCCCCTAGGGTACAGCTCTTAATAGGGATACTATGGTTCCAGAACTGCCAGTGCCTAGGCCCTGACTAGGGTAGATTGTGCTATGTGATGATATTTTCTATATGCTGTTTCACAATGTTTACCTGTATGCCCGAGTACTGTATTGCACTTTGACTAAAGCGATGTTCGCTAGCATAATACACCTGTGTAGTGTTTGTTTGTTTCTTATGTTTTTATAAACAATTAAATAAATGTTAACCTTTAGGCCTCTTTCACACGGAGCAGTCCGTTTTTAGGTCCGCTCCGTGTGTCCGTCGGCTCAGCGGGGGGTCTCCGCTGAGCTGTCGGGCGGACAGGGCGGTCCCCGCACACTATGCAGGGACCGCCCTGTCTCTCCTCCGCTATCCCCTATGGGGAATCGGATGGAAACGGACCGTCTGTCCGTTTGCATCCTATGCGTTCCACCGGACGGGAGAAAAATAGGACATTCTTCCGTCCGAAAAAACGGATGCGGATCTTGCGGACGTTAGCGAATGCATTATCCGCTAACGGATCCGCTCCCATAGGGGCCCATTACAAGTCCGTAAACGAACTTGTAATGAGCGGACGAACGGTCCGCTAATGTGAAAGGGGCCTTAAAAAAAACAAACATAGGGTCTATTTTGAGCATTTGGTGTGCTAGTGATACTCTACTACAGCAGGTTATTTTTGTGATCCAAGTTAGAGGGGCAAGCAAGAGACAGAAATTGCCGCTCCAGGCAGGTCCTGTTTGGTAATAATCTTCCTGTCAGGAACCAAGGGTGCTGGCAATGCACATGGCAATTAAGAACATAGGGGCAAGAAGTTTATGGTGCTGTGTCACCACTTTGTCTTGTATGTGAAAAGTGTAGGTCACCTTTAATTAAGTCTTTGGTTTCATACTCCTGAGAAATGTAAAATGCAAGTTTACTAAAATAGGTATACAACTATGTAAAATCTTCTCAACAGCATCAGACAGAAGTGATGGATTACATGGGGTTGGGGATGAGTGCCTTAATAGCCTCTGTTTTCAAATCTTCCCCAAGGGAGGAATAATCAAGAGCCATTCAGCTGCTCTGAGAAGGCAGAGAAATATTACCAACAAGGCATTTGTAAAGGTCCAATTCTTCATAAACCTTCATAATTATAGATTCAAATATGTATCTGAAAAAATGTGAGTACCTGGCAATTTTTACTGTACAGATTTAGCAATTATAGAAGCAATTGGTGATAGGTTGGCAGCTGTGCTTTTAATTTTTCAATAATAATGACAAATCACCAATCCAAGCTAAATATACACAGACTGAAAAATTTAAATGCAGGCAGAAAGAGACCAATTTTTCTTACATATAGCCAGTCTGCCTACTTTCAAAGAACACACTTTCTTGGAATTTGTATAGCATTCTATAACATTTTAACCTGTTCATGCCATCCAGGCTATTCCTTGTAATGTTCCACATTCTCAGAGAAGTGTTAGCCCAAGAGATTAGATAAGAACCCTTTAGGCTTAATGTACAATTATGCTCATGAAGATTAGACTCCTGAACAATTTAACATGACAGATAGTAACCAACATTTAAAAATGTCAGTTTTGCCGCGTTTAGCCACGTTTGCGGTTAAAAGCAGTTTTTAACTGTTTATGGACCAGCCGCTGCAGTTATACTGCAGAAGATTGGCTCCGCTGCGCGAACTGTCGTAGCTGTATGTCAGTTGCTTTAAGCGGGCTAGCAGGCATGTGTGCTTTAAGTGGGCTAGCAGGCGTGTGTGCTTTAAGCGGGCTAGCAGACATATGTGCACGCACTGCAACACGGGGGTGTCGATGCCCGTGACCGGCGGTCATGATCGATCGCGGGCACGAGAGGCAGAACAGGGACACGTGTGTGTAAACACACACATCCTTGTTCTGTGAGGAAAGGCAGATCGTGAGTTTCTAATAGCTAGGAACCACAATCTGTAATTTCCTCTAGGTCAGTCACATCCCCCTACAGTTAGAACACACATTAGGAAACACAATTAACCCCTTAATTGCCCCCTAGTGTTAACACCTTCCATTGAAATGTTTACAGTAATCAGTGCATTTTTATGCACTAAATGCCTATGGTCCCAAAAATGTGTCAAAAAAGTCCGATGTGTCTGCCATAATGTCGCAGTCCCGATAAAAATCACAGATCGCCGCCATTACTAGTAAAAAAATAATTATAATAAAAATAGTATACTGTACTGTATACTATATTGTAGACGCTATAACTTTTGCGCAAACCAATCGATATACGATTATTGTAATTTTTATCACCAAAAACATGTAGAAGAATACATATTGGCCTAAACTGATAAAAAAGTTGCTTTTTTTTTTTTTAAATGGGGATATTTATTATAGAAAAAAAAGTAAAAAATATTGTGTTTTTTTTCAAAATTTACACTATTTTTTTTGTTTATAGCACAAAAAATAAAAATCGCAGAGATGATCAAATACCACTAAAAGAAAGCTCTATTTGTAAAAAAAAAAAAAAAAGGACATCAATTTTGTTTGAGTACAGCATCGCACAACCGCACAATTGCAGGTTAAAGCGACACAGTGCCGAATCGCAAAATATGGCCCGGTCATTTGAGGCTGAAGGGGAAGATTTTCATGTAATGATGACGTGAAAGCAGTGGTGCATCAGTGGCTAAACACTCAAACAAAAACAATATTTGCTTATGGCATTAAAAAATTGGTACGACGCTGGGAAAAATGTATTGCAAAGGAAGGTCACTATGTAGAAAAGTGATGTCATTTGTTTTTGAAATTCCTAATTAATAGAGTTAAAAAAAAAGTGCAGAAACCTTTTGAAGACCCTTTGTATATAAAGCTGAAGCAATATGCAAATATATTTTCCAATAAAAGCCTAGCTTGGACGTTCCATTGGTCATGTAGGCTACCTATCGCATTAAAGGGATTAATGTGGAGGTTCAGCGAGCTTGATTATAACATCTCTGGATCTGCCAACTATTTTTACACTCAAGCAGGTTATCATGTGCTTATTTGTTATTTCATCATATGCTCAGTATCAGTTCCCCTGGTTTGTGACAAGTCCACTTTAACACTATTACTTTAAGTGATTTTCATATTTATAATCTAAAAGAGAACACTGTTGCATTTGCTCTTTGCGCGACTCCTTTAGATTATACACATTTCCATATTTATTATGGAAACACATGACAATGAAGGAAATCACAACCTAAAGTGCAAGCAACAGAAAAATTCAAATGAAGCAAATTGTTCCAAAATGATTTCTTTATTGTATAGCAACGCATACTTCACATGCAAATTGATGCTAACACAAGCTAACTACCAAGGAGAAAAGCAGAGATAATATGAACTATTTTGTGACTTTCTTGTTGTCAGCATAAAGAAAACCATTTGTTTTTCTTCATAAATACCTTTCTTTTAAAGCGGAGGTTCACCCTAATTTACAAATCATCGTTCATCCCACCGGCTCAGTTTCAAAGTTGAAGTTAGCTATCAATTTTTTTTCTTTTAAATAAATCCCATACCTTGTTTACGATGTCTAAACCAGGCACTTCCTGGTTTAGCTCCCGCGGGAGTGGGCTTGTCCGTCTAGGGATTACTTTGCAATGTCTCCTGGGAGCACAGCGTGACGCTGCCCAGGAGACGATTCTCTAGCTAACAAGACGAACTATCGCGTGATTTCACACGTCACGTGACTCTTGCAGCCAGTCACGTGACGAGGGCGGATACAATTCCGCCATTTTAATTCAGGGCAAACGGGAAATCGCCAATACTGTGTAGTGTTGATGGTGCCGCTTGCCGTCAACACTGCACATTCGCGTGATAGAGCGGTGAATGCTGGGACATCAGCAATCACCGCATCCCGGAAGAATTTGCTTGTGGGCTTCAGAGTGCCCACAAGCAAGATGAAAGCCTCCTGCACATATTTTTATAAAATTTTGCGGAAGAATGATAGTGCAGGGGGCTATGAAATTTGGACATGCAAGTACCGTATTAACTATATTAAGAGCGGCAGGTGGAAATAAAAAACTAATTCCCGCGGAACCCCCACTTTAAGTCCCTTTCACATGCAGTGCAGTACGATCTGGTCTGCATGTCAGTTTTTCAGGTGAACCTTACCAGAAGTTCCATGTAAGTCTATGGGCAAGCGGATGTAAATAGTACATTTTCATCTGACTACCCATAGACCCAACATGGGTCCAGAAAGCTCCAGTTTGTAAATGCATAAAAAAGTGAATGGACACAGTTGTCACAAAAGTGACATCCATTCTGGTCTAGTTTGAAATACAAAAAACTAAATGTAAGAAGCACCAGGACTGCTTACTAAGGATGTAAGAAGCACCAATCAAAGAAGAAAACAGCTAGTATTTATTCTGGACTTGTTCTGTAATGTTAAACCACTGGTCCAGTTGGCTCCCTTCATGTTAACGAATATAAACCACATATCCCAGCACACACCTTTCACCAGTTCCATACCATGGTGACTGGATTTTAAACCAGTACACCGTGGTTTCACAAACCTTCACAAACTGCATCATGTTCTTGGACCATCAGCATCTACCTTGACACATTTCCATACTTCATGGTGACTGGATGAGGGTGACTAAGTTTCTGGTATTGCTATAAAAGCTGGGTATGTTCCTGACTCTAATTGCAGCATGAATGTGTAGGGAAAATATTCAACATTACAGAACAAATCCAGCCAACTTTTGGGAAGAGTCTACGTGATGTCATCACTCAGAGCACTGCGGAGTGGTTTGTTGAATGTTTTCGATATGCATATCGGTTATTTAATTATATGAGTGCAATATTTCATTTTAATAACTTTTTCATTTGAACTATTTTAATAACTCGAAATTCTACACACTGAGGCTGTTTCTACACTTTATACACCGTAATGCAAGGCTTTCTCCCTGGTGTGGAGTGTCATGCTCGCCCCCTCCCTTGGAATACAGGAGAGTCAGGACGCCCACTAACACACAGCTCTTTTCTCTATCTGCAACGTAGAGAGCGTCCTGACTCTCCTGTAGTCCAAGGGAGGGACACGACACTCCACACCAGGGAGAAAGCCTTGCATTACTGTGTGGCGTTACAGACAGAAGAACAGGAAGTGAGGATTTCTCAGAAGAAATAAGGACATTTAAAAGCAAAATCAAAGGATGAGGTAAGTGGAGGACTGCACTAGGGTAAAGCTATTTAGGAAAAAAAATTGTACCTTTACAACCCCTTTTAAATAGGTTTTGCCTTCACATACACTTCAATCCCCAGTCTATTTAGCTAATAAGACAGTAAGCACCTCTTATAGAACATGTTGTTATTGAGACTTTGTTCCATTGCACTGGGACCTTCAACTAATATTTATACCCAATGGTATTCTAGGGAAGGGATGCCTATTTCATAAAACAGGCTGAATGTAATTTGTTCTTAGGGTATGATGAGCACAGTGTTGTAAAAAACAGGAGAATGGCTATTACCTAAGCAGGCAATAAGGATTCTGGGAAATGTAGACTACTGCTGAAGTTTGAAGCAATCTGCTTCTATGGTGCCATTAGACAAAAGCTGAATTTTATAGAGCAGTTATAGAAAATCGTATAGACGATGAAAGGTCACAGAGGCTCACAGAGAGTGGGGATGTAAAGTGGTTGTGGTCTCTCTGCTCCCATCCAATTCCCATGAATAAATGTTCTGATATGACAGGAAGGGATATATCTTTGGCAGCCATTGCCATCTACTCAGACCTTTATCAATATTGATTTTGAGTAACTAAGAGAGGAGATGGGACAATTGTTGTTGTGGATCTATCACTGCAAAGAATGAAGGACAACGACTGTCAGATCCAGTAATGTAACTGATGGTGAGTAAACTAAAGCTACCAAGCCTGGCAAGGTGACCCCCCTGTTATTTCATTTTTTTCACATAATTCATACTAAAATGAAATTATCTGTGAAAAATAAGACCAATTTATCATATCTGCACACAAGTGTCATTTATCTGTGAATAGTCATATAATACAGTCTGTGCAAGTTATGAATATGTTCAGAATTCTAAAATGACAAGCAAGCACAACCATCACTCTGCTGTAGCTGCTCCCACTGGAGCCTGTCATTTGTATCTCTGAGATAACACAACACTAAGGCACCTGTTTTCTACCATTAGAAAACCAATACAATTCTCACTTATAGCATCAGGAACGAGAGTGTCACATCTATTTCACGTAAACAAATCTGTCATCATTTTTGGAGATATATCTTCGTAATGTGATTGATTTGACAGATGTTGTATGGGCAATATTTGTTATTGTTAACCTCCCTGGCGGTATGACTATTTCAGATTTTAGGTGCTGAAAGCGGTACAATTATTTGCAAGGAAATTTGGCGTTTTATACTGTAGGCTTGTAATTCTTAGGAATAACTCACTTAAATCTGACCAAACAAGAGTCTAGTAGGCATCCCGGGTATGACATTTAAAAAAAAAAAAAAAAAAAAAAGTTATAAATTATAATATTATAAATAGTTATAACAAATAATAATATAATTATAAAAAAAAATTTTCAATAATGTAATCAACTCAAAATCACAAAAATTTGCTCAGTTGCAGAATTGTCGCTGTCATTACTTTTTTTTTTTATGATGAATTTCCCCACAAATCGCTATCGCTCAATTCTGCAAGTGATTCTAATTTATTATCGCTGTTTTCTAGCTGATCTAAAACCATTTTTGACATAAACGGACACTTTTGGGGGTCGGGGTTACCGATCACAGCACAGAAATTTAACCCCAAGTCAGACTCGGGAATACCGCCAGGGGAGTTAAAAACACATCTGCCCCTAATTTCATTCAATGCTCGCCAACTGTCATAAATATCTAAAATTAGATTTCTGCACTGCTTGCTCCATATGCGTTTTTCACTATGTATCAGCGAAACACACTAACTACAGGAATCTTCCAGGGGCTTATGCCGCGTACACACGGTCGTTTTTTGCGATGAAAAAAAAAACGACGATTTCTGTGAAGTAAAAAACAACGTTTTTGAAACGTCACATTTAAAGACGATGTTGTATACACACCATCGTTTTTTTCACAAAAAGCGAGGTTACGTTCACCACTCTTTTCCATTGAAGCTCGCTTCATAACTAGCTTCTGGGCATGCGCGGGTTGAAAAACGTTGTTTCAAACGACGTTTTTGCTACACACGGTGACTTTTTGTGAAACAAAATACGACGTTTTGAAAAACGACACAAAAAATTCAAGCATGTTGGAATTTTTTTTTGGTCGTTTTTTTGAAGACACAAAACAAAGGTTTTGCCCACACACGATCAATTTAAATGACGTTTTAAAAAACAAAGTTTTTTTTCATCGCAAAAAACGACCGTGTGTACGCGGCATAAGAAATCATGCCTCTCAAATTTGGTGTATGCACTGGACAACAGCAATGTTGTTGTCCAGAAAAATGCTTGTAGTCCAAAGCACTTGTATATTAAAGAAAATTTCCCAATAAGAAATAATTGAAACTCAAATGATTCGTTCCACAACCATTTATTTATAGGTCCTTCAGTTTATAGTCCTTATAAAAAGACTATCGCAATGTGATAAGTTGTGTAACCATAAAATGTTCATCCACAAATGGAAGCCTCCACAAGGGGATTAGAAAAGAAATCCAGCAGGAGCTACAGAGTATAAAAGAGAAGAGAGGCACCTCTTAGGCCGCGTACACACGATCAAATCTGTCTGCTGGAAACGGTCTGCTAGACCGTCCCAGCAGACAGATTCGATCGTGTGTACGGGCGAGCCAACGGATTTGGCCACCCGACAGATTTCAAAGCATGCTTTGAAATCTATCGGGTGGGAACCCGTCCGCCCGACATGTCTGCTGGTTAGTACACTTACCAGCAGACATGTCGTCTCGCACCGCCGCCGAATGGATTCGGCGCATGCGCGGAAGTGTTTTACTTCCTGGTGCGGTGACGTGGCGGCGTCAACGTCACCGCCACGTCACCGACACGTCAGCGCGCCGTCTGCTGGCGGGGATTTTGGCTTGCTCGTGTGTACACGCGAGCAAACCAAAATCCAAACAGACAGATTTGTTCAAATCGGTTGGACAGACCGTTTTGAACAAATCTATTGCCTCGTGTGTACGAGGCCTAAGGCCGTGTACACACAATCAAATTTATCTGCTGAAACTGGTCCGACGGACCGTTTCAGCAGACATCTCCGATCGTGTCTACGGGCTAGCAGACATATTTTCCCAGCGGACAAATTTCAAAGCATGTACACTACCCAGCAGACAGAAATCTCCACGCATGCGTTGAATGGATTCGACGCATGCGTGGAAGTATTTTACTTCCTGGAGTGGTGACGTGGTGGCGTCAACGTCACCGCCACATCACCGCGTCCTCAGCCCGAGGTGATTTTTGTCCGATGGTGTGTACACGCCATCGGACCAAAATCCGATGAGACATGTCCACTGCAAATGGTCAGTCGGACAGGTTTGAGCGGACATGTCTCATTGTGTGTACTAGCTATGACTAAGCATTGATTGTCAATGCGAAACGCATCAGCTGTTTTCCCTTTCTGCATGCTGTTTTTGTAGTGCATTTTCCATTTACCCCAACAAAGTGTATTGCCAGCACCTGTTTGGTCTCTGGATGGACATTGACTACCTGGAGCTCACCTGGAGCGGCTGTCTTTTCCATTTGTTTCTCATCGTGTGTACGTGGCCTAAGGCTAAAAATAGCACCTAAATACCGCCTGAAAAACTCCTGCCCTGCAGTCTCAGTGTGAGAGCCCGAGTGCTTTCACACTGAGGCAGCGCACTAGCAGGACCGCTCCAAAAGTCCTGCTAGCCACATCTTTGGAGAAGTAAAGGAGCGGTATGTTTACCGCTCCTTCCTATTGAAAACAATGAATGGGATACTGAGGCTATACCGCCGGCAATGGGCCTCTGCAGAAGCACATTGCCGGCGGTATTAACCCCTTTTCACCCGCTAGCGGGGGTTAAAACTGCACCGCTAGCAGCTGATTACTGCGGCAATTTTGATGGTATAGCGTCACTAAAAATATCGCCGCTATAACGTCAGTGCACCTCCCACCCCAGTGTAGCAATATGATTACATTTAATGAAGATACAACATTTAGCAACTCACATGGTTGATGATTAAAACAGTAACATCTAAGTATGCAGGCATCCGGGGTAAAGTTGTCCACATAGAACCATTCTCCGCACCGCTGGCTTTCACCGTTGTCAGTCTGCAATCATGACCGGGAAGACTACCCAGCAGGAGAGCGATCTGAAAGCGAGGCTTGAACTGTTCATGGAGCACAGAGTGGAAAGGATGACGTCAATGGCAGTGTGGAGGATGTTTTATGTGGACAGCTTTACCCCGGAGGCCTGCATACTTAGATGTGAATCTTTTAGTCGTTAACCATGTGAGTTGCTAAATGTTGTACCTTCATTAAATGTAACCATATTGCTACACTAAGAGGCGTCTCTCTTCTCTTTTATACTCAGTTTATATACTTGTATATCAAGTCAAAATATATTTAAAAATGTTGCTTGTCTTGCAAAACGCTCTCAAACCAAGGTTTTACTGTATTTTAATTACAAGCAGATGCATGAGCCCTAGTGGTTAAGCATTCCCTTTTTTGCAAGACATGTTCATTAACACCTCAAAATTATAAACACACAAGTTCTCTACCGGCTTCATTCCCCTTGCACAATAACACAATATATTTATATGCAATTTGGTCTTTCAGTACATGCTTACCCTGCCTTTCACATTAAAGTGGTATTAAACCCAAAAGCAAACATTTATTATATTGCAGCTTCCAAATTATTAGATGTGGTGACTGCATTTGTTTTCATTTTTAGGTTTTCTATCCTTTATTTTCATTTGGTGATCTGACCAGTAAGTCTGTTTTTCAACAAAACAAGCTCTCCTGCAGATGTATCGGTTTACAGCAGGGGTCTCCAAACTCTCTAAACAAAGGGCCCGTTTATTGTCCAAACATTAGGGGGGCCAGGACTGTGCCCCCCCCCCAAGAGTAGAAAATGCCTCAGCATAAGTGAGAGTAAACAATGCCTCTGACTTAATGGTCAATGGGAGTAAAAAAAAAAAAAGACATAGCATCTGTGGTAAGTAGGAGCGGGAATAGTGCCCTGTCATTGGTGCTGGAGGAGTACTGCCCCATTATTGGTGGCAGTGGAAGGAATAGTGCCCCATTGCTGGTGTCAGTGGGGTGAATGGTACACCAAGGGCCAGATAAAGGGCCACAATTTGGAAACCACTGGTTTACAGTGATGCGACAAACCATTTACCCCTGACAAGGGGGCTCACAATAATCAGTTTTAATTTATTAATGTAAAACCTTTATCCCCAAAAAAATCAAAAATTAAATAAAAACCGTTTATTGTAACTGCTTATGTAACTACAGTGTTAGTTGCAGCTTGGCTTCAATTTGTTTTCATGTATTTAAATCTGCTAGTACATCTAACATTCCCCTCCCCCAGATTAACAATGCTGTTGTCCAAAGATGCCCCCTGTGCGCCTTCATTCAAAGAGGGGGTACTCTTTATTACAGAAGGCGTGTTACTGGCCAGATCATCAGGTAAAAACAGAGGGGAAAAAAAAACAACAATGCACGCAACCACCACATCTAAGGACCAGTAAGCTGCAATATATTACATTTTGGGTTTGATACTGCCCTATTGCGCATTGTATTTTTGCATCTTCTACTTTTCAATATATATATGCACACACACACAGAGTGGAACCTTGGTTTACGAGTAATGCGGTTAACGAGCGTTTTAAATAACGAGCAACTTTTAAAAAAAAACAACCTGAAACTATTTGCGAGTGTTGTCTCGCAAAATGAGGCCCCGTACACACGGCCGAGGTTCTCGCCAGAAACCAGCGAGAACCTCGCTGGGAGCTGCATTCCAGCGAGAACCTTGGCCGTGTGTACGCTCTCTGCTCGCCCCGCCCGTCGGGAAACCCGTCGAGCAAATAGAGAACTGGTTCTCTATTTGCTTGACGGCCCGTCGAGATGAAGGGCTGGTTGCCTTTCCCGACGGGCGGGTCGCAGATTCTGACGGCCGTCAGAGAACCTCGACGGGTGGAACGATGTGTTCCGCCCGTCGAGGTTCTCTACCGTGTGTACGGGGCCTGAGACAAATTCATGCTAATTGGGTGTGCAGTACCGCATTTGGCCAGAGGTACGGGGGCGCTGGTGACACATGCGAGCCGTTCAGAAATACTCGAAATCACTCAGAAATACTCGGAAACACTCCGAAATACTCTGTTCCTGAGTGTTTCCGAACCTTTCCAAGGGTTTCCAAGATTAGCTGTGCTGTCCCCGAGTATTTCCGAGTCTCTCCGGCGCCCCCCACCTCTGGCCACATGCAGTATTGCATGCCATAAAAGTCAATGTGGAACAAATTATCTTTGTTTCCATTGACTTCTATAGGGAAACTCGGTTTGATATGCGAGTGTTTTGAATTACAAGCATTCTCCTGGAACAAATTATGCTCATAATACAAGGTTCCACTATATATATATATATATATATATATATATATATATATATATATGCCCGGATTCACAGAGATGGGCGCATATTTACGCCGGCGTAGCGCACACATAGTACGCTACGCCGGCACATCGCGGAGAGGCATGCACTGAATTCAGCAAGCTATTGCTCCCAACTCTGCGCCGGCGTAGCGTACATTTCAAAGGCGCAGGCTGGCGTAACTGGTAATGCATATGATGGACCGGGCGCCAGACAAGTACTTAAAACGAACTGCGCATACTTCGAGACGTGGACGTATCCCCGTGCGCATGCAGACAACCACGTCGGAACAACTGCCTAAGATCCGCTGGATCACTGTGTACGCCGTTAACGTAACCTACGCCCAGCCAGACCCGCGTCGGCCCATATTCACAGATTTCCAATGTACAATACGTGTTCCCTGGTCCATACCTTTGCATGGGTTGTGCCTCCTCTATGGGGTATAACTTTACGCCGGACTTAAAACTCACGCAAACCGCGTATATAATGCGCGGGGGGGCAAGTACGTTCGTGAATCGCCATATTTCCCTCATTTGCATATGTGAATGCCTAATCAATGGGAGAACCAAAATACGTCCAGACCATATTTGCACCCACGCCACGCCGGCGTAAGTAAGATACACCGGGGTAGGATGGCCTATTTTTAGGCGTATCTTGGTTTGCGACTCTGGCGCACACATACGCCGGGTGCATATTTACATTACGCTGGGAAAAGGTGAGTTACGTTGGCGTAAGTGCTTTGTGAATCCGGGCCCCAATATATATATATATATCTGTCTATGTATGTATGTATGTATGTATGTATGCATGCATGTATGTATGTATGTATGTATGTATGTATGTATGTATGTATGCATGTATGTATTTATGTATGTATGTATGTATGTATCTATATATATATATATATATATATATATATATATATATATATATATATATATGTATATATCTAGATAGATAGATAGATGTATTTATTTATTTTTTAACGGTTAAAAAAACAAAAAACATATTTACATTTTATAACAGTAAACAATAAAAGAAGATACAGACCAATAAAGGAGAGTGCCAATGACAGTTTATATTTTCAGAAGCACTACTCTGAAAGCGCCCATGATAAAACCGCTCACTTTGGTTACATGACATCAACATAGCAAAAATAATGTAAAAAGACTTTACATGCAATCTAGAGCAGGCAGGAGCATATTATGGGGTATATTTACTAAAAGGAAAATAGACTGTGCACTAGTGCAGTTGCGCTCTTTAATTGCCGTTGCTCCAGAGCTTAGTAAATGAGCAGAAGCTCTATCCTGACTTCCATCATCCAATCACGTGCAAGGAAAAAGCTGGGTTTTTTTTTGTTTGTTTTGTCCTTGCACCTGATTGGGTACTCTTTGCAAAGTAAAGTTTTTTTTTATTGGAAAAAAAAAGAAAAAATCAGAATACAGAATACAGCCAGGGTACCAAAAACACAAATCAAAACATATCAATACATATTCTGAAAAGTAAGCTACTTTTATATCTTATGACACAAGATAGCAAAGGGAAACATCACAACCTAGGATATCACCCTCTACTAACTACTACTAAGAAAAAGAAAAAGGAAAGAAATAAAAAATAAAAATAAAAATAAAATAAATGAATAAATAAAAAAGGGGAGGGGTGAAAGACACCGTGCACAAATGGCTCATCTATAATCTCTATATACCAATGGGAGTGAACAAGAAAAGATCAAAACTACAACCACAATCTCATCTCATATCTAATTGTGAGTATTGATCTGAATATTTGAACGCCACCCAAGCTTTGCCTCATTTACTAATCTCTGGAGCAACTAACTGCACATGCAGAGCGCACAGTCTATTTTCTTTAGTAAATCAACCCTTATACAGTACATCTTGGTGGATGCTAGGAACCTATCAACCTGAATGCAATGCTAAGCTGAAGCTTGTTTGGCAGCGTCTTAATAAACCAGGTAACCTTGCAAACCTCTCAGGGGTGATCATTCATATAAATGTATTACCTGTCTCCAGCATTACAATATACATGTAAGCCAATGGTGAAATGGAGAACTATCATTGTGACATTGCTAACAAAACACATGTCAGCTCTAAAACAGACTACTCTACATTTTTATATTCTACAATCTTGTAGTAGTTGCATTTCCAATAGGAGAAAACACATTTTTGACAATATTTTGTCACATATCATAAAAACATAAAATATGTCACAGATAATAATTGATCGCCTAGTAAGTGACAGTAGAATTAGACACAAGAAGACACAGACACCACTAGACAGGTACAGGCAGAAAGCATGCAGAAAGAAGGCAAATGGGTTACAGTACCTCTCCCTGTGTCCACGACAGCATGAAAGAACAGATAGGGCAAGTTAGGAAAACGGTTGATAAAATCGCAGAGAAGCAAAGCACAAAGCATCACAGGCACGCGGTGTACGCGCCACACATTCAGGACATCAGTGAAGAATTCATTGCTTTCCAAGGCTGGTAAAGCAAGACTGTATAGGGATCTAAGGATGCAGCATAATATAATGGTAGTAAAAGGCTGATTCCTAAAGAACACGGTGCTGCTGCAGAGGTTGTTATAGAGAGAAGTCCAATGCAAGCAGCTGGATAAGAAGATACAGCATATGCATGTGAGCAGTGTAACCTCATCAGGATCTCCATGGAACAGATGAATGGGGGGAAGGTAAGGCAAGGTAATAAATCACTCTGGGTTCAGCAGCATCAAGGCGGCCACACTTCCTCAGTCTAACATGAAACTTATTTCCATGTGTCTCTAGACAAATAATGATCTGCAGCCCTGCACACATTTATTGTTTCGGGATGGAATATTGATTGCCAGTCTCTTTCAATGTACTGAATATATGTTTAAGGAATGTTCTAAACACATGACCTCTGTATACGACTGAAGGCATCCATTCTCTTCTTTTATCACGTTATGCTCTAGGAATCCAACGTAAGGCATGGGTATACCAAAATCAACATTTGAAGCTGAACTCCGGGATCAGCAAATATTCTCTAAATATAAGAGGCATGAGTAGTCTTACTTCATTATGCCCTGTACACACGATAGGTTTATCCGATGAAACGTGCCCACAGACAATCGGTTTTTTAACCATCAGATAATTTTAAAACAAGTCCCAATTTTTTTTCATAGATGGATAAAAAAACGATGGGGCCCACACACGATCTGTTCGTCTGATGAAAACGGTCCATCAGACCATTTTCATCAGATGAACCGATCGTGTGTACGCGGCATTAGTGTGCTTTGTACATTTGATTGCCTTTCTTTTCTCTCCTCCTTCTCTTGCTGGCTAAAAACAGATGTAGTCACCAACCACTGGTGGTATCAATTAAATATGTTGATTTTCTGTGACACTAACCTGATAAGCCAATTATGTAGAGGTGGAGCTTGCATATATGTATGTGATTTTATATATACAGTGCGGAAAATAAGTATTTGAACACCCTGCTATTTTGCAAGTTCTCCCACTTGGAAATCATGGAGGGGTCTGAAATTGTCATCGTAGGTGCATGTCCACTGTGAGAGACATAATCCAAAAAAAAAATTCCAGAAATCACAATGTATGATTTTTTTAACTATTTATTTGTATGATACAGCTGCAAATAAGTATTTGAACACCTGAGAAAATCAATGTTAATATTTGGTACAGTAGCCTTTGTTTGCAATTACAGAGGTCAAACGTTTCTTGTAGTTTTTCACCAGGTTTGCACACACTGGAGGAGGGATTTTGGCCCACTCCTCCACACAGATCTTCTCTAGATCAGTCAGGTTTCTGGGCTGTCGCTGAGAAACACAGAGTTTGAGCTCCCTCCAAGGATTCTCTATTGGGTTTAGGTCTGGAGACTGGCTAGGCCACGCCAGAACCTTGATATGCTTCTTACAGAGCCACTCCTTGGTTATCCTGGCTGTGTGCTTCGGGTCATTGTCATGTTGGAAGACCCAGCCTCGACCCATCTTCAAAGCTCTAACTGAGGGAAGGAGGTTTTTGCCCAAAATCTCACAATACATGGCCCCGGACATCCTCTCCTTAATACAGTGCAGTCGCCCTGTCCCATGTGCAGAAAAACACCCCCAAGGCATGATGCTACCACCCCCATGCTTCACAGTAGGGATGGTGTTCTTGGGATGGTACTCATCATTCTTCTTCCTCCAAACACGGTTAGTGGAATTATGACCAAAAAGTTCTATTTTGGTCTCATCTGACCACATGACTTTCTCCCATGACTCCTCTGGATCATCCAAATGGTCATTGGCAAACTTAAGATGGGCCTTGACATGTGCTGGTTTAAGCAGGGGAACCATTCCGTGCCATGCATGATTTCAAACCATGACGTCTTAGTGTTTTACCAACAGTAACCTTGGAAACGGTGGTCCCAGCTCTTTTCAAGTCATTGACCAGCTCCTCCCGTATAGTCCTGGGCTGATTTCTCACCTTTCTTAGGATCATTGAGACCCCACGAGGTGAGATTTTGCATGGAGCCCCAGTCCGAGGGAGATTGACAGTCATGTTTAGCTTCTTCCATTTTCTAATGATTGCTCCAACAGTGGACCTTTTTTCACCAAGCTGCTTGGCAATTTCCCCGTAGCCCTTTCCAGCCTTGTGGAGGTGTACAATTTTGTCTCTAGTGTCTTTGGACAGCTATTTGGTCTTGGCCATGTTAGTAGTTGGATTCTTACTGATTGTATGGGGTGGACAGGTGTCTTTATGCAGCTAATGACCTCAAATAGGTGCATCTAATTTAGGATAATAAATGGAGTGGAGGTGGACATTTTAAAGGCAGACTAACAGGTCTTTGAGGGTCAGAATTCTAGCTGATAGACAGGTGTTCAAATACTTCTTTGCAGCTGTATCATACAAATAAATAGTTAAAAAATCATAAATTGTGATTTCTGGAATTTTTTTTTGGATTATGTCTCTCACAGTATACATGCACCTACGATGACAATTTCAGACCCCTCCATGATTTCCAAGTGGGAGAACTTGCAAAATAGCAGGGTGTTCAAATACTTATTTTCCGCACTGTATATATATATATATATATATATATATATATATATATATATATATATATATATATTGCCATATCTTTTTTAAACCATCTACGACTACGAAGGTTATTGCCAAAACGCGTCAGCCTCATTGTTTTATTGTCACTCTGATGTACCAATAAACATCACTTCAAGGATTACAGTTTTGCCATCTCTTCTTACTACATTTGTTCCAGTGTGCAGTATTTCAGCATTACAGGGGTTGTAAAGGTTTGTTTTTTATTTTCTAAATAGGTTCCATTAAGCTAGTGCATTGTTGGTTCACTTACCTTTTCCTTCCATTTCCCTTCTAAATGTTTTTTTTCTTTGTTTTCTTTGTCTGAATTTCTCACTTCCTGTTCCTTCTCAGTAAGGTGTTCAGTAAGCTGTTCTGACTGACTTTCCACCGCTTGGATGATGGTGGAAAGCTTACTGAGGAGAAACAGGAAGTGAGGAATTCAAACAAAGAAAAAAAACATTTAAAAGGGAAATCAAATGAAAAGGTAAGTGAACCAACATTGCACTAGCTTAAAAGAAACAATTTAGAAAATAAAAGATGAACTTTTACAACCCCTTTAATTTATGGTATGGTTGTCCATCAGTGTCAATTTGTTTCTATTCCTTACAGTCTGTTTAGCAGTATCTGTAAATATCAGGTTTTCAGGGTATTTATCAACTTTTGTAAAAAAATAATTCACATTCCATCATCTTTATATATCACATATACCGTACATATATTCAGGAACGCCATGAATTCATGAATCTTAATACCCTTAGACTGGGTTTACACTTATGCGAATTGGATGCTGGTTTCCCCACATCCAATTTGCATGACAGGAGACTGTGACCAGCTCTCAATGTAGCCGGTTCACACAGTTCCGGGGCAGCCACAGTCCGCACTGGAAAAGGGTTCTGTGCATCTTTGGCTCCATTTGAGGTCTGAATTCAGGTAAAAATTTGGACCGGATTCGCACGTAAAACAGAGAACAGTGACGCAGTAGACCCCGTGCTGCAAGCCACGGCCGCAGCTAGTGTGAACCCGGCCTAAATCCCAATACAGTAGATGTACAATATTTCACATATCAACATTTAGTGTGTCTGATATCAGAAGTAAATGATATAAGCAGCATTCTTGTGTGCCATTCCCCAATATTTGTAGCGCTATAAATTTTGCGCAAATCAATCAATATACGCTTATTGTTTTTTTTTTACCAAAATATATAGCAGAATACATATTGGTCTTAACTGATAAAGAAATTAGATTTTTTACTTTTCTTTTAATTGGATCTTGAGTGAAATTTTGATGCGTCTGACATTGAACTGATGGTAAGAGAATATTTTTGTTAGTTTTTTCTGTGGGGGGGGGGGGTTGGCGCAAGTATAGGGCGCAAAATAGTCTAGCACCGGCCCTGGCTGCAAATCATTTCCTCACTACTCTCAGCACTGTGTTGGTGAACAAAGAAAGCCCTTCTGTTAAAATGGAACTTTAGCCTAACCCCCCCAAGATTATCCACAATTCACATACTCAGTGGATCCTGCATTGACCTAATATGATCCACTGTTGCCACACGCCCTGTCCCACGCTGCCATCTTTGTTGCTGATGTCATCAGGTGCAGGGTGCGTCGTCCTGGTTTAGAAAGCCCAACCCCTAGATGAAGCATGTCAGGCCTGCCTTCTGCGGACTCTGTGAATGCAATGTGAGGCTTCAGCACAGAGGAGATGCCATTATTGCCTAGCCAAGGCTGTGTGGCTGGTAAACAAGCAAAGAAGAGAAAATATGACATTTTAGATGGGGGGTGCAATGATGTCAAGTACATCCAGGGGGTGAAGGTTCGCTTTAAGTTATTTTGTATGAACTGGTGTCAGACTGCTAAATTGTAACTGTATGAAAAGCAGGGGCACTCAGTATAGATAATATAGCAGGCTGGACAGCTCTCTCCTTCAAGCCACAGAGATTTCAAGCTTCACAGCATAACAGATTAACCTTTAAATGGTAACTGCATCAATTCTAATGGATGTCTCGCTATACTACTGAAGAATATTTACTATACTATCTGTACTATTACATACTGTAGTGTTGTATCATGTTAAGTGCTACCAAAGCACTGCTTGAAAATAACATTGCAGGTAACTTGCCCCAAAAGAGACTGGAAAGACGAGCGTTTTCTTCTGAGGGAACCATTGGAATAAAATATCACAATAGATGATTGGGAAAATTCAAGGGGGCAGAGGCATCTTTCCCTGATAATGTTCAAATAAGGTGACTGTCATCTTGTGTTTATAGATATCTCAAACCCGGCCACATACTCTGTGATCTGATTGTACAATCCCCTTTATGGTGCCTACATGTTATTCTATTTGTGTTATCAATCAAAAAGATTGAATCCACAAACAATCAATAGCAGATCAATTATTCTTATCAGAAAAGATTGAGCAGGAATAAAAATAGTAAATTATCAAAACACGTATGGCCACCATTAGACTTGCCATCAACGATAGGATCCAGAGGCCTACCATGACGTATATATAGGAAATTGGAATAGCCTTCATATTGCAAATTCTACACACAGAATCCACAATAAGATTGTAATGTGTGTACCTGGGCCTTTTATGTGCCCCCTTTCCTAGAACCTGGGTTGTCTGCTATTGGCAACCCAGACTAGTCTTTCCTAAGACAGAAAGCCTTAAAGCTTTCACCAGCAGCACTGGGGTTGTTGGTTCAAATTCCAACCATGGCGCTACCTGCCTGGAGTTTGCATGTTCTCCCTGTGCCTGCGTGAGTTTGCTCCCACACTCCGAAGACATGGTGGTATGCTAATTGGCTCCTGTCTAAATTGACCCTAGTATGTGTATGCATGAATGTGAGTTAGGGACCTTAGATTGTAAGCTCCTTGAGGACAGAGACTGATAAAAGCACTGTGTAAATTGGCGGCGCTATATAAGTACTTGAAATAAATAAACTCTGGGCACAAAAACTTTTATTCAAATATACAACCACAAATAATATAAATCCATTTTGTGTGCATTAAATGCCCTTGCAACCCCAGATTTTACAATATAAAAGTATCTGCAGCATCACAGCCTGAGCAGCGGGGGGGGATACAAGACCAGTCACCCTGCACAAGGAGAGAGAGCAGAGATGGCTGGTCTATATTACAGGAAGCTCCTGCACAGAGGCAACATCTCACACTGGATTACTACACAGATCTAGAAGATACATCACACCAAGTTTAATGTAAGAATACAAAGTACTCTAATTTAGGCAATATTTCCATATCCCACAGTTCAGCTTTAAAGGGTAACTCCACCAGTGGTGACAGGTGGTATATTTTTTTGGGCGATGGCAAACAATCCACCTGTCACCACTCAACAGGGTCGCTTCTCCTCTCGGCCAACCGATAGATGGGTCTCAGGACCCACTTTCCGATTGGCCGGGAGGAGAATCAGGACAACAATAGTGAATATTAATTTGCTATTGTCGCACAACTGGGTGGGATTGGGGCGCAGTGCTCGGTGCCCAAAGCCCACCCTTTTTTGAAGCGAACTAGAGCCTCGGGCCCTAATCATGTGCTTCTACAAAAAAAAACATTGGAATCCATGCGCCCCGGCACCCTGTGTGTAGATTAGGGGCCGCACCAGGGGGGCGGCACCCCTTCGTCCCGTATGGATGGGCCACCACTGGTAACTCCACGTTCGTAGGGGAAAAAATAGCAAATAAAGAAAAAATTATATAGCGTATACAATTGAGACACAAATCATGTTGTATTTGAATGTTATTAAAAACTACCTTTCCTTTTCAATCTGCAGATCTGTAATTTTTTGAAAATGTAATGCAATATAGCTACCTAGAGGTTTGTGTACACAAAGTTTGTACAAAACGCCCCCCAGAAACATCTTTTCCTGCTTGTGTAATTGGCTCAACAATTTTCCCAGAAGTCTGCACTAAAATACAGGTCAGATTTCAGGCATCCCCTGCTACAAAAATGTATTTTTTGGTGAGATATTCTCAATAGGAAATCACAGCTAAAGAGATGCAGACCCTGCAGGTTTCCTCATCAGAGCCCTGCAGGTTCACAGCTGATTGATAATTATGAAACCACTCCCATTACACTCACTTATGCACAGGGAAACAGAGGAACAAACAGAGATTTCTTCAGACAAACAAAAAGTTAAAAATCTGCAACAAAGTTTGTTAAAATCCTTTTAATGTATCACCCAGAGGGGAGTGTTTTTTCCCCAACAAAAGTGGAGTTACGCTTTAAGCCCACCAATTTATGTAAACCAGCAAGAATTAAATAACCAAGAGTTACAATTATTTATTTTATACCAGGTGCACAGGATTATATATCTACAAAGAATTGTGGTTGTGGGGTAATGAAATAAAAGTCACCTATTGCGCTACATCACTGAAATCAGTCCACACCGGCATGAAAGGGTCAGTCCACCAAAAAGCAATTTCATTTTAGAATAAAAATTGACAAGATGAATCACCCAGCAGTTTTTTATTCTGCCGGGATTCTGCCAGCTGATTCATTTATCTAAAATCTCGATGAAAGTTCCAACTAATCCAGTTGGATTTTTTATCTATTTTACATTATTTACTTTGCAGCAAGGGGAGTTTTACAGAGAGTGGCTGACATTATGCCTAACTAGTTCCTCTCCAGACTCTGCTTGACATATAGAGTAGAGTTCTCTGAACTCATCTGCAAAATCCTTCGGGCCTTATGGGTGGCATGCCCATGATGTATACAGGAGCTGCTTAGTAGATGATAATGCAAGTGGACAAGGCATATCTGTAGACATTGTTTCGCAGAACCCATATAGACAGCTGGAGTACATTGTGATTCAATACACCCATTCATCAGCTTCCTAGAGCCCTAGTTTTCCTTTACATGGAAACTGGAGCAGATGGGGCTTACTGTGAGCACCTCTGTACAAACCTTTAATAATAAATAGGGCTGTTACTGGTTAAAATTTTCGTGTTTGATTAATCGTTTTTTTTTTTTTTAATCGATTAATCAACTAATTTTGATTAATTATAACGCACATACAGATCCAACTACTTTTAGCTGATCTCCTTGCAGGCCAATTCCCAGTGCAGCTACCAACCACTGGAAAAATGGATAGCAGGATACAAAAAACACACAAAGGCAGCACTCGATGGGAATAGCATTAAAACTTTTATAGTCTTCAAGTAGGTACATACACTGTAAAAATGGTGCTAGTAATACCAAACGGTAGCAAAGGCAGTCATAAAAACATGTAGCTAAGTATGATACTGGTATAAAAATATGTACCATGATACCACTGCTGAATCCAGATGAGGAGGGGTTAACATCAGTCCGTCGGCATGTAGATGTCCCTTGAAGGGAACTATCACAACTCCCAGTGGATGGCTGTAGAATCCCAGGTTGATAGAGGGAAGAGATAGAGGGAAGTGTAACAGCCCTTGTGTGTGGCAGATGGTAAGGTCCATCCGGCATGCAGATATGAAGGCACAGCAAAGGAGCCCTTCAGATGGATACGGCAAGCCCCGCCGGTGTCCGTGACATGACCGGATCTCCGACAGAACTCCCTGAACACCTGGAAGCCGGGGGAGAGGTGAGTGCCGATCAAAAGAATTTTGATCGATCAAAAAAATTAACGATTAATCGAGGAATTAATAGCCCTAATAATAAAGTAAAAAATATATATTGTTTCCACCCCATATTTCCATCTGCAGACAGTTGGAATCTGAAAGGTTTCTGTGATGACAGGTAACACACTCTTCAGAATGTAACCCAGAAATGTCATGCTATGTGTATAAGAAGCAAAGGCACAGACAGACCAGAGACGTATCAGAACCGTCTGCTGCCACAAGCTTTCCAGAAGGTGTTGCAAGCTACTTTATTAACACAAAGCCCTTCGCCCTCTCAACTGTTATTATTATTCTCATGTATGAAACAAAGGAGACGTCTGACTGATGGACTTAATATTCAATTCATTTGCCTAAAGAAGATAAGGGATTAGAAACAAAATGTTAGGAGTCTCCGGTAATGCTGTTGTTAATTGGAGAAAAATTGGAAGTGAAATGCCAGTGTATAGATCGTCAGCCAATATTACTTTCCTCTTTTGCGTTGTTGGCGTATAATTCCAATAAGGCTCAATGAAGCAAACATGATTTTATGACAGCCCTGAGAATGCACAGACAATGTGAAAATCATTTCATATGTAGAGCTGATTACCGGATCGGTGCTGCACTGCCTAGGGAAAAGCTGGATTTTCATTACCAATTTTATTACATTCATAACATAGTACTGTGTGTGCCATTATAGGACACATGACCGTGTACATGGCTGTTATCCTAAGTAACACAAAGGAAGCCAAACAACAGAAGTTGCGGAAAGAGATCCAGATGTCTATAGAAATGGGCCTTTCAAACATGCTGCATGAAGTCATATATGACAAGCAACATTGCTGTTCTTTGACACACAAGGGCTGTTTCTGATGAACAATATTACAATATGCACCAGAAATGTTGCCTCATAAAAAAAAAAAAAAAAATGTCATACATATCAAAACCCTCCAGCAAAACTAAAGCCATCACGTATATCTATAACATATGTTTCGGTGGTCATGGAAGAATAGTTTGCTAAGATATGTGGTTTTACTGCACAGTAGTGGAAGAGAAATTCTTGTTGGAAATCATCTCAATAGCTATACCTCGTTTTCCATTAGATTCTACACAGCATATTTTAGCCTTTTAGTAGCATAATAATTGCATAGTGCTGCATGTTACTCAAATTTAGGTTTTGTATACAAGCCATGTATGGAAGGGCATACATGTGGTGACTAGATGCCTTTGGTTGGCGACTAGATACCCCTAAAACTTGAGAGTGAGATTTAGCTTAAGAGCCACATGGGTTAAAGTGGTGGTAAAGGCAAAAGTTTGTTTTCCACTTTAATGCATTCTCTGCATTAGGAACAAAAAAAACCTACAATGCCAGTGCCCCCCAGCCCCCTCTCTCAAAGTGTCACTAAACCTACACCATTAAAAAATTTCAGTATTGTACTCACCTCAAAACTACATAGCAACAAGCTAAAAACAAAAATAGAACAAATAATAGGTAGAAGATTAGAACTGACGTCTAAAATGTGCCTCCTTTTTTATCCTATTCCAGATATTCCTATAGCCCACACTAGGCTAATACACACATTGCTCAGCTCAATACACTGGGCTATAGCTCTTAACTGGCTTTCCTCTACTGAAGTGGTTCTCAACCTGGGGGTCAGGACCCCTTTGGGGGTCGAATGATGATTTGCCAGGGGTCACCAAATCCTGGGCTGTTCCTGAAGCCTGCACGGCTCTACCAGCCATTTTGCGGCCGCCCGGCAGGAATCTCCCTGGAGCCTGTGCCTGCCCACTCAGACTTTTTGCAGCCGCCCATTCAGTTCATGGCATGGCTGGGGGGCAGAGACTAGAGATCAGCTGACTGACGAGGAATGTGAAGTGGGAGGGGCTGGAGGAGACCCTTTCTTCTGACTTCAGCATAAGTGTCACTGCTGGGAGACACCACAGAGCTCGAGACACAGTGAGTAACACTACCTAGGATTATATTTGCCATTAAAAGTCCCCACTACAGTTCTCAGATCAGCACACAACCTTGATCAAGAGCACCTAAGTTGGCTGATCAGAACTCCCCCCAGCACTGCCACTGATCCCAACTCCCCCCCCCCCCCCCCAGCACTGCCACTCACCCCCCCACCAAGGTGTAAGAGAAGGAATAAAAATAGAGAATACGTCAGATGATGACTTTTGAACCCTTTTCCAGCTGATGACTGTAAACCCCCATTCTCCCCCCACCCCCAAATCTTGTATGTGCAGTCACAGCATCTGTCTTAAAATAAATAAATAGAGAATACATGGAAGTGAGAGGAAAAGAAGGGGAGGAACAAAGAAAGGGGGAGAGAAAGAATTAAGCCCCATACACACACAGTTTTCCTGCAGGTTTTCTCTTCAGGTTTACCAAAACCATGTAGTGCAAGGGCCTGCCTGATTGCATACAAATTGAAACTCTTGAGGTTTGACCTCATATTATATGGTTTTGGTAAACCTGAAGAGAAAACCTGCAGGAAAACTGATAGTGTGTATGGGGCTTAAGAGAAAGAACAAGAAAGATGGCTAGAGAGAGGGATAGGGAAAAAAACAAGATATTAGGATAGAGAGAGATAAAATGGAAAGAAAAGAGGACAAAGAGAAAGAGAGGTACATCCTAAAATGTACCATAAGGGGTTTTAATACTGTGCGAGTGGAAGGGACTCCGGGATCTCTAAATGGCTGCAAGTTAGGGGCGCAAATAACTTTACTTGCCTTGGGTGCTGACAACCCACGATAAGAAAATAATTTAAAAATAATAATAATTTTAAATAAATTTACTGTTGGGGTCCCCACAACTTGGGAAATTTTATTAAGGGGTAAAGGCACTAGAGAGGTTGAGAACCACTGATGTACTTCTTACCAATGTACGCTTAAACTGTATTGAGACTTATTTTTCAATAAACTGTAAACAAAAAAAAAATGTCAGTACATGCTGTATTACATGCTGTTCATACTCACTCAGTAACTATGAGGCCTCGTACACACAACTGAGGAACTCTTCGTAAATGAAACATAGTTTTCCTCGACTAGTTCCTTGTTAGGCTTGTCGAGAATCTTGACAAGCTTTCTTTGCGTACACACTGTCAAGACAAAATCTCGTCGTTCTCAAACGTAAAACACGTACGACGGCACTATAAAGGGGAATTTTAATTCAACTGGCGCCACCCTTCTGAGCATGTGCGGGTTTCTAAGCATACACACCAGCGTGTTTCTCGTCGAAAACCAGCCCGACGAGGAACACGGTGAGGAAATTGATACTCCCGACGGGGAAAAAGAGAACTTGTTCTCTTTTTTTCTCATCGAGTTCCACAACAGTTTTCTCGATGAAAAGCATACACACGACCGTTTTCCTCTGCAAAAAAACTCTGCCACCAAGTTTCTTGATGGATTCTGTTGAGGAAAACGGTCGTGTGAATGAGGCCTGAGACTCATTTTCTTGTACTCTGCAAAAAATCTGGCTGATCCTTCTGTTCACTGTCCCTGCCTCTTTGTCTGTGTCCCCGCTGCAGCCTGAGATTGTGTACACCAACTGTTGCCACATATACTGGGCATGCTTTAGTTTCAGTTACCTTTTAAGCTTTTAATTTCCTCCTTTTTCTTATCCGTGCAGCCCACACGACCATAGAGTCACACATGTGGGTGTATACACTCTGGATAGATGACAGCCCACTCCCTCCATCCTCCTCTATGCCCACTAAACAGCTCTATACCATGGGGGCAGGATTTTACTTGTTGATTGATGGAGGCATCAACACCCTGTAGTTCTAAGCACAAACAATAGAAACAGGCTTAAGGGTGTGAAACAGGCTATGATTGCACAAAAGCAATACAGATTTGAGTTTAAATGTATATCTGTTTGACAATTTAAAAAACGTATTTGATATTAATTATGTATTTTTCCTTTGTATTCTGAATGTTTTTTTTTTTTTTTTAACACGTGACTGGCAGGGGAGGACTAGTAGCTCCCCCTGCTGATGTTTCCCTACAGACAGGGTCAAAGGAGCTGGGTTACATGACAGATGTATATTGATTAAAGAAAACTTTAAAAGAAATAAAATAATTAAAGGATATAACAAAAAACTAAGGAATATAAAAAGGATTTATGGGAAGAGCCAATAGTGCCAACTGCCGATCCCAGAAAAGGAGGTAAGGATAACATGTTTATTATTTAAAAAAAACAGCATTTCAGCATTTACAACACCACTTTCAGAAACAAAAGTTAGGACGCTGAGAAAATTCTACATAAAAATGGAATGCAATTATTTGCAAATCTCAAAAACTCATCTTTTATTCACTGCAGAATAGAGAAAACATAATTTTTTTAAATGTACCATTTTAGGAAAAAATATGGTGATTTTTTATAATTGATGGCAGTTGGGACAGGGCAACAAAAAGTTGGCAAAGTTGGGGCAGGGCCATGTTTATCAAGGCATAGCACCCCTTTTTCTTTTAACAACACTATGTAAATGTCTGGGAACTGAGGAGACCAGTTGCTGCAGTTTAAGGAGAGGAATTTTGAGACACTGAATCTCCAAGATGCCCTTTTCATACCCAATCATGTTAGTGACCTGTTGCCAATCAACCTAATTATTTGCAACATGTTTTTCCAGCTCTGTGTTGTTAGTACCACGTATTCTGCAAGCTTTTTTTTGCCCTGGCCCAACTTTTTGAGAAGTGTTGTTGCCATCGATTTCAAAATTACCTTATTTTTTTCTTAAAATGGTACATTTGCTCAGTTTGCTCATATTTGCAACATTTGATATGTTTTCTATTTTCTATTGTAAATAAAATATGGGCTTAGCTAAAACATGCAGACAGGAGGGTGTGCTTAGATGAGAAAAACCATCCCCCTCTCCTGAAGACTACTGGAATGTACGACATCATTTGAAATTAGGATGTAACTGAAGAAATGTAAAAAAAAAGGGGGGTAAAACAAGTAAATATGATACACTTACCTATCTATTTACTAATGCTAGCAGTATAAGGATTCAAACGAGTCAATGTTGATTGAGAGAGTAAAGTTCCACTTTATGGCCCAGATTCAGCAATAGTTACGACGGCATATCTCAAGATACGCCGCGTAACTTCTAAACTGCGCCGGCGTATCTATTTTCTGTATTCAGAAAAACAAGATACGCCGGGTTTGAGGTAAGACACGAGCGCCGTCGTATCTTGTTTTTTTTTTCTTTTAAAGTGTATTTTGTGCGTGTACTCGAGAGAGGAGCCGGACTGCAGGAGTTGGGAGTAGGCAGACCTCCCCCAGAGGCAAATTCCATCTTTCTCCATGCCCCCGGGTGGCAATGGTGGGTGTGAGGGGGTCCTCCCACACAGCCCGCCCTACCTGCTCTGCTTTGAAGCCCAACTGGGCAGAGGGACTCCCCTATGAGGGAGTGAGAAGATCTAGCCCGCTCAGCCAGCCCTGTTAGTCCTTCACCTCTCTTTTTTTTTTAGAGACCGCGTGGCCAAAGTGCGTGCATATTAACCCAATTTCGAGTGCGTGTAAGTGTGGTGGTTTTTGTGGGAGGGGGGTGGGCGTACTAAGCGCAGGCTTACCTCGCATAGCACACCCACGGGGAGCCGGGCTGAGACCACCAAACTCAATTCACATGCAGCCGAGACCGGGATCCGTACCCTTGGCTGCAGAGGTGAACAGCTTGTCAGCGCAGTGCCAATCGCGTTGAGCTACCGCAGCTCCTGCGCCGTCGTATTTTAACTGCGTATTTACGCTGGCCGCTGGGGGCGTTCCCGCTGATTTACGCCTAGAATATGTAAATCAGCGAGATACGCATGCCCGGCCGACACAGTAAAGTTACGCCGTTTACGTAAGGTGTTTGCCGGCGTAAAGATAAACCACCAAAAAGATGGCGCAGCCAATGTTAAGTATGGACGTCGGGACCGCGTCAAATTTTTCAGATTTTACGTCGTTTGCGTAACTCCTCTGTGAATGGGGCTTTACGTCAATTACGTTCACGTCAAAACCAATGCGTCTTAGCGTCGTAATTTGGAGCATGCGCACTGGGATAGATCCACGGACGGCGCATGCGCAGTTCAAAAAAAGCGTCAAAAACATGGGGTCACAACACATTTCCATAAAACATGCCCACCTCATCCACATTTGAATTACCTGGGCTTACGGCGGCCCATTCACGCTACGCTGCCATAACTTAGCTTGGTGAATACAGCACTTGCCTCGCTAATTTACGGTGGCGTAGCATAAACAAGATACGCTACGCCCGCACAAAGTTATGGCGGGCTACGTGAATCTAGCCCTAAGTGTCTAGTGCTGGGATCCTGAGGGCCCAATGCTGAAAATAGTAAAGCAGGATGAGGGAGGTCATCCATGAGCCTGACAGGAATACATTAAATAGCAGTTGTCCTTCCCAACCACACAACAAGACTCAATGGGGTTGATTTGCTAAAACTAGAAAACGCAAAATCTAATGCAGCTCTGCATAGAAACCAACCAGCCTTCATGTTTTATTGTCAAAGCTTAACCACTTAAGACCCGGACCAATATGCAGGTTAAGGACCTTGCCCCTTTGGGCGTTTTGTGCGACATAGCTCCCAAACAACATCCATTATTTTCCCCACAAATAGAGCTTTCTTTTGGTGGTATTTGACAACCTCTGCGGTTTTTATTTTTTGCGCTATAAACAAAAATAGAGCGACAATTTTGAAAAAAATTCAATATTTTTTACTTTTTGCTATAATAAATCCCCCCAAAAAAGATATTAAAAACATTTTTTTCCTCAGTTTAGGCCGATACAAATTCTTTTACCTTTTTTTGGTAAAAAAAAACAAAAACGCAATTAGGCTGCTTTCACATTGGGCAGTGGAACCGCGGTGGCGTTATAGCAGCGCCATTTTTAGCGCCGCTATACCATCGTATTTACCGCGGTATTCGGCCGCTAGCAGTGCGGTTTTAACCCCCGCTGGCGGCCGAAAAAGGGTTAATACCGCCCGCAATGCACCTCTGTAGAGGCGCTTTGCGAGCGGTATTACCGCGGTTTCCCATTGATTTCAATGGGAAGGAGCGGTAAACACACCACTCCTATACCGCTGCAAAGATGCGGCTAGCGGGACTTTTGGAGCGGTCCTGCTAGCGCACCACTTCAGTATGAAAGCCTTCGGGCTTTCACATTGAAGACTACAGGGCAGGTTTTTTTCAGGCAATATAGCAGCGCTATTTTTAGCGCTGTACCGCCTGAAAAACGCCTTAATGTGAAAGGGGCCTAAGCGTTTATCGATTGGTTTGCGCAAAATTGATAGCGTTTACAAAATAGGGGATAGTTTTATGGCATTTTTATTAATATTTCTTTTTTACTACTAATGGCCGCGATCAGCGGTTTTTCATGACTGCGACATTATAGCGGACACATCAGACAATTTTGACACATTTTTGGGACCATTGTCATTTTCACAGCGAAAAGTGCTATAAAAATGCACTGATTACTGTGAAAATGACAATGCAGTGAAGGAGTTAACCACTAGGTTGCGCTGTTGGGGTTAAGTGTGACTTCATATGTGTTTCTAACTGTAGGGAGGCGGGGCTGGACGTGTGACATCAGTGATTGTCGTTCCCTATATCAGGGAACAGACGATCACTGACATTGCCACAGTGAAGAATGGGGGAAGGTGTGTTTACACACACCTCTCCCCGTTCTTCAGCTCCTGTGACCGATCACGGGACCTAGGCTTTTTTTTCCAGACAAAAAACATGCGCTGTATAAGGTTTTTTCTGGCAGAAAAAAAATGTTTACTATCCAAAGTTAAAACAACAAGGGCAGAAGATTTAATAGATGGTGTAACGGAATGACCCATGACAGACTGAGATTCTCCTATATCTAGGGTCACCTTATGTCCACTAGGGCCATAGGGTGACAAAGAAATCATAATTCATATATTATATGAGATGGGACATTAATAATATTTCATATTGCAGGTGATTTCATGTGGAAGTGACTCATACCTCTGTATAATAGGCTATTAAAATGTCTTGAGACATATCTTGAGGTGTTGGCTATTCACTGTGAAAGACACATTCTGTTGAGGTGTTAATTGCACCCACTCCTGGAGGACTCTTTTCATTGTGTTATTCTAAAGGTTAATTGAATTCTATTGATACAGGAATGTATTAATACTCAGGTGTGATAGTAATTTGTTTTGATGTCATTGTCTCAAGGAATGTGTCTCCTCAGTATCGGTGCCGACATGTCTACATAATTAGCTTACCTGAATGCCTTTTAGAATGTGATTGAAGCCCCCCATGGTGTGAAGGGGGGTGGAGATTGTATTGTCCTGTGATTACTGTCACATGCTTGTAAACTGTATAAGAAGCTGAGAAAATACCATTAAAGTGGTCATACATTTTGAAACCAGTACCAGAGCAGAGTCTCGGTTATTATGGGAAATGGAATGGATCGTGTATGCAGGATTGTCAGAGTGTGTCAGATAAGCTTGTCGTGGTTGGATGGAAGGTCGTAAACGGTGGTGTCCATTACAGATGGAAAGATAAAGAAATTACTGAAGTTCCTCTTTAATTGAACAAGCAGAAGTTAGAAGCTGACTACCATGCATAGCTGCACCAGATTTTGCACTCTCCGGTTTTAGTAAATCAACCCCAGTGAATTGTATGCTTTGTGCAGTGCTAAAATGAGTTGACATTATAGTCAATTCTACTATCCCTTCCCCTATTAGCAACCTGTGCTCAAGTAAACAGGCACATACCCCTTAAAATAATCTGTCAGGATGGAAAGGGGGGAGATACCATTACTGTTATATACTGTACATTGAATATTGCAAGTAGGTTCAGGCTCTATTTATCCAGGCCGACTCATGCTAAGCCAAATAATCAGCACTCAGATCATATGTGCATATCATATCATCTCCACACCACGGTGTCCTGCGCTCTCCATCTCTAAGGTTGGGAGGTTTGATAAAGCGTTTAATGTTCAATACATGCAATAACTGCAGTACATTTTGGTACTGCATTTAAGTCAACAGCCTCAATAGACCTGCAGACCTTGACCGGTTCTTCCAGAATTCTAGCCCAACTTTTATTCAAAAGCCATCCAACTTTTTATCCTACCAAAACCCAGAGCATAAACTTTGCCGTTGCAGATTTTACAACACTGTTTAATAATACCTATAAAAACAGCTTTGTTTCCCTATAATTTTTCTTGCCTAATGCGGACTTTGTCCATTTATGGTGTTTAATCACGGACTGGCGGATAGCACAATTAACCTGTGTAAAACACCTTGTTACAACGGTGTGATGAGAAATAGCACCGTAATGTTTACTTTCCACTATGCTAATTAAATAAATCAGATGGCCTGTTCATTTAATCATTGTGATCAACACTAAAAGTCGCCCTATGTTACAGACATAAAACAAATACACGGTTAAATGCTAATGTCAATTGAATACAAAACAATCCAGTGTCCCGCAGCATTACATTTATATTGAAGTACTTAATCACTTTTATGTTTTATCTACTTGGGAATTTTTTTATAGCTGTGAAGATATTAAGATATTGTGGAACTGATGGATTGCAACTATTAGATACATTACTTGGGTGCTGTGCTTTCGTTCAGTTATATTCTGTGGTTATAATTTAATAATTGTTAGGAAGTCATTAGTATGACGTCTTGTTCCCACAGAATGAGTTAATAAAATCAATACACAAGAGCTTCCAGTTAAAACACAAAAACTGTATCCTGAAAGTAATGACTTCCTATCTCCCAAGGAATAAGCCTACTGTTATGGTCCAATTTAATACTAAGAAGGTATTTATAATTTGTATTATTTTGTATATATAAAATGCTGTGAGACTGTGCTGATAGTGGAGATGCTTCCAACTGCAAGTGACAAACTGGGGTGAAAGAATTAAGATGAACAACAAACTTCAATATGCAACTACAGCTTTAGAGACATTGAAGACTGATGGCAAAAATAGACAAGGGAGTCTGCCCCTTTAATGATTTTTTTTGATTACTATTATTTTTGTCTGATTAACCACTTCAGACCAGCGCTATTGACAAAATACATCAACAGCGCGGACCTGAGGCACCAAGTGGATGTCTTTGGACGTGATTTTTAGTGCATTACCCGCCTGCGCCACTGGGTGGCGCGCCGCGGGTAAACACTGTCCCGCTGCACCGCTGAAGAGCCGATGCATGTACCTGGCGGCCGCGATGTCCGTCGGGTACATGCGATCGGCGGGAAAACAAGCAGATGACAGCAGGGACGTGGAGCTCTGTGTGTAAACACAGAGCTCCACGTGCTGTCAGAGGAGAGGAGACCGATCTGTGTCTCTTGTACACAGCATCGGTCACCTCCCCCAGTCACCCCCCTCCCCCCACACAGTTAGAACACACCCAGGATACACACGTAACCCCTTCCTCACCCCCTAGTGTTAACCCATTCCCTGCCAGTCACATTTATACAGTAATTAGTGCATTTTTATAGCACTGATCTCTGTATAAATGTGAATGGTCCCAAATTTGTGTCAAAAGTGTCCGATATGTCTGCCGCAATATCGCAGTCGCAATAAAAACCGCAGATCGCCGCCATTACTAGTAAAAAAATAAATTAAAAAATCATAATGCTGTTCCCCATCTTGTAGGCGCTATAACTTTTGTGCAAACCAGTCGCTTATTGCGATTTTTTTTTTTTTTTACAAAAATACGTCGAAAAATACGTATCGGCCTTAACTGTGAAAAAAAAAAGTTTTTTAAAAAAAAATTGGGATATTTATTATAGCAACAAGTAAAAAATATATATATTTTTTTTTAAATTGTCGCTCTTTTTTTGTTTATAGCGCAAAAAATAAAAACCGCAGAGGTGATCAAATACCACCAAAATAAAGCTCTATTTGTGGGGAAAAAAGGACGTCAATTTTGTTTGGGAGCCACGTCGCACGACCGCGCAAATGTCAGTTAAAGCGATGCAGTGCCGGAAGCTGAAATTTTCCCCTGGGAACGAAGGGGTTTATGTGCCCAGTAAGCAAGTGGTTATAAGTCTATGTTTAATTGAATTCACTTACTGTCGACTGACTAAAGCCCCGTACGCAAGATCGGAATTTCCAATGGAAAAAGTCAGACAGACTTTTTCCATTGGAAATTCCAACTGTGTATATGCCCCATCGGAGTAATTCAGATGAATTCCATCGGAGTTTAGACAGAGAACATGTTCTCTTTCACTCCGATGGAATTAGGTCGGAATTCCGATGTGAGTTTGGCCAGGCAAAAGCCTGATCGTCTGTACGGGGCTTTACTTTACCTTTACTGGAAGTGTGCTCCAAGCAACATTTACTCATTCAGTAAAATAATACATTCTAAGGTTGTCTTTCCTCCTGGTCATGTCTCCTACATCTTGATCTTGGCTTACTGCCCTCACCTTATTCACCCCTATATTAAGTACATATTAGGTTCTGCATTCTCCTTCTCTATTAGCTTTTAGAGCATCCGTGAAAACCCTCCTCTTCAGAGAAGCCTACCCTTCCCACACCTAACAACTGTATATTCATTTTGTCCATCTAATCATCCCCCACAGCTACTACCTTTTGTTCCACTTGACCCCCCCCCCCTTCTAGACTGTAAGCTCTAACAAGCAGGGCCCTCTGATCCCTCCTGTATTGAATTGTATTGTGACTGTACTGTCTTCTCTGGTGTTGTAAAGTGCTGCGCAAACTGTTGACACTATATAAGACCTGTATAATAATAATAATTCTGTCCTTTAAGTTTTTATCCCTCTGACCTTTCACTATGTTTGTTGCCTCTGGACTTGTTCTAAAAATCATCAATATTCTTTTGTACGTTAGGTCTCCAGAACTGGACAAAGTATTTTAAATGAAGATCTAGATAGTGGAACCAGGACCGCCCCTTCCTTGTGCTGGGAATTTCTCTAGTGACTAATTCCCACTTGCAGTCAATATGTTGGGTGAACGTTATCTCTAACCTGTAATCTCATAGTTGTGGTATATGTCACAAGGTCTGGAGTGTTTTCATATTGGGTGCTCGGCCTCAATCAACCCTTTGTAATAGCTAAATTCAACGCAACCCCTTTTTGCTATATGACTTACTCCAGATACAGTATTTGAGCACATATTCCTAACAGTACACAGACATCTGGTGAGTTCTGTAAATGGTGGACAAGCTGAGTCAGGTACTCTAATGTGGAGTGGTTGTTGTGTTACTCCTAAAGCAGGCCATACATTATGCAATTGTCTTTCCTTCGACCACAGTCGGTGTTGATGAGGGAATCCCACCCATGAATCCATTGTATTCTGACAGTGGGAGGTTTCCCAGCCATCAGCAGTGATCAAACAAACAAAACACAGACAGGCTGGTTGTACTGAAGCCAAACAATAGGTCAACTTCTGTACAACCAATCTGCCCATACATAAATCCATTATGGCCGATGTAGTGTCACATTCCGCTCCCTATCACAGAATGCTCCGGAAGTGACGTTTTGTTGCTGCCATCTTGCTATACCCCACACTCTTGCACAGTAATGATAGAGTGAGAAGGGGGCAAGCGGACATCTTATTACACCCACCGAGTTTTAGATTTCACAGTTATTTTCAACCCAAAACAGAGTTTATATGCTTAAATACAGTATTTGGAAATCCGACCGACTGTTTACATGTTACATTTTAAAAGCAGCAGCAAACCTTCTGACTTTACATGGTTGCTAATGTGACAGAACACCTCTGATTTTCACATTTAACATATAAACAGTCTGTCAGATTTCAAAATACTGTATTTAAGCACATAAGTTTTGTGTTGAAAATAAGTGTGAAATCTAAAACTCCGATGAGTGTAACAATATGTCCGCTTGCCCCCTTTTCACTCAATCATTACTGTGCAGGAGAGTGGGGTGTAGCAAGATGGCTGCGACGGAACGTCACTTCCGGAGCAATCAGTGATGGGGAGCAGAATGTGACAAGACACTGGCTTAACTTTGACCGAACACAATAGGGAATAAGCTCCACCCAAAGCCATCTTTACCTTTTCCATTTAATGCTTTAATACTTTCTAAAGAAAGGTAAGCAACAGCACACGTGACACTGTCACATGTACTGTTTATCACAATCAGTATCCTAGTATTTTGGAAGATCTGTACTGACAGAAATATATATGTAGACCTCCTCCTGAAAACACCTTGTTGTTCTTTTAATACAGTATATATGACTTAGACACTAAGAATGTACAGCAGTTTTCTTTACTTTAGCAGGAGATGAGTCACCTGTGAACTGAGGGGGGCTTGGAAGTGACATAAAAACCTTAAAGTAGAAGTTCACCCTAAGGGCTCATTTACACTTTCTTCGGCTTCAACACACATTAACGGTTAGTTTACACTTGCTTCAAAACAAGGCTTCTGACACACTTTATTAAAGCTTTCTCTCTTTGTTAAAGCTCCTGTCACTAAATAAAATTGTTAGCTTACAGTCCTGTTTACACCTTGCTTTTGCTTTGCTTCTGCTTCGCTTCAAAAATGATACCCCATGTAGCTTTAGCGGTGCTTCAAAGTGTCTTCAAAGCCTCCATAGAAGTCTATGACAAAGCTTGCTTGAAGCCCCACCAAAGCCTCATCGAAGCTCCAAGAACCTGCAGCAAAGCCTCACAAAGCCTCATCGAATCACCACTAAAGCTCCCCCAAAGCCCCATCGAAGCACCAAACAAAAGCAAGGTGTAAACAGGACTGTAAGCTAACCATTTTATTTAGTGACAGGAGCTTTGACTGGCGTACAGAAAGCCTTGTTTTGAAGCAAGTGTAAACTCGTCCTAATACTAAAAACTGTAAATCTACAGGTATCCATGATCTAAGACTAACCTATCTAGCTCTGTAAAGAAGAAGTCACTATACATACCTTTTTGAAGCCACTCTGGTTTGGTCCCACGCTGAGCTGTCAGCGGCGGTTTCGCTGTGGAGGCGGGTGCAGAAGAGGCAGCCGATAACGAAAGCCCCATAGTAACTCTATGGGTGAAAGCACCTCTCATTCATTTCCCAGCTGTTGTCGGCTGTTTCCTCTGCAGAGTTTTTGCCATTTTAGACCTGACCGAAGTGGCTACAAAAAAGTTATGTATAGCGATTACTTCTTTATAAGGCTAGATAGGTTAGTCTTAGATCGTGGATACCTGTAGATTTTGAGATTTTAGTGTTAGGGTGAACTTATACTTTAAGTTTATACCAATGAGGAAAAAAAGGGTATGGGAAAGACATTTATTATCTCACATATCCTAACCATCAGTGTTGGTTTTTGTATAAATCTTAATTCTTATTCTAGTACTATTCCAATTTAGTATGTACAGTCTATAGTATCTATTTTAACACTTATATACAGGTAGTTACTAGAATGTGACGTAGCAGTAAGTCATGTGAGCATAGATTGCTACAAAGAGCATCTAGAACACAGACATTGACAGCTTGTCATCCTTCATTGCTTGATGATCTACAAGTCTTGGTATGGCCTGGCATTTGCTAAATGGATGGGGATGCTGAAACCTGTCATTCTTGAACAGCTGGACTGAAGCAGGACGCCCATATGTGATCTTCAGTAAGCACATGAGCAACTGAGACAAACAATAATTTGACCTGTGCAGGTTTAAGTCCTAAGGAAACTGAAATCTTCTTTATCTGATGTGGAGAACTGTTTGATTCAGTCTGTGAAATATTTGGCTCCTCGCGTCAGGTTTCCAAAGTAATGCTTTCATTCTGCACAAAGCCTTGGCTTCATTTTAAAGCAAGTGCTTAGCAACAACATCCTTCTCTAAGAAATTAGGAATTTCCCATGACAAAGGGCCTGCAGAACGTGGTGTACAAGCTATTACATGTGGTAAGAACTACCCTAAATTAGGAGAAATAAGGAATGGGTTATACACATCAGACTAAGATCTCACATTTTTTAGTATAATGTTCCATAATTATCTAAGTTTAAGGCCTTGTTCACACCATAGTGCAGAAACGTTAATTTTTCTGCACACATTCTGCAAGGGCACAAAAAGTCTCTCTCTCTATTCACACCACAATGTGCAGATTTTTTCTGCGCAGGAAAGCTGCAATGTGTATGCAGTTTTCTGCACAGGAAAACAACTGACATGACATCAACATTGATGTGAACAGGACACATAACTGACACGAAAAATGAAAACCTGATGTCAATGTGATGTAAACTCATATAAAAAACTGATGTCTATGCAAGTGAAATCTGTGCATGTTTCCCTTCAGATCCCTACTGTTTTCATACACGTATGGTGTTAACGAGCCCTAAAATTTGTAGAGGCAAATTTTTAGCAGTAATGCTGCTCATTCAAGGAAAACTTGTGGAGGAAACAGCATAACCAGCTCCTAAATCTAAAGCCCTGTACACACGGGCAAGAATCTCGTCAGGAAAAAAACTTTGTTTTTCCCGACGAGATTCTTGGCAAGAATCTCTTGCTGCCCAAGTGTACAGACTCTCCTTTCAAATAAACCGCGCTTCTCTTGAAAGGCAAGAACGCAGTGACGTCATTGCGTACGACGAGCATGCGCTTGTCACATTCGATGCTGTCGCCGCCATCTTGCTGCACCCTACCTTTGCCTAGGAAGCTACTGCGCATGGGTCAAAGTCATTTTGAGCATGCGCGGGTTTCCACCATGACCAGGTAAGTATACACACTCTCTGATTTCTCAGGCAGGAAAATTGCAGAGAATCTCACGATGAGAAAATAGAGAACACGTTCTCTATTTTTCTCATCTAGATTCTGGGCAGTTTTCTTGCTGGCTCTTGCCGAGTAAACCGAGCATGTGTAGGAGGCTTAAGTGAGTAAACTTTTCAGCGTGCTGGGTAATTTATCATGACTACTTGTCAATGGTTTCACTTTGCAAGAAACAAATATTCCATTGACTGTGTATAGTCCAACTGTAGTATTGTATTGTGTTTGGCGTTAACAGTAGTATCATTGCATTGCATTATTTTATTACCTTACCATAAATTTACGAACAAATACATTTTGTATCAATACATTTTAATTAGAATAATTGACCTTATATGATTTGAATTGAACTTAGATGATCCATACATTTTTTTGTTAAAAATTCTATTTGCAATTACTGAAAAAATTATGATCGTTTCCAATAAATCTTTATTCAATCAATTTCTTTCAGCATGCTACAACACAAGGAAAAAAAAAGTGTGTGAAATACCATACAGGCTACAACCCAATGATGAGGCCACTAATCAAAAAGTTACCAACCTGTTCAAACAAAACCTTCTTGATTAACTAAATAATACCAATGTATGATATAGCTATAATAAGAATTTTGAATAATTATCCACATCATGATTGGATTGAAACTAGTGTGAGCGCCTTTGGATTACAAGCACAGTAAACTTCCTGTCATAGCCAGATGTTATAACGTATAAGATTATAAAGCTTCTTTACATAATACTCTCAGACTTAAACGTATAATCTGTGCAAAACTGATACAAAGCACAAAAATCTGAATCTGAGCATAGAAAATCAGGTATAATGAGCAGATTCAGACACTTTAAGTCCATACATTAGGCCACACAGGCTAATTAAATAGACAAGACATGCAACACTGCTGTACAGCTTTTCATAGCTATCAGATTTTACCTTTTGTCACTTTAGTGCAGTGACACCAATTCAAGATAAGCAGTTGCCATGGGTTGATGCACTCTGGATGGAGCTGTTAGCATCATTACATAAAAGCCACAGGGCTATATGTAGCACTACTGCACACATTCTACGAGTTCCACTACCAGCCTTTAACGATTATGTCCCAAAGTGCCATTGTTCCAGTTAACATCACGCCGACATCGCCAAGGTTACACACAATAAATTTATCAAAGACTTACTGCCCTGTCAAAACCCCAACAAATTAGTCTTTCTGCAATTTCCACGACTGTCGAGGCTTGGCACTCCTGGACACATGCAGTGGAGATAATGAAGAACGAAAGCTCTTTGTGAGGCAGAAAATGAAGGTATTAGTCATGTAATAACAAACCTGTGATTAGAAACAGCAGCAGGTCATGAAGAAGACAGGGAGAGAGCGGAGAAATCAGAAGGTACACATGCAGCATTTCCAGTCCTTCGTCAAGAATTGTGAGAAGCTACTGCTGCGAGTCCCGCCCCCCCACACCAAAAATACTCCCAGCCCTCCTTCCATCGTGCCTCTCTGAAGGTTAATGCATTTCTAACACAAATTCACTTGTACGGATTGTATTGTACACAGAGCATGGGGAGAAGCTGACAGGATCCAAAAGACGTTTGAACAAGAGATGTTAATGACTGCTAATTGTTGTCACCTATATCGACTGGTCCCGTGTAATTAGCAAACAGCCCCTGGAGACAATAGCAAACTATGCACGTGAATGTCTTACTTAAGATATAAAATATTAATTGCAAGCTAATGATGAATTGTTCCAATAGCAATAAGCAGTATATATGTTAATTAGGACAAAACAAGCATCCATGTTGAGGAATGAGCACACAAAATGTCATATAAGCTTCATTATTTTAATGTAATTTCAAAAACTGGATTTTTGTACTTACCATTAAACCAATTTCTTGGAGGTCACTGACAGACACATTGGTTATACTACTACAGGAGGTTATGGACACTGGCAAACAAAACTGACTAGCCTATCACAACCCCCCAATCCACTCCCAGAATGCCTTTTGTAGAAAAGCAAAACTGGGAGCAGAATTATAGGCGCAAATGGGTGGGACCTGTCTCTCCTAATGAAGTCCAAGATATGGATTTTACGGTATGTATATAAGTCAATTTTTCTTTCTTATTGAATGGACACAGGATTCAGAGACCACTGAGACATAGCAGTCCAAATGAGGGGTAGGCAACAGCAACAAACACAGGCCCACAAAAGAACAACAAAACTTGGAGCTGCCTTCAGCTCAAACAGCTTCCTGAAGGACCGTTTAGGGACCATTAGTGATGACAAAGACAGACATGAATAGTACATACTACACCCAGACAATGAAGGTGATCTGCTTCTAATGCACTGCAGTCAGACAGAGATGGAAAAACAATGCCATGGTTGAGGTGAAATATGGAAACCACATATACTCTAGGCCTCAACACCACCTCATCCTTAGGTAAGACCAAAAAAAAATTTCTTTACAGGATAAAGCCACCAACTTAGACACACACCCCGCAGAGGTGATGGTGACATGGAAATATCCTTGTGAGTAAGGTTTAAAAAAAAGGTTTTTGAAATGATAAGAGAAAGAAAACTCAGATTCCAAAGAGTAACAAGTGAATGCACACAGGGAGTTACAAGGGCATACCCTAAACAATGGTCTTAATCAAACAAATGGAGACCTGTGGTCTCTGGAACTAGTGTAGAGATCTGCAAACTGTTGCCTGATTACTGAAAGGTGAGGATTTGTCCCAAGGAGAAATTCCTGGGATGAAAGTTGCTTTTCTCGCACCAAGAAATATAGAATTTCCATGTGTGATGGTAAACCTTGAGGGAAGTAAACTTTCTGTCTTTTATTATATTGACAAGCACCAGTCTAGGGGGTACCCCTGTCCCTTAAGCTTTGGGCTTTATTAGCCATGCCATTAATGCCAGCAACCATGTTTAAGATTACAATGGGTCCTTTAGACCGGAGCCCACAGAGTATCTGCCAGAAATCTGTTCTGGTCAAAGTACTATATCTGTCTAGATCAGATCAATCTGGAGTCATCAGCAACACCAGAATGCCCTCGATCCAAATCCTACAGAGAAGATGAGAAGGGGGTTTCTGGGAAGAAAAGATCTAGATTAGGTTGTACTGATCTCATAGATCCCATGGATCCACCACAACATCTTCTCTCCCAGGGGATCTCTGTACCTGCAGTCAAACCTGTCCAGTTTGTTGTTGAACCTGGACACCAGGAGGATCACATGCAGCACCCCCCACCTGTGACACAGATCCTGGAACACCTCCAGGTATAAATACCACTTTCCCATATCCAGGCGCTGCCTGTCAATTGTTCATGCTTGGAATATAAACACACAAGGTCAGCACATTAAGTTCCACCCAGACAAAATCCTTTCTACTTCTCTGGTTGTGGGAAGACTTCTGCTACAGCTCCGGCATTGTCTCACTGGATCTCGATGAAATGGGATGGAACTGCCTCAAATGAAGCTACCATCAGCCCCAGGGCTCTCATGTAGAAGTAAAGAGTTGGGTAACTATAAGACTAAAGAATCTGAGTCTGGAAGCAGAGAGTAAAGCCCCGTACACACGGACCGAATATCGGCTGGTATTGACCGATTCAATAGAAACAGCCTGAAATTTGTGTACAGCAGCCACTCCACCAAAATGAGTATACTCTGAGAGCATAGCAAGGATAGTACAGGGACCAGAAACTTGGTGAACACTCGAGTTGCAGATGATAGGCAGAGCCACAACCTGAAATTGCTGGAGACTCACAGCAAAGCAAATGTCATGGACCATGAAATACGGAAGGGTTTCTATGTGAAATCCTAATTCATGTATTACAGATTTTATTCTGAACCCCAGTCAGGTCAACAGACTCATAAGAGATACTCATTGTCCATTGTGTGATAACCCTATTTAAAGCCTTTCTATTATCAGGTGTAAATGACTTCTGCCCTGTCTCTGGTCTCCAGACAGTTCCTTTGTTCTGTGGCTGGCTATTGTGTACATTGATTGACCCCCTGGGGCTTTTGTCTGAATACACATCACAGGCTTCTATCCACACATATTCAGGCTATTCAAGCTTTGGGACCAATCTCTGCTGAGACATTTTCAAGTCCTCATTTGCATGGTTTAAGAGGACCTGAGTGAAGACTGCATACTTTACAATGGACCAATAGGAAAGCGGTTGTTGGGGGCGGGATGTTCCAAATCCTGTATAAAGTGTGCTGTGTCCTTTCAATAAAGTGTGTCCTGTTTACATTCAGCATTAAGCCTTGGCTCATGTATGGATTATTCGGCGATTCCAGGGATATTCCTACTCATGGAATATTGTGCGATTTCTTTTATGGGAGAAGAAGGGAAGGCTTGACGGGGATATGTTCTACCACCGTCACAACTGGTTGGCAGCAGCAGGATTTTCCCTTCTACTTTCCTTTACACCAGGATTCCAAGCAGACACTGGGAACAGTGAATGGAAGACACCCGGCTTAAAAGAAATACACTGAAAGAACTACTGGAAGTTCGTGGAAGGATTGCTAGCAACAAAACCGAGCGTGTCATCATAGCAGAATTAATGGAGCTAGACCAGGAGAACTCGGTTGCAGCAACGCCAGCAGTACAAGAGATGGAGACACCAGTGATTCAGGAGGAGGAATCACCAGCCAACAAGCTAATAAGAGAGAAATTAGCATGGTTCGGTCCGAACCCAACGGCGGATGTGGTGCTGAAAGTGATGACCCTGTTAGCGGAGGAGGCTAAACAAATAAGAGACGCAGAGCTACAGTTAAAACTGGCAGCAGTCCAACAAGCAGCCGCACATTCTCCAAACAGTGAGTACAGCACAGCAGACACAAGGAAGATTCCGTTTAGCGCTTTTGAAGCTTTTGATGAGAAAGAACGAGAGCGGCAACATGAGCTGAGAATTGCAGAAATACGACGATCGGTGACAACGCCTAAAGAAGCAGCACCAAATGAAAGACGAGGAGAGGTACAGATACCAGTAACCATGGAAGAGGAATTCAGAAGAAGGTTACAAGAGATGCGGATACAGCACACAGGACCAGAATCAGAGGAGGTCCTGCTGGGATGGGCGGATGTGATTCGGTGCCAACTCTGGAAGGAAGCGCTAGCTCTCGAGCAGCAACACCAAGGAGAGGTCCTGCCCTACATCTATGCAAGGTACTGGCCGCAGTATGACGTACGAATGCCGTTGTTGGGGGAACAACCGAAGCAGGAGTGGATAGCGGAATTAAACAGGCTGATCCGGGCAGAGATGCAGCTGGATGAGAGCTACAGAGCCCTCCGGTGGTATGTAGCCCAAGAGTGCCCATGGTCAGCGGATGACAGCCCCACAGAAGGCTATGACTATGATGGCCTGGGATTGTTGTATTGGAGGATGTCCAGTGATCCCGACTTTGGGGATGATCGGGAGTGGCGCTTGGAGGACATAATGGAGCACAGAGAGAAAAAATTGAATATCTCAGAAGCGCACTGGCTACAGGAAGATTTGGAATTTCTGGCCGCTCGGGAATGGGACCTGGAGATCGCCTACAAACAGCTGCTAGACTCTGCTCAGCGCCAGGGCCGGGCTCCCTTTGCCTGGGACTATCAGGAAATACCAGTGGAGAATGCTGAAATCCTGGCTGAAGAAACGTCCATGTGGCAGGGTAACAGTGTGCTTTTCCAACCTGCCCCTGCAGCTATGCACCAGGAGGTTATATGGCGGATGCAGCAAGTGCCGACTGACCTTGATAATCCCATTTCTGCAGGGGACAATCTTGAATGGAGGAATGTGCCTGTCCAGCAGTATGCCAGTGAATCGGCAGTGGAAAACCTGAAGATTGCCATTCCCAAAGCTGAAGTTCTGACCGCAGGGCCGAGCTCTGCTAACCTCTGCCCAGCACCGGGACCAACTGTGGAGTTCCAGGGAGCGGGGGCGGTTGGCCCCCCTCCCCAGCAACCAGCTGAGGTGGTAAAGCTCTTACTCCCAGCTGAATCACTGCCAGCAGTACAGGATGCTACTGGCGGCTGCACCCCACTACAGCTTGAGTGGATATCGGTGGATGGGACTGTGGTCTCCACTCACAGCAACCCAGCGGAAAAGCTGGCAACAGAGCAGAGTGCCCCGGGCCTCTGCTTTCACCTAACAGAAGAAGGGGTTCCTGGGATAGTGGATGGGACTTCAGTCTCCACTGGCACAACCCCAGAAAATGGTACAGGACTGAAACAGGAGGATGTCGGCTTTGCTTTGCAAGCACTGGGGAATTTTCACCTCACACCAGTGGATGGGACTTCAGTCTCCACTGGTATACCCCATAAATGGTGGCCAGTTGGCCCAGATCCCCAACAGCATGATGGACTGAGCCCAGCCACCCTGTCATCTCTCCAGCGGCTGAAAGGACTCCAGGGAGAAGGGCTAGTCCAGGCCTCTCCCCAGCGGCAGACGTCTTCCCTGAGAGAGGCAGAGGATGGCGGGGTGAGTAATGCTCGGTTTGGAGCAAGTCATTTGGGGTACGGTATAGATACCAGCATTGGGGGACTGGAACTACTGACTAAATTCAGAGACAACCAATCTGGTGTCTCCTACTGGGTTAGTCCCCTGCCAAAAGGGGAGATGTGTGACAGGCCTAGCCGGGACAGGGGCTTTTGGAGAGGACTGAATGCGAGCCTCTTGCCGTCCGATTATGGGCCAGGGCCTCAAAGCGGGAAGGCGGATGGGTTATCCTGGCAGACAGTCCTGGAACCTTAAGACTACTTGCCCAACATCCTCGAGTGACCCGTTTGGGTCCCACTGTGGATGTTGAACTATTTGCCAGGGGGAGTAATGTCATGGACCATGAAATATGGAAAGGTTTCTACGTGAAATCCTAATTCATGTATTACAGATTTTATTCTGAACCCCAGCCAGGTCAACAGACTCATAAGAGATACTCATTGTCCATTGTGTGATAACCCTATTTAAAGCCTTTCTATTATCAGGTGTAAATGACTTCTGCCCTGTCTCTGGTCTCCAGACAGTTCCATTGTTCTGTGGCTGGCTATTGTGTACATTGATTGACCCCCTGGGGCTTTTGTCTGAATACACATCACAGGCTTCTATCCACACATATTCAGGCTATTCAAGCTTTGGGACCAATCTCTGCTGAGACATTTTCAAGTCCTCATTTGCATGGTTTAAGAGGACCTGAGTGCAGACTGCATACTTTACAATGGACCAATAGGAAAGCGGTTGTTGGGGGCTGGATGTTCCAAATCCTGTATAAAGTGTGCTGTGTACTTTCAATAAAGTGTGTCCTGTTTACATTCAGCATTAAGCCTTGGCTCATGTATGGATTATTCGGCGATTCCAGGGATATTCCTACTCATGGAATATTGGGCGATTTCTTTTATGGGAGAAGAAGGGAAGGCTTGACGGGGATATGTTCTACCACCGTCACAGCAAAGAAAGAGGTGATATGCTGGAACATTTGGGACATAAAAATATGTGTTTGAGGCCAACAGAGAACAGAAGGTCTTCTTAATTGATTGATTTTCTTTACAGCGCCACATACACCCAGGAGGGTGTACCTTAATGGAGAAAGGCTACAAAAGGCTACAAAAGACTTAAGGAATTTTTTGACCCAAAAAAAGACATTTAGCGCCTTTAGATTCAAAGAATAACCCCTGGAAGACCTACAAAATTATCTGCTAATCAGAGCAGAACTCTAGGTTGTAGTCCCAGGAAACCACCTCATGTACCCAGGCACCTGAGATACTGTTTGTCCAGGTGTCAACTAATTGGGAACTTGGTTTGGATATGGCAATTGAGGTTGAGGCCTGAGAGTAACAAAAGGGATTCTTCTTGAACTCTGAGGGGAGCTTTCCTTAAAAAAAGACTCCCTAAATTGGCATAATGCCTACTACAAGATCCCACATAGGTAACAGCAATAGAATCTGCAGGATCCTCAAGGGCCACTATCATCTGTTAAGGATTTATGAGACTAAGCATAAGACAGGGCCTCTGTGGTAGAAAACCATTCTGCATGGAAAAGCGTGGAGGTATGTTTATGGCCTCTGTGGTCAGTGTCAGCAATCAAAGTTGCAATTTAGCCCATACTATCCTGCATAACTGCAGTGAATTCTTCCCAGGATATAACTTGAGGAGAGGGCCATGCCTGGTGAAGCAAAGGAAGACTCAAAGGGCTCAAGCAGAGGGCAACATTCTAGACTGTCATGTCAGGTCCCTGAGTAGGTGCACTGCAGGCAGCACTGGAGCCGATAGTGATCTGGAGGGTCCCATTACAGGGGGACTGTTCCCTGTATGTTTGAAATGTGACATATAAGAAGGCGGGGCGCAGGAGCCTCGCCTTCTTAAGCCAGCCCCAGGGCCTCCTTTTACTGTCGTCTGTTTCTTTTGTATCCCACCCTCCAATTCCCTTAATTTCATCACTTTTTCATTTCTTATCTCTTCTTGGGTATGCCCCCTTTTAGGCATACTGACCGCGTGACCACGGCACACCCTAGGTCACCTTTTCAGCTTTCTTCTGTTCTTTCCTCAAATTCCATAAGAGGCTCTGTGTACAAGTTGATTTGACAACAAACCTTAAAATACAAGGCTAGGCTTTGAATATTCAAACTGGTTGTTGGTAGCAGGAGAAGATCAGATGGCCAGAGGTGAATATCCAAGTGTAACTTGTGATAAAGAACAGCATATATAGTATAAAACAGAAGCATGTCAAAATACTCCCTTTAAATGCACCTTGTGTACTGCATTTTCAAGGTGAGCTTAGTTCAGCAAATTTTCACTATTTATTTTGACATCATATAGCAATAGACCTACACAAGTGATTTTCAAAGGGTGATGCAAAAAAATTGTCAGAGATTAGTTACTACGCCAGTGACTAAACAGATGAAACAATTGGCTCCTTATGGTGTAAACCGATAGTCTCCAAACTGTGGCCCTTTTCTTGCCTCTTTTAGGCCCTTGGGGCACTATTTATCTTCCTGACAATAATGATATGGCACCACGAAGAGTGTGGCATAATTCCACCTACTCACAGCAATGATGGGACACTATTTATCCCACTGATATAATTAATGGGGCACTGTTCTCCCACTGACATAAACAATGGGGCACTATTCCTTCCATTGACATCAAAAGTGGGTATTATTCTCTCCACTAACACCACTGATGGGATTCCTTCCACTAATACAAATAAATACTGACCGAAGGTGCTATGCAATTTTTTACTCCTACTGACCACCAAGCCTGAGGCATTGGGGTTGATGTACTATAGGCAAATAGACTGTGCACTTTACAAAGTGCAGTTGCTCCAGAGCTTAGTAAATTAGGTAAAGCTTCACTTTGCAAAGAGTACCCAATCACACGTGCGCGTGCCCCTGCTGCGAGCTCCGCGACTGTGCCCACGGGACCCACAGACTTGATGTCCGCCAGTGTCCCGTGATTGGGTCACAGAGCTGCAGAACAGGGAGAGGCAAGTGTAAACAAGCATCTCCCAGTTTTGCCTAGTGACACTGACACTGATAGTCTGCTCCCTCTCATCGGGAGCAGCAATCAGTGACGTGCAGTGTTGCTAACCAACGAGACCAAAATTTACTGGCACCGGCAAGTTTTTACTGGAATTTCACAAAAGTTAAAAAATTACATTTGTAGGTTCAAATTTCAGTATTTAGGCTACAAACAAGTACACTAGGCAAATAGCAATGTGATTTAAGGTAGATATTGTTAGTTTCGACTTAATTAGGGCAAATGATTTAGTCCAATCATATCCTGCCTCCATCACCTGTCACCATCGCCCCCTGTCTCCAATCACTCCCTGCCTCCAATCGCGCCCTACCACCAACATTCCCTGCCTCTAACAACCCCTGCCACCATCATTTTCTGCCACCATCACCCCCTGCCTCCATCCCCCTGTGCCACCATCCCCCTCTCTCTGCCACCATCACACCCTGCCTCCATCCCTCTCTGCCACCATCACTCCCTGCCACCATCCCTTTTTGCCACCAGCACCACCTGCCACCATCACACCCTGCCTCTATACCCTTCTGCCACCATCTCCCTCTGTCACCAGCACCACCTGCCACCATCACACCCTGCCTTCATCCCCCTCTGCCATCGTCACCCCCTGCCACTATCCCCTTCTGCCACCAGCACCACCTGCCACTTTCCCCCTCTGCCACCATTACACCCTCCCTCCACCCCCTCTGCCACATCACACCCTGCCTCCACTCCCCTCTGCCACCAATGCCACCTGCTTCATCCCCCTCTGCCACCATCACCTGCTTCATCACCCTCTGCCCCCATCACCTGCTCCGTCCCCCTCTGTCATCATCACCTGCTGTCACTGTCGGCTGGGCTGTCACTCCATCCCCGACTCCCTCCGATCCCCGTGGACTCTGAAATCTGGATTGCAGGGCTCCTGCACTCTGCCATCGTGTGCTGCTCAGTCTCCGAGTCCTGCTCCAGTTCTCCTGGTAGTGTTACAGATTTTAAATGCCAACGCCACACAGCCTCTGTGAGATCCATCCCCCGCCGGCCGAATACAGGATTTGCTCGGCAAGCTCCGGAACTGCACATGCGCAGTTCCAAGCCGGGAACAGACCCTTGTTCCTGCTTGGAAGTGGAAAATGAGGGGTTCTGTTAAAACCAAACCACGGTCAGGAAGACCAACTGCAAATTTAGCCACAACTAGACAAGCCCCAAACCTTCTGGCACAAAGTGATTTGGAGTGATGAGACCAAAATATAGCTTTTTCGCCACAACCATAAATGCTACATTTGTAGAGAAGTCAACAAAGCCTAGGATGAAAGGTACACCATTCCTACTGTGAAACACGGAGGTGGATCGCTGATGTTTTGGGTATGTGCGAGCTACAAAGGCACAGGAAATTTGGTCAAAATTGATGGCAAGATGAATGTAGTAAAGTATCAAATAATAACATTTGCATTCATTAGCCAGGAAACTAAGCATGGGACATACTTGGACAATTCAACATAACAATGATCCAAAACACAAGGCCAAGTCGACCTGTCATTGGCAACAGCAGAATAAACGAAAGGTTCAGGGGTCTCCTGACCTTAATATCATTTAGCCACTCTGGGAAGATCTCAAACGTGCAGTTCAGGCAAGACAGTCCAGGAATTTACAGGTACTGGAGGCTTTTGCCAAGAGGAATGGGCAGCTTTACCATCTGAGAAGATAAAGAGCCTCATCCACAAATACCACAAAAGACTTCAAGCTGTCATTGATGTTAAAGGAGGCAATACACGGTATATGTAAATTTTGATTAGGGTAATTTGGGTAGTTTCTGTTGTGATTATGTATTAAAAAAAGAGTAAATCTCCGATTGGCTACCACAGTGATCAGTTACTGCAAAGCCCACCCCAGTGTATCTTTCTCTGTGAATGGAGAGGAAAGATGCATTGGGGTTGATTTACTAAAGGCAAATAGACTGTGCACTTTTGTGCAGTTGCTCCAGAGCTTAGTAAATGAGGTAAATCTTCACTTTGCAAAGAATAACCAATCACATGCATTCAATTACTAAACAAAACCTGTATACAGGTGGATTTCGGCACACAAGTTTCAGCACTGAAAATCTGAGGGAGGTGTCAAAACTTTGATCGTATGACATTTTCTTGCAATTGTATTATCGTCTGTAACATTGCCAAGTCTAATTTCATTGTGGTGGAAATGCAATATGGGGTTTATTTACTAATGGAAAATAGACTGAAATGCGGTGAAGCTTCACTTTGCAAAGAATAACCAATCACATGCAAGGAAAAAAAACATTTTTTGCTTCCACATGATTGGATAATGGAAGTCAGCAGAGCTCTCCCTCATTTGCTAAGCTTTGGAGCAATTTCACTTGCAAAGTGCACAGTGTATTTCCCTTTAGTAAATCCAATTGTATCTTTTGCAGACAGAAAATAGATGTGCATCATTTTTTTTAATAAATAAATAAATAAATAATAAATTAAAAAATACCTACATCTAGGTTTGATCTAGATCAGTGCCAGGGTTAGTGTGTATCCAGGTGTAGGGGTAAAAGGTCAAGGTTAGGATCAGTATATTTAGTAGGGGTGTTGAAATTAATTGTAGCATCGGTGCATCGCGATTCGACCACCCACGATGCGATTCCGATGCTACAACTTGCATTAATCGATTTTTGATGACGTCATCTGCGCGCCGCTTTTTTCCCCCCCGAGTCAGATTTTTCAGCCGAAAAAAGAAGCTGTGGGCGTTAGCCGCACCTCTTTCCCGCCCCCCGCTGTGCAGACGAACAAGCCGTGGGTGTTAGCAACACCTCGTTTCCCGCCCCCCCCCCGCTGGTTCATCCGAAGAAGCCATTCCCGCCTCCTTTCCCGCCCCCCGCTGACTGCATTCCCAGCCGCCCGTCACCACGTGGAGCGAGTGTCCCCGACAAGTGATGACCCGGTCCCGACTCCTCCTTGGCTCACCTTTCACTGTGCACACTGCACAGGCTACTGTGGAAGACCCGAGACAGCCGAGGACTGCAGGCAGCAGAACACTGACAGGACAGAGATTTCATCATCATCATCATCAGGTACTTACTTGGGGGGATGCACACTGGCAGCAATTGATGGCACACTGGCAGCAATTGATGGCACACTGGCAGCAATTGATGGCACACTGGCAGCAATTGATGGCACAATTGATGGCACACTGGCAGCAATTGATGGCACACTGGCAGCAATTGATGGCACACTGGCGGCACACTGGCAGCAATTGATGGCACACTGGCAGCAATTGATGGAACACTGGCAGCAATTGATGGCACACTGGCAGCAATTGATGGCACACTGGCGGCACACTGGAAGCAATTGGCGGCACACTGGCAGCAATTGATGGCACAATTGACGGCACACTGGCAGCAATTGATGGCACACTGGCGGCACACTGGCAGCAATTGATGGCACACTGGCAGCAATTGATGGCACACTGGCAGCAATTGATGGCACACTGGCGGCACACTGGCAGCAATTGATGGCACACTGGCGGCACACTGGCAGCAATTGATGGCACACTGGCGGCACACTGGCAGCAATTGATGGCACACTGGCAGCAATTGATGGCACACTTGCAGCAATTGATGGCACACTGGCAGCAATTGATGGCACACTGGCAGCAATTAATGGCACACTGGCGGCACACTGGCAGCAATTGATGGCACACTGGCGGCACACTGGCAGCAATTGATGGCACACTGGCAGCAATTGATGGCACACTGGTGGCACACTGGCAGCAATTGATGGCACACTGGCGGCACACTGGCAGCAATTGATGGCACACTGGCAGCAATTAATGGCACACTGGCGGCACACTGGCAGCAATTGATGGCACACTGGCGGCACACTGGCAGCAATTGATGTCAGCAATTAATGGCAAACTGGTTTATGTATGTCTTATTGTCTTAGTGATTGATTAACGTCGCAACTTTATTGATTTGAAATTGATACCCTTTTTATCCCTTCTCCTTGCATTTGCTTGTTGGGACTGGTAGATGGCCTCTTCCCTACTACGGCCTGGAAAATTTTATTTGGACTGCTCCTGTTCTATGCTAGGAAAGAGCTTACACTTTATTGGAAAAAACACCTATGCACACAGAGGCTATGCTCGAATGTGTAGATGATGTAGCCACATCATTCATTTATCTTTGCTAATTGATGTAACTTGGGGGTAGAATTGATTTGAAGCACATGCACTATTATTCTCTATAGGGGGGATTCTTATTGGGTAATCATTCTTTCAGAATACAGTATTTTAACACGAGCCAACACACTTCAATTCCTGTATTTTGTTGTTATGTTGTATATGTTGTTTTTCAATTCCTGTACTTTGGTCTTTTTTTTTGGGCTAGCCTGCTCCTGTGTGTGATGGGCTGTCCACCCCATTTTCTTTTTGTCCTTGCATGTGTCAAAAACCAAATAAAAAGTTTTGGGGAAATAAAAACAAACTCTGAGCCAGGCTTAAATGTAATAGGTAGCAGCGAGATACTTAGTATTTACATCAGACTCTATGTGAGGAGCAACAGCAAGAAGCCTCCTGAGCATGTGTGTTGAGATTCCTCTCCTGTTTTACAAACAAGGGCTCCTCAGGTCACACGTTTACTGATGTGAGGTAGATTGGGAGAGTGAATAAAGGAAGACCTAAACAGATATGATTAGCTTATTGCATGTTTCTTAATGCTTAAAGCCCAACTCCAAAATTTTCCGATTTGGATAGTGCATGAAAGGGTTAGAGCCAGCTTTTAATGTGTCCTTATTGGAGGAAATTTGCCCTAATTTCCTGTCTTAACAGGATGTAAACGGAAAACAGGAACACAGGCAAAACACAAAAATTCATGTTTAGAAGAGTGAGGAATGGTTAGAATTTCTAGCAATGTTTTTATTACTGTCTGGGCCTTCTAGTCCCAGTGATTAATGAACTGTCCATTAGTTATACTGGAATCACAGGGATAGGAGGTAAATTAAAATCTCTGCAAAGGGTTCACCTATAGTAAAAAAAAAAAACAGTAGATTTAATTCCTGCCAAATCTATCAAAATGTAAATAGAAACTGTACTGACTTAGGCTTTAATTTTCAGTTTGGACTAGAGGTAGCTTTAAGGAATTGTTTGGAGGAGTTATACAGCTTCAAAGAACCTATATAACACTTTACTGTTGTGTGCTCCAAAGCCCTTTGGTTAGTATCCTCTTAGGATCCATAAAACAATGCAGTTAATGAGAGTCGATAGAATTACTAGTAACTTTATTGCCCTGCATAATATGCTGGATCCCCATATATTAAAATATCATTAGCGTGAACTCATAAACTGAGAGCCGAAGCTGGAATAGTTTCAGATTAGCATGGTATGTTGAAAAAACTATTATGTTCTTCCTACTAAGACCGATACAATAGCTAATGTAATACAATGATCGCAATAGCAAAAATATATTTGGGAATAATACAAAAACATAACAAGATTTTGAGGTTTACCGTACTAGAAAAAAACAACCCAAAGTTTGTTAACAGCATTGATAAAAAAATAATGCATCTAAACCCATAATCAAAAACATAATACATTGCAGCTTACTAGTCCTTAGATGAAGTGTCAAATTGTGTTCTTTTCTCAGGATCTCTGCCTTTATTTTCATCTTGAAAACCAGTGCATCGATGTACACGTAAGCTTTATTCATTTAAATGTCTGTTTGTGGGTTTAATTTCTGCTTGGAGTATAAAAGTGGTGTCAATTGTAAATTGCATTTCACTACCAAGGAGACATGATGACGTGTATGATGTCTTGTGTGGTACTTGATATTTGCCACTGTTATGTAATTCCCCCCACTATGGTAATCGAGTGCTGTCACAAAAAAACTACCCAGTTTGTAAGGATAGTTTCTGGCTACCATAGCCAGTATTTATTTGTGTTAATGGGGCAATAGTATAAATGTATCAAATGCTTGGCTGTCACAAAACTCCCTTTTCTGCTAAGCTCAACATCTTTTATATATGCATTTCAGCAACCCAGGCACAATGTATACATAGGGAAATTGTAGGTAATGGCAAGTGCATCTCCAATACACTTTTGCCTCGTACACACGACCGGTTTTCCCGATGAGAAAACTGCCATTTTTTAGATTGGTCGGGAAAACCAGTCGTGTGTAGACTCCATAGAAGTTTTTCAGACGAGAAAACTGCCCGCAAAAAAATTCAAACCTGCTCTATTTTTTCCTATCGTGTTTCCAGTCAGTCTTTTTCTCCTCGCAAAAAAACACTTGTGTGTATGCTTTTCCGAGGGGAAAAAAACGTGCATGCTCAGAATCAAGTATGAGTCGGGAGCGCTCATTCTGGTAAAACTAGTGTTCATAATGGAGATAGCACATTCGTCACGCTGTAACCGTCTGAAAAGCACGAAGACCAAAAAGAGCGAATCGTCTCTCACCAAACTTTTACTAACACGAGGATCAGCAAAAGCAGCCCAAAGGGTGGTGCCGTTTGAATGAAACTTCCCCTTTATAGTGCCGTTGTACGTGTTGGACATCATTGTGCTTTGGTCAAGCGTTTTTTTTGACTGAACATGTGTATGCAAGGCAGGCATGGGAGGAATTACATCAAGAAAAACATTGGGTTTTGGCATGTCAGGAAAACCGGTCGTGTGTACATGGCATTTCTGTCTCATAGGAGACCTGTTTGTATTTCAGATGTACTATACATAGGACAGGTTTGAAGAAGAAAGGAGAACGTGAGTAACTACTATGGACTATGCACACAATTATTCTTTCAGACACTTTACAGGCAAGGTCTGTTATAAAAAAATAAACTTACCATACACTGGTAAAGAATTCACACATAGTAGAAAAATTGATATTTATGTTTACTAATCTTGCTTTGCACACCTAGATTTGACTTCCTTCATGGCAAACAATCCCAGAGTCACCTTTTGTTGCATCAAAAGCCAACTTACAATGGACCTTCAAATTGTAGCCCCAACACAACAGATTTGTATCCTATATGCTCATTTTCAACCAGCACTTTAAACTTTCTATTCTTCAGAACTTTTTTTGCTAGTCAAGAAAATGGACCATCAGTGGTTGAAGTAGCTTCAAACTACATAAAGGCCTCAAGGGTGACCGACTGAATGTCTAATGTATTATTGCCATGCATGTAAATGAGGAGAATTTTCAATACTGATGAATTGTGTTTATTGCAGGTCACCTTGAAGTAATTATTTGACTGGTAATTAAGAGTCAGTTCAAATTCAGAATTTACCAGGCCATCGTCTTGTGTCCATATTGACATTTCTTATGCAATCAATACTTTCAATCCTATAAGGGGAACTATCATTTGACATACTTTTTTAGCATTCAGTGCAATAACCAAGGTACAGCCTCAGCCTAACCCTTATTATTGACAGTTCTAGACAGAAACGTTTTTTTAGCTTACCATTTTTAGAAAGACAGCAAGCTGCTAAATGATTTCATTGCATAATATGCAAACTCTAATGCCGCGTACACACAATCACTTTTAGTGATGAAAAAAAAAAGACATTTTTAAAAACTGTCATTTAAAATGATCGTGTGTGGGCTTCACATTGTTTTTTGTCTTCTGAAAAACGACCAAAAAAGAAATTCGAACATGCTTCAATTTTTAATGTAATTTTTGAAAATGTATTTTTTCGTGTTGTAAAAAATGATTGTGTGTGGGCTAAAACGACGTTTTAAACCCACACATGCCCAGAAGCAAGTGATGAGACGGGAGGTAAAACTACCATTCATAATGGAGTAAGCACATTCATCACGCTGTAACAGACAAAAAAGCATGAATCGTCTTTTACTAACAACTAACCAGTTAAAGCAGCCTCAAGGCGAATAGAACTTCCCCTTTAGAGTGCCATCGCTTTGTTCATCATTTTTTTTAAACGATGGTGTGTGGGCAACATAATTTTTAATGATGAAGTTGGAAACATTTTTTTTTTTTTCATGATGAAAATCTACATTTTTTTTTCATCACTAATTAAAATGATCGTGTGTATGCGGCATAATACCTGTCATGTCCCATGATCTTCACATCTGTCAGTAAGTCCCTTATCGCTTGTCTTAGTTTGTCAGAATAAATTCTATTAAAATTAGATTTCTACCAAGGATACTTTATTATTTTAGGACCTTACCAATTGCAGTCACAAGGGTTGATCTACAACATTTACAAATCGGAAGTCCTTCCCTTTATTTGGGGTAGTAAATAACCCATAGAGAGAAAGGAGTCACCGCTCCAGGTGGGATCACTAAATGGTTACAGGTGGTGCAGGATACCGAGTGTGCTGGCGGTGCACTAAGCAAAATGAGGACAGAGAAAAATGGATAGCCGCACTCCAAAACCTGATGGGTGGTCTTTTATTCAATAGACAGCATGTACAAAAATAGGGTCACAGCAGTGGAAACAAGGAACAGCCGACGCGTTTCACACTGGATCAGTGCTTAGTCATGGCTCCATGAATAAGCACTGATCCAGTGCGAAACGCGTCGGCTGTTCCTTGTTTCCACTGCTGTGACCCTATTTTTGTACATGCTGTCTATTGAATAAAAGACCACCCATCAGTTTTTGGAGTGTGGCTATCCATTTTTCTTTGTCCTCAGTAAATAACCTATAATGAATAAACTGACGTTGTATGTCTCAAAACCGAATGGTGGGCTTGGCTTCGCTAATTTACAGGTTTATTATCAATAACTCAGCTTTCCTACATAACAGCCAAGGAATCTACACCTCTATGGAGACTCTTTCATGCCACCCTTTTACTCCCTAATGTGGCTTTCTAGCCATCTTCACCCCCCTATTTTGTGCCCTACTCTGTCTCACTCACTAGGACAGAGTACTACATCATAAATCCCTGTCATCCCCACATAATCCCCTAGCCCCTATGTTTTGCAACCCAGAATTTTCCCCCGAAACTGACTCCAATGCCATTCCAATGGTGGCTCAAGAAGGGGCTTTTGAGAATAGGAGACTATCTCAATGAGGACCAACCGTACTCTTTGCAATTATTTGAAGGGCACGTTGCAGATGCCCTCTGGTGAACTATTTAGGGGAAAGCATTTTTATATTTGTGATCAGTTTAACATTTGTTTGCACTATTGTTCAAATATCGTGACTTATATGACATTCTCTTGAAATATAGAATATTCACAACTGGGAACCTCACATTCAAAGTTCCCTAAGCTATACATTTACTAGGTGACATCTCACTGGTACACCTGGGGGGCGAAAAACTGGAGGAGGTCATGTGCTGGCTATCAAACCTCAAAAAACATAAGCCCCTCCTAAAGTGGGCAGCATATATTTGCAAAAGCAACAGGAACCAGCAATATATTAAACATGTGCAATTTTTATCCTATTACATGCCACTGAATGTTTTGCAGGTGGCTTTTCCCCTATACACTATCCAAATATCACATGACTGCACCTATATCGTACTAGTGATAAAACATGGGTATATTGAGTGATAGTTTTACTACTACCAATTATGCATCAGGTTAAAGAATTATCCAGGTTTTCAGTAATATATATATATCAGTGTAGTATCTCTTGTTAATTAGAAAGCAATGGAGGCTTAAAGAATAAAAAAAATGGTGACTGCCATATTGTGAATATAAAAAACAAACTTTGATGCAAATGGTCATTTCTAAAGAGAACATTAAAAGAATGCAAGAACATTCTTGGAATTGCTTGCCTAACATATCCTATTCTGGGCATAGAAAAAAGCCTATAAAGTACATGGAGAGATACATGAAAAGAACGCCTATAAATCCCAGCGAGAAGTAATGACGAGCTATAAAATACCGGCAGATGTTCTGTGACAGCCTGATAGAGAGGAGCTGTAATATGCCAGCATGATAATAGTTGGAGCAAAAAGTCTGACCTCAAATAGATAATAAACATGATGTAAACGTATAAAAAAACAGCTATGGTTACCATATTTAGAATAATGAATGGGGGAAACTGAAGTATTATTTATATCACAGGAGTGCACTTGAAGATATAGAGGTTGATTTACTAAAGAAAAATAGACTGTGCACTTTGCAAATGCAGTTGCTCCAGAGCTTAGCAGATGAGGTGATGATTACCTTTGCAAGAAATTCCCAATCACATGCAAGGAAAGTAAAAAAAAAAAATGCATTTTTGTTTGCCCATGATTAGATGACGTAAGTCAGCAGATCTTCCCCATTCACTCTGGAGCAACTGCACAGTCCACTTGCCTCTGGTAAATCAACCCTATATTGTTATAAGTAAAGTACTGATTAATGTAATAATCTAAATATAAGACAGCTACCACTTCATAGGCATGCATGTTTTCTCATTGCAGTAACCTGAACGTATTGCATGTTGAAAGCTGAATGTGTTTCAAATATAGTTGCACAAACAGTCCATAACTAAAATGTATGGGATTTAAAGCAAAATTGTATTATAATAATGCAAATGAAAAATGGCTCCCAGCAATAGTTCATTATTAAAATAGTCCTCTTACTCATACCTAACAACTTTCTGAAATGATAAAGAGGGTCATCTTTTAGCACATATTATGTAGGCAAAGGACACGTCCCTGCCACTGCCCCAGTTGCATGGACCACAAAGATCTAATATACAGACGATTATGGGCTAAACCAGGCAAGTCCTTTTTTAGCTCCATTTTTCCTTAATGTTTTTTTTAAATAACAAATCTAGTAAAATAGAGGTTGGATAACAAACTTAATGCTGCATAAACATTTTTGTAGTAAAATTGTACATGCTATATAGAGATGTACACATCAAACCAAAAAGAGGGACACATGAGGCTGCATTAGAAACAAAGGGATCTGGTCTCAGACGGACAGTCCTTCAAATGAAGGATAGTTGGCATCTATGACACAAAGGCCGCGTACACACGATCAAATTTATCTGCTGAAAACGGTCCGACGGACCGTTTCAGCAGACAAATTCGATCGTGTGTACAGGCGAGCAGACAGGTTTTTCCAGCAGACAAGTTTTAAAGCATGCTTTAAAACTTGTCTGCTGGAAACCCGTCTGTCCGACATGTCCGCTGGTTAGTACACCAACCAGCGGACATATGTGTCCGCACATGCGTCGAATGGATTCGACGCATGCGTGGAAGTATTTTACTTCCTGGTTTGGTGACGTGGCGGCGTCAACATCACCGCCACGTCACCGCACTGTCTGCCGGCAGGGATTTTGGTTTGATGGTGTGTACAACCATCAGACCAAAACAGCCCAGCAGACATATCCGATGAAAACTGTCCATCGGACCGTTTTCATCGGATAAGTTTGAGCGTGTGTACGCGGCCTAAGGGTACAAAGCTTAAAGTGCAAGGTAGAGCACTCTACAAACCTGTCAGCACACATTTTGCATCTCATAACTTTCTGGAGTATCTGCAGCCTGGTAATTGGGGGGAAGCTTCACAGCATGTTCACAGTTAAACCCCTTTCACACATTGAGGCGTTTTTTTAGGCATTTTTGCACTAGAAATACTATCTGTAAAGCGCCTGAAAACCAAATCCCATTAATTTCATTGTGACTTGTGGGACGTTAGGAAAAGTTCTGCAAGCAGCATCTTTGGGGTGGTTTGGCAGCGCTGTATACAGTGCTCTTAAAACACCCTGCCCATGGAAATAAATGGGCAGCGCTTCCAAAGCACCTAAAAAGCAGTTTCAAAGCACCGCAACACCGGAGCTTTTAACCCCTTTTTTAATAGCGCCCCGCTAGCGGCTGAAAAGCGCTGCTTAATCAGTAGTGAAATGCTGCTAAAATGAGCAGGGCTTTACCACTAAAACTCAGACGGCCCTAGTGTGAAAGGGGTCTTACATTTTTATTCACACTGCCTGCTCATTTCTGAACATTTATCAATAAACAGAAAAATAACAGAAGGAGCAAATGCATGCAAAGGCTGTTGAGAGGAATCACTAGGCCATCTGACTTTGCCATAATTAATGCTAAATTCTTTTTCTCTAAAGGCTCCTGATTGGTGGACTGCAGAATCCAGACATATCACTTCACTCAAAAGGAAAAAGCATTAAATCGACATCTTGACTTTTTTTCTTAAATCAACAATAGCTTGACGTAATTGGGAATAAGAAAGCTTGTAGAAAAGGGTAGACGTCTGCACAACATGGCATAATTATTCACATGTGCCTAGGGCAGGATGAGCTCTAAATATAAAACATTCTAAAAGAGTAGCAAAAAATTGTTATATGCAAATACAAAATAAATATATATATATATATATATATATATATATATATATATATATATATATATAGTTACATCAAGCATATGAGGACATGTGCTTAGTGTAGAGTGGATTAGTGTAGCCATTATAGAGAACATCTTATTGCATGACTACATGAACTGTTTAGAGGAGAGCTCTTCTTTCCACATTGGAATTAAAGCTTATATCGTTTCAGAAATGTGTGCAATCTGAAAAGTAAGCAATTAACACATTACTTAGCATTAGACAGGCTAGGAAAATCCTTAATGCCCACACAATGCTAATTAAATTTTGTACAGTGCCATATTATAAACCGCTAACAAGTTATTTTTTAAAGAGGAAAATGAGGTACTGTTGGTGCAGCAATATACTATAAAACATTTACCGCCTCCATTTACAGTCTTACAAATAGGATAATAAGAGTCATGTCATACTAATAAAGACTAAAACATCTCACTACTTATTTTCTTTGGTGATGTGTAATTGGTTACATAGTTGAAGTTGTGAATGGCTATAACTCTCCTCTATACAGCTACAAGTTACCATGCAACATGGGATACTAGCAGCTTTAGTGCATAACAGTAGTAGTCACTAAAGCTGGCAATTTGTATATACAATGCCTTGAAAAAGTATTTACCCCCTTGAAATTTTACAAATTTTGTCATGTTACAACCAAAAACCTAAATGTATTTTATTGGGATTTTATGTGATAGACCAAGTGGTACATAATTGTGAAGTGGAAGGAAAATGATAAATGTTTTCCCACATTTTTTACAAATAAATATGGATGGCGTGTATTTGCATTTAGCCCCTATTACTCCAATACCCTTAACTAAAATCGGGGAACCAATTACCTTCAGAAGTCACCTAATAAATAAATAGAGTCCACCTGTGTGTAATTTAATCTCAGTATAAATACAGCTGTTCTGTGAAGCCCTCAGAGGTTCATTAGAGAGTAAACAAACTGCATCCTGAAGGCCAAGGAACACACCAGATAGGTTAGGGATAAGGTTGTGGAGAAGTTTAGCCACTTGCTTACTGAGCACATAAACCCCCTTAATGCCCAGGCGAAATTTCAGCTTCCGGCACTGCGTCGCTTTAACTGACATTTGCGCGGTTGTGCGACATGGCTTCCAAACAAAATTGACGTCCTTTTTTCCCCACAAATAGAGCTTTATTTTGGTGGTATTTGATCACCTCTGCGTTTTTTTTTTTTGCGCTATAAACAAAAAAAGAGCGACAATTTAAAAAAAATATATATTTTTTTTACTTGTTGCTATAATAAATATCCCAATTTTTTTTAAAAAAATATATATTTTTTTCTCAGTTAAGGCTGATACGTATTTTTCGACGTATTTTTGTAAAAAAAATAAAAAATCGCAATAAGCGACTGGTTTGCGCAAAAGTTATAGCGCCTACAAAATGGGGAACAGAATTATGATTTTTTTTATTATTATTATTTTTACTAGTAATGGCGGCGATCTGCGATTTTTATTGGGACTGCGATATTGCGGCGGACATATCGGACACTTTTTACACAAATTTGGGACCATTCACATTTATACAGCAATCAGTGCTATAAAAATGCACTAATTACTGTATAAATGTGACTGGCAGGGAAGGGGTTAACACTAGGGGGTGAGGAAGGGGTTAAATGTGTATACTGGGTGTGTTCTAACTGTGTGGGGGGAGGGGGGGGTGACTGGGGGAGGTAACCGAAGCTGTGTCCCTATGTACAAGGGACACAGCATTGGTCTCCTCTCCTCTGACAGCACGTGGAGCTCTGTGTTTACACACAGAGGTCCACGTCCCTGCTGTCACCTGCTGTGTCACCGCCGATCGCGTGTACCCAGCGGACATCGCGGCCACCAGGTACACGCATCGGCTCTTCAGCAATGCGCTGGTACAGTGTTTACCCGCTGCATGCCACCCAGTGGCACAAGCGGGTAATGCACTTTAAATGACGTCCAAAGACGTCAACTTTTGTCTATAGCGCGGATCTCAAGTGGTTAAAGCAGGGTTAGGTTATAAAAAAATATCCCAACTTTGAATATCTTATGGAGCAGTGTTCAATCCATCATCTGAAAATGGCACAACTGCAAACCTACCAAAACATGGCCGTCCACCTAAATTGACAGGCCAGGCAAGGAGAGCATTAATCAGAGAAGCAGACAAGAGGCCCATGGTAACTGCAGAGATCCACAGCTCAGGTGGAAGAATCTATCCACAGGACAACTATTAGTCGTGCACTTCACAAATCTGGCCTTTAAGGAAGAGTGGCAAGAAGAAAGCCATTGTTGAAAAAAAGCCATAAGAAGTCCAGTTTGCAGTTTACGAGAAGCCATGTGGGGGACACAGAAAACATGTGGAAGATGGTGCTCTGGTCAGATAAGTCCGAAATTGAACTTTTTGGCCTAAAAGCAAAACCCTGTGTGGCGGAAAACTAACACTACACATTACCCTAAACACACCATCCCAGCTGCAAAACTTGGTGAAGGAAATATCATGTTAATGGTGATTTTCTTCATCAGGGACAGGGAAGCTGGTCAGAGTTAATGGGAAGATGGATGGAGCCAAATACAAGGCAATCTTAGAAGTAAAAGTCTGCAAAAGACTTGAGACTGGGGCAAAGATTCACCTTCCAGCAGGATAATGACCCTAAACATACAGCCAGAACTACAATGGAATGGTTTAGATCAAACCATATTCATGTGTTAGAATGGCCCAGTCAAAGTCCAGACCTAAATCCAATTGAGAATCTGTGGCAATACTTGAAAATTGCTGTCAATCCAATCTGACAGAGCTTGAGCTATTTTGCAAAGAAGAATGGGGGAACATGTCACTCATTCAGATGTGTAAATCTGGTAAAGACCTGCAGCTGTAATTGCAGCGAAAGGTGGTTCTACAAAGTATGGACTCAGGGGGTCTGAATACAAATGCATGCCCTACTTGTCACTTATTTATTTGTATATAATTTTGAAAAATATTTATCATTTTCCTTCCACTTTTTGTGTCACTTTGTGTTGGTCTATCACATAAAATCCAAATAAAATCCATTTACGTTTTAACATTAAAATGGAAAATTTCAAGGGGGGTGAATACTTTTTCAAGGCACTGTACCAACTGACCAACCAGCTATTATTGTTATAAAATAGCACACTGATGGTCTCAATGGTTTGGAAACACCTCAGTGAATTACTACACAAATAGTATTAAAATATAACTAAAGACAAAACCTTTTGTTTGGTTTTGGATACAGTGGAGAAGGATTAAAATGCTTGTCTACAACCCCCCCCCCCCCCATTAAGGAGATTCACCCTCTCTTTTTGTCTTGTTTACCATTATCATTGAAAGTAAAAAAAAAAATTGCCCTATAGTTTTACTTTTATGCATGTATTATACTATATGATGTAACTCGACATAGCCAATGCTGATTAGTGATACCTTTTAGGAGGCCCATTCATAAATTTCCTTTTTGTGACCACAGCATGACCACAAACACAATTACATTATTCTTTCTGATAAGACACATGTGCCTGTTTGTAACCAAGGCCTGTCTCTAACTCCATCTTCTGTCTGCTGATTCTGCTGTTACCTTCTGTTGCTGACCCTGACTGCCTATGATTATGCAGGAAACACTGTTCAGCACAGATACTTCGATCATCACATGTAGGAGAAAGAGACCGCCGCTCCAGATGAGTGCACCTTGGTGGTGAGTGTGGATCATCACATCTTGGTGACAGTGATACTAATATTCAAGCTTTTACCTGTGGTTACACATCTGGTCCTGTATTTTGATATTTCGTTCCTACTTTGCATTTTATGTATTCTATTGGATACACATAGTATCCTTAATTGTATATACCGTATTTATCGGCGTATACCGCGCACTTTTTTGCCCTGAAAATCAGGGCAAAATCGCGGGTGCGCGATATACGCCGATACCCGCGCCAAATTTTGAATACTCCGCCTGCCGAATTTTGAATACTCCGCCTGCATATACCGAGCGCAGTACACTCGTGTATAGTCGGGCAGGCTCGGCTACTCTCGCGCTCACGTCCTGGACGTACAGGACGTGAGCGTGAGAGTAGCCGAGCCTGCCCGACTATACACGAGTGTACTGCGCTCGGTATATGCAGGCGGAGTATTCAAAATTCGGCGGAGATCGAGCGTGGAGGACGCCGCAGAAGGACGCCGGACCCGTCGAGGAGGACACCCGAAGCCGCAGACGCACACCGGACCCGTCGAGGAGGACACCCGAAGCCGCAGACCCACGCCGGACCCGACGAAGGGGACACCTGAAGCCGCAGACGCATGCCGGACCCGACGAAGAGGACACCCGAAGCCGCAGCCGGACCCGACGAGACCGCCGATGAACGCCGCGCAAGACACCAAAACTGTAAGTACAAAAAAACTACAAAACTAACAAAAAACTTTTTTTTCACAGGAATTGGGGCCACTTTAGGGGTGCGCGCTATACCCCGATAAATACGGTATGTATAGATAAAAATAATTTTTTACATTTCTAAGTGGTGCCTACAAAGTCAATTTTTTCCTCCATATTCTCCAAATACTGATTATGCTAATCATCTTCACCTGGTATATTGGGCACTCCTGCCAATCTGCTACAAAGGTTCTCCCTGTCCCATCTCAAGGACCATCACTGTTATATAAGTACGAGAGCCTACTTTGCTTATCTATTCTTACATTTAGATATATGGTAGCATCCTCAAAATCTACAATATAACCAGAGAACTGCTGAAACTCTATATCATATTAAATTGGCTAAGAAATTTAGTCAATATGGAGCCACATAGTTCTCACTGCTATCAGCTGTGAGCCAACGTGATCTGCTTGGAAATGCACAGCTGGTGTTATTTTTAAAGGCTCGATTCTATAATAAAATGGATGATTTTTACAGAAAAAATAATGACAGACGGCTTCTGCCTGCTCCGTCTCTGGAGTTCTGCACAGTTTCCTGCAGAACACAGACTGCCACTGTAAGCTCACCATGGTGCCGTGTTTCCACTCGAAGCACAGTTGGAAAATGTCTATCTGCTTTGACATGAACAATGAGAAGCAAATGTGTTGGGTCTATGCATATACAACATAATTAGCAGAAACTATAACCCAGTAATAAAAAACGTAGGACTCAGAACTTTATTTTAGGTTCTAAATGTACAACCCACACACTTTTCTAAACAACGTGTAATACAAGCGACGTCTTCACAGGAACAAAGGTATCTGCATTATGAACGGCGCACACACACTTGAAAAGATGATCACACATTAACTTAAAACACCAGTCTACTATGTGGCCAATTACAAGATACTATATAATCATAAATATGTGCTCACAACTTATAAATATAAGGGTGAGTTAGGACATTTTTACAATGCAACATATTTGTAGAAATAGGATCTCTTGAAAACCATTCATTTTCAGATACCCATGCATATTGCCTTTGCAGAAAATGCAGTAAAATCCAGTACAATGCTTCTGGTGGAGAAAAGCCTTTAGAAATGTTTCTGCATTATATGATTGGAATATAGTAAAAAATCTGAACTCAGCTGTTATTTATTTCCTGTATTTTTATAGTGCTGACATATCACGCAATACTTTATAGAGTATATAAAAAAGATGCCATTAGTTCCTGTCCCCAGACACACACACACAAACTCTAAAGCATTTTTTTTCAAAAAGAAGCTACCTAACGTTCCAATATTTTTGAACTATATGAAAAAAAACAGGACCCAGAGCTGCAAAATAAAGCTAACCACTTAAGCTAGCCCTACATGGATCAAAATGTGGCTGGATCAGCAGGGACTTGCCAAGTTTCAATCCATGTAAGGGCAGACTGGTTGTAAACAAGTCAATCCATTGATCGACTTGTGTACAAACCAGCCTGTTTGAAATTTTCTCTTTGATCATTGTATTCTGATGGTGGGGAAGTGCCTTTTGCTGCAAGGTCCATTTTAATGTGTTCAAGTAGATAAGACGAGATTAAAAAGTAACAATCCACCATTAAAAATATGTATGAATTGTTAAAGTGTAACTCCAACCAAAACCTTTCTTCTTAGTTTGGATAGAAGGAGAAAAAGGTTAGATCTTCCAAATATGTTATTTCTATCTCTGACTCTCTTAGGAACATTTCCTCTTACTTCCGGTCCCTGTGACAACATTGTAAAAGTCTACTTCATATCTGGAACATATGTCTTTTATGAAGAGGACTTCTTTCCAAAGGCACACCACAGCTGCATGATACAAAGACTGTTTATTTAATGAAATATCCCAAGAAAAAACTTGGGATGAGCCACCAGATTTGGGCTGCAAATGATGTTTACTAAAGCAAAGAGGCTAAAGGATGGGTTTGGAGTGTAAGCACAGAGGTCTGGATCATTGCCTTGGCTACACAAATCTATTATGACCTAACCAGGAAGTCTGCCAAATGTTCCTCAGGTCATCATTGAATTCCAATTTATGTAATAGAAGAGAAAGTCTTACTGAAATGTGTCAGCTTATTCGCAAGGAGAATTATGGAAGACATGGATTTGGGATAAGTGAAAAGCATAAAATGTGCCTTGATTGCAACTGTCTAGCTAAATAGAGCAATTTTACTCAGCTAAAGAACCTGTAATCTGTAGTCTATTGGAGTCTTCTTAAAGCAGCATATGGTCATGATTGCTGAAGCCATGCAGTCAATAAATAATTAACATTGCTATTCATTTTCAGTGTTTCATTATTGTTAGGTGAAGCAGAAACACTAGAATCAGAGGGTCATGGTGGCCACTGGGGAGGTGTAGAGGATACAAACCGGGAATCCAGGTAAACTGCTGACCTATATCTCAGAAGGTCCCATTTCTCCAGCAGTGTCTGGAAATAATGAGTTTTATTTTTACAGTGTTTCCTATGACCTTGGGCAGAGATCCATCTATATCACTGTTATTCTTACTCTGGCTTTTCTTACTTTGGTTAACCACCACAGATATATTCACTGTGAATTGTTGTAATACTGGCTCCTACTACTATTGCTTTTAGTATAGTTTATTGTTATTAATATTTAGTATAGTGCCAATACTGTATATTGAGTGTTTAAGCTGAACTCAAGGCATATATGAAATACACAACAATCATGTGCAAATCACTGCAACAGAGCAGGTAAGTGTAGCACCCTGCTCCCAATGAGTGGGTGCTATATGTTAAAGTTATAGTTTGTCTGAGCAATAGTATGGCTCAGAAAGATTGTACTCAAATTATGGTTCTGTTTCAGTACAGCTGGGTTGCACGGTTTCCACTTGACAGTAGGTGTCACTGTCACTACTGGTCAAGGTTGGAAATGCAACAAGTTGAATGTTTTGGGTACTCCTTTTTCAGAAGTGGCTCAGAGGGCATGGTCAACACATTGTACATTCTGGGAGAGGGTACTTTAGGGGCAGACACCATTTTGTGGGGTCGGTTTTGCCTGATCCGGACCTGAGGGCCCTCCTGGCCTCAGGGGTGTATTGGCGGTTCCTGCCTTGGGGCCACGTTGACCCGAGGCTCTGTTACTGAGATGTAGGCCCAGGAGCTTCTAGGGCCTACTGATCCAGGGATGATCCTGTGTCGCCTTGCCTGCTGGAAGGGACCGAGCAATTGAGGACTCAATTGGAGGATGCATCTGGATCAACAGTTACCTCACAGTGCTGCCGGAATGGCTGAGAGATTCTGGCATTGTGAGCAGTGTTCTTTATCTTCAGAAGTTAACCCATAAAACGGTTACACAAGTCTGTGGCAGAGACTGTTGAACCAGTTCTATTTCACCAATTCTGTGGCAGAGACTATCTTTTGATCGAGCTTCGCACCGGCTGCTAGGCCGCTGAGAGTGAGCCTATCCGGTGGTCGCGAGTCCAGTGTGGAGACAGTAGTTCCTCTGGACCTAGGAGAATATTTGTGATTTGCAAGTAAGATACCTGAAACTCCCCTAACTCTCCATCCCTCTTTTCTGAAGTTGCTTTAATAAAAACCGTCTTGTTAGGAAGGGGAAAGAGAGACTGGGTGTTTGGTGCAGACATTTCTTTCATTAACCACCTCTGCGAGGAGAACCCCTGAGACGAGTTCAAGGAACAGCAAGGTAACAGCAGGCCCAAATCTAAACCAGCAGCTCCTTTGGGGGTAGTGCTACATAAGTATAACATTTTTATTATAAAAAAAAAAAAAAAAATGAGACTTTACAATCACTTTAATTTGCTTTACAAAGCACCATCATCTGACCTAACAGGCATTCTCCCCTTAATCAGAAAGGAAAATAGGGCATTGGCAATCATATTTATTATGGCAGCAAGAAGGGGGGGGGGGTAATTGGAGTTCCCATGGCCTCATGATGGACAACACCTTGATGAAAATGTAAATATGGAGCAGGTAGACTGTGCTCCTGTAAGATTAATTTTCAATTTTGGCTTTATTTTACCTTTTAACCCCTTCCATACAGGGCATTTTCACCCCCTTCCTGCCCAGACCAATTTTTAGTTTTCAGCGCTGTTGCACTTTGAATGACAATTGCACGGTCAGGCAATACTGTACCCAAATTAAATCATTATGTTTTTTTCCCCACACAAATAGAGCTTTCGTTTGGTGGTATTTGATCATCTCTGCGGTTTTTATTTTTTGCGCTATAAACAAAAGAAGAGCGACAATTTTAAAAAAAACACAATATTTTTTCCTTTTTATTTAATACATCTCACAATATTTTTTTTAAAAAAAACTTTTTTCCCCCTCAGTTTAGACCGATACGTATTTTACGTATTTTTGGTAAAAAAAAAAACGCAATAATCGTATATTGATTGGTTTGCGCAAAAGTTATAGCGTCTACAAAATAGGTGATAGATTTATGGCATTTTTATTTAATTTTTTTTACTAGTAATGGCGGCGATCTGCGTTTTTTTTTTTTGTGACCGTGACGTTGCGGCGGACATATCGGACACTTTTGACACGTTTTTGGGACCGTTCACATTTACACAGCGATTATTGCTATAAAACTGCACTAATTACTGTGTAAATGTGACTGGCAGGGAAGGGGTTAACACTAGGGGGCGCTGAAGGGGTTAAAATGTGTCCTAAAAGTATGTTCTAACTGTAGGGGGAGGGGGACTCACAGGGGGAGGAGATCGATGTGTGTTCCTCTGTACTGGGAACACACATCAGTCTCCTCACCGCTGACAGGAGGTGGATCTGTGTGTTTACACACACAGATCCACACTCCTGCCGTGATTTCCGGAAATCGCGGGTGCCCGGCGGCAATCACGGCCGTCGGGCACGCGCGCGGGATCGCGGGTGGTGCCGCGGGCGCGCGCGCGCCGCCGGCAGCGCGCGGGCGCGCGCTAGAACGCCGTGAAGACAGGACGTTGTGCAACGTCCTGTCTCATCGGCAAGGGGATCACCATGACGTGATTCCCCTATACGGCGGTAGGGAAGGGGTTAAGCTTTAGCCTGGATAACTTAAACACATTTATAAATATAGGTATACGTTATATAAAAATAAGAAAATAATTCACACTTTACATTAAAATCACATGTTTATCCATGTATTTCAAGTGAATTTAGAAATATATTTAAAAAAAGAAAATTGCCATTACTACAGAAGCAGCTCAGGCCAAGAGACGGAAAAAACATACACAAGGGATTGTGACTGAATGGATAGCTAATGGGTTAAACTAACTCCCAGCACTGAAAACACTGTCTGACCTACTTTTATTCTGAGCTACAATCTCCCCACATAGGGTTGAGACTAGACATTTCAACCCAAGAAAGTCAATTAAAAAATAAATAAGTTATACAGCTCAAACATATATTTTAAATATTAATTTGGCGGATACATATTTTGTTGCCATTGGGCATTTTGTGCACTTTAATTTATTTATTTTAGAACTTATTAAAAATTGCTATAATCTAAGAAAAAATCTGAATAAAACATTTTATGTTACCTGTAGTGCCTTGTCAGAATGTCTTCTTTACGGATATTTTACAAAGTGTTTCTAGGGGAGGTTTCTAAACATGTAGACTGCTCACAGTCCTGAAGCTTTAACAAACACGTTTCCTTACTATCAGACACTACCCCTACATTCACAGCAAAATGTCCATAAGAATCATTCAACCAATAACTTTCATTAGATGATTTTAAATGTTGTTTTAAGAATCCCAATTTTTTCTTTATCCTCCTTTCCAAAAAAAATGTCAGTAGCTGTGTGACCTTCTGTGTATGTAAACATCAGATTGCTCAGATTACCATAATGCGTGTTAACATGTTGTGGGGACATTTATTTGTCAGTGTATAATATATAGGTCACTGAGTGGGGAGTACCCCTTTTCAGCAAAAGTGGGGTAAAACTTTATTTTCAATATTTTTTATCAATGTTGTGGATATAAGTAGGGAAAGAGGGTTGGAGGAAGAGGAAGGTGGTGAGGGGTGATAGCCCAAGATTGTGGCACAGTGTGTTCTGTTATATCAGATTTTGAAGGCCAAGTAAAAGTTGATTGTAGTCTGAAGGAAGAAAATGTTCCACCCATGGTAACCATTTTTTCAAAGTTGACAAGGGTAATGCTCAGTAAGTTTATAATATAGGAGAGGACAGAATACCCCATCCCTAACTTTTTGAGGGTTTAGGGAAGAGGATTTCTACAAAGGGTGTGGAGTTACCCTGGTTCCATGGCATTTAGACTGTGCCTGATTCACAGGTTAGTCTGTCTATTCATAATCTTGATTCAAGACTGTCTGACTTCTGGCTGTTCATGCCCTAGATTACTCCCAGAATTATTTGGAATTTAATTGCAGTCAGCTTGTCCATGCTTATTATGTTTATCGGCCTGTTATCTCTGTTATTGTCAGCAATGTTTCTTTCAATCTGCCTGGAACTTGGAGTCTGTTAGGATCAGTTTGTCTGTGCCTGATTTAACCATCAGCCTACTGACTCTGATCTGTCTTCTCTTCACCATAGGTCCTGCCTTTTAGTCAGCTGCAACCAATAGTAGTACAGTGGGTCCACCAAACTCAGTGACATTGATGCAAGCAACACTCAAAAATCCAGTACATCAATTTGATTTGATGGACTGCAAAACATTTTGTTATCAGTTTGCATACAGTACTTGTAATTCCAGCCTTTCTGAGAAAAGGTGGGTGTAAACAGTCCAAAAATTTTAAGCAGGGATCCCAATTCAAGTGTTCCTTGATAGAGCCCCTTGTGACTTCTCTAGGTGATGAGAGTGACCACCTTTGGATGTCGAAGGTACTTGTTATCAAGAATGGAGATTTTGCAACTTGTTGCAAAATCTCTACGTGATTGGGGCAGGAGCTTTCACTTTTTGGTGGGAAGAAGTAATAAAGTCACAAACTACCAGGCATGCACCGCATCAGTTGAGTAATGTAGGAAGTCCCAGGACTCATTCTTAGGGAGATATCTGTCTATCTTTTGGCAGTTTAAGTTCTTAGAAAACTTAGTTCTGTCCAAAAAAACAGGCTAGCTACTTCTTGGTCTACTTTCTTCTGAAGCTTGGCATTCTAGCCCATTAAAAGATTTTGTAATATAACCCAGATGGTTTCTGTGAATGGCTTTACATTTTCACCAATACTGGTCTATGCAAACTTGACTTTCTTCTACTAGAGACGATAGAGTAATTTGCTAAATTATTTGCTTGGGAGGAAAAATGTTGAATCAAAGAAAGACACTGACAGTAACAGCAACATAACAGAGGTATGTTAGAACAGGCTACAAAACCACAGGCTGCTTAATTTCAGCTTTTATGTAGCCTATAAAGAGGAAATTAGCTGTGGAGGTCATGTGAAGATCATATAATATCTGATGGAATCATCTCTGACTAGCCAAACAAGCCTCATGTGTAGGTAAGCCAGGAGACACGTGACAAAATTAAACTTTCATCAGCAGTTCCCTGTGTGTCATCAATCTTTCATTATGGCATGCCTTAGAAAATCATTTTATCTGATGCTCCTAAGAAAGCTTTTATCTTCTAAATCCTGACCAAATGCACAGAGACAAGCTAAACTTCCACTAAAAGGCTTCTAATTCACATTACCCTTATCAGCGTAAATTAATTACATCACCTGCAAATTACATGCTTCCAAAAGCTAAGATGCATATCTGCGTTTCACTCAATTACAGATTGCGAAGTTCGAAAACTCTGTGATACTGTTTATTATTTCCTCAAAGTGTCAAGTCTTTGGGGAGAGTACAACTGGCTGATAAAAGTAAAAAACTTGGCACCATTCTAAATCCATAGCACTATGTTCAAACCCTGGTATCTGCATTTAAAGTCTTAACTAATAAAAATAAAAAAGATGCTGTGAAAGTACCATAACATTATTTTCTAAAAATAAATAACATGATCTGGCTGCACTGCTTCCTATTTCAAAAGATGCATCCAAAGCGAAAGGATCCCATGCAGAGCCTACTATGGGTAATGTGATGCAAACCCATGAATTTGGAAGGAGACTTTCTCTGAAAAGTACTCAGTAATTAATGAGCTACTATGCTGTAATTCAGCTGTTGTGGGTGGGGGGGAGAGGTGGACATGTGCTAAATCTCCAGTGCACGCTCAAGGATAGACTGGAATCAGAATTAGGAGGGGTAAAATCGCCAGGTGTAGAGCTTTCTCTCTCTCAAGTGTGACAGATATAGAAAGCCTGCAAGTGATTCAAAGTACCAGGATCTCCCAAAGGCCTTCCAGTGTTTATGACAAGTTCCAGTTTAACTGAATACAGATTTTATTTTCTTGATTCATTCAATTTGTACCTTTTTTGCAGTGAAGAGAGGACTTTCCATATATGTGAGTTCTTAGGCCATGTTCACACTACACTGGGCATTTAACCCTGCTACATGGGGTTTTGATGTTTATCTGATGGCGGATGGCACAGGTTACCCATACCACCTACTGCTGGCAGCCTATCAAACACTATGAGAGTATGACAGCTGCTGCGGCTGAACGGGGATGAACAGTGCACTCAGTGGTATTTATGGTTAGGTCGGTAGGAAGTTAACGCTTTATACACAATCTGCGCCCAATCATAACAAGAGTCCACCACTCACAAGTTCCCCTAAATTTTGAAGAACCAGCTGAAATCAACCATCTGGAGTTTATGTGAACTTTTGTGGTGTGGACTCCTGTTATGATTAAGTGCAGATTGCGTGAAATGTGTTACCTGTTGATCCCTGTCTTTTTTGGAGCTGTGATATTGCTTTGATATGTTATATTCTGAATAGAGTTTGTAAAGTTTTTGACTTTGTCAATCTTTTTGTTTTCTCTGGACTATTTGTACTTGTGGAGGGGACTGGCACCCGAGTGCATAGTGGAGAGATTAACATGTACTGGACCAGCCTGGAGCGGTATACAACACATTTTTCTCTATTAGGTCAGTAGGTATCAAGGGATGAATGTCTGGAAAGCAGACTGCTTGTGTTCTGGACAATCATCCCTGTGTGCATACTGCCTTAGACATTTGTACCACACTCACTTTCTCCTGCTTTAACTGCATTTAGTCGTGTTTTGGTGCATTTAGAGTGTCTAATCAGATCCTGGAAGTTTGACAATACGAGTATTAATGAGGCATAGGTACAAAGCTTGAGCTGGTGTTAAATATTTGTGAAAAAAAATAATTGTATGAAACGTTTTTCAAAAGAATGAATATAGTACTGCTCGAATGCCCCTTAAACCTGATCATCATGTAATTAGACTGGCGCAAGACATACCGGATCGGCTTGTCAGGCTCTAGTGGTCATCGACAAAATGGTGGCTGTCTGCACACAGACACTTACTCTGTTACATAAAATGTGAATAAGATGGGTAAAAGAGGCCTCCACGATAAGCCCTGAAAATACCAAAATGCATCTGAGGAGTTCTCTACAGGTGGAGAACAGGAGCTGAAGCCATCTTTTACCCATCTCTTTCATATTAATGTATCAGGGAGTATATGTCTGTTTGCAGATGGCCACCATTTTGTTGAAAGTTTTCAAAAATACTTATACATTTTAATAATTATAGCTGTATTTATAAAATTCCAGATTCGAAATACCACATACCCATTTTTTTTTCTAAACATTTTTTATTGGATTACCAAGTTTTAATGCATGGTTAGCTAGATATTCTAGTTAGCTAGATATTCAGAACAAGAAAAGTTCTGTTCATCAGCCGCTGACAAGCCATTCTGACATTGTCTGCTATGACATACTTCATCTTGCAAAATCCATTGTCAGCATTGTGCCATATTCCATTTGTTCCATCCAAATATGTTCCGTACAGTCACATTCCTGTATCATTTCTATTCTTCGTCTTGCACTGACAAACATCTCAGTGCACAGAAAATACATCACACACAATGAAGTATGAATGCCATGGATGTGAAATCTACAGCTTCTCTGCAAACATTTATCTGAGAGAATGCAGAAGCTGCAGTAGCTTTAATCCAGTGTCACACATCTTGACAGACTGCAACAATTACATTGTTTTCTACAAAGTTGTTTTCAAGGTCCAGGAGTGTGAAATCATAATTTTTTTTTTCCCATAAAAAATCATAATTTTTAATGCGTTAACTACATGGTATTTTAATGGTTCTTCCTTGAATACATTGCCTTGAGAGAAATAATTAAACCATTTACTACACTGTGTGGAGAGAAGAACATAACCAAAAGAAAGAGGAGAAAGTCAAAAGGTGCCTATTTAGGGTAAAAAATGTGTGCAGTTTAATATTTAAATCCAGGGCTGCAATAAAATCAATGTAACCTGAAAATAAGTCAATTGGACCCTGCACTTAAAATAACCATAACTATGGTATCAAGATTGTACAATGCACTTTCAGCATATGCTGTACAATGGCTCTTTATCTATAACATCTTACTTGGCATCTAAATAGGGATTCAGCTCTGGTCAGGGTCAGCACTAGGATGGCCAAGGGTTGCTATGAACCATTCTTACACTGACCCCTCCCCATAGTCTCCATCCACTGCTTCTCCCAGATAACAGAGGTGCCAGAGCTGGTGTAGATGCCACTCTCAGTAGTGTAGTCATGGATTTAGGTTTTTCTGATGTACTGTATCTGAATGTCACTTTGGGCATACTATATTTTAGCATTAAACTGCAATGGTCTATTAACCAATATAAAATATCTTCCTTCTGTCCACAATTTTTCCTCTTCCATGTGCCTTCTGTTCTTCCCCTTTGCTCCCCTTCACTGGTTTTCTATGTGTCACATAAACCCCCATGACCCTTCCAGGGTACTCTAGTTGTTACACCCCCTCAGCTGGTTTTTTTCTAATAGTAAAGGCACCTGGTTCTCCCCAGAGTAGAGGGTTACAAGGGTTAGGGATGTCATCTAATGCCACAGTGCATTTATCTCACAATATTGTTTAATTGGTGGCACTTACAGGAGTTCTGCCCATGCTTTCCCCAATACTTATTTTCCAAAACATCAGTAGCTCCTGTTTTTCACTTTATTGAAAATGTATCTCAGTGATGTCTATGGTCCCTGCAATGTACATCTCATTTTATGTCTGATGTTATTATTAAGCACTGAATAAAAAATAAATAAAAGAAATTACACCAGTCAACCAATTTTTATAAAACCAAACCAGAAGTCCTCCAACAATTACAATAAAAGGTTAAGTCCACCTACAATTTACATCTCTATTCAAATGAATAATGTGAGCTGAATCACCCCTTGTCATAGTAATGTCTGCCCATTCTGAGTTTCCAACTCTTCCCTCTATTGTAACCACTACCAAATCACGAGAGAGAGAGCAGCACTTTACCAGTTGCACTCATTGCAATCTAGAGCTAGGTAAAAATGCAGTGAAGTTCACTTGTAGTAAATGTAACAGGTATGCAGTTTGTGAACCAAAATCTTTAAAAAATACAATAAGTCAATGGCGACCGTGTTGGTTTTCAGTTAACTGACCCTTCAAAATAAACAAAGCATGGCAATTTCAGCCAACGCATGATTTTAACCTTATCAGGCTAGCGCAACTCATTAAAGGAAATGAGTAATGAAATGAAGCCAGGTGCTCTTATGCAACATGAAAGGAAAGCACTCAGAAGCATAATGAAAGAACAGGGACAGCAAGTGGTAAATCAAAGATTTGCATTGCATTTGACAGAGATGATGTAAGGTATTCCATAGACAGCGCCATAGCTACTATCAAAGGAACTTTATTCACAATGACAGCATGAGAGTAGATAAAAGCAGTGGCCTTTGGGGACCAACACAGTAAGTCCTAAAAAAATTAATGATAGACACAGCAGTTTCTTTAATGATTTCTAGGTACTGTGCATTACAAAACTGGCTCACTGCAAGACACTTCCTGAAAGATCATACAGAATACAGGTGAAGCTAGAACAAATAACGGCAACCAGCGTTTGTCAGTAAATGGCAACAAGCTTTATTGTTCAAAGACAAGCTTCAGATCTTTTATTTCCATAAAGTAGTTTTCAGTTTTTACAGACACTTTTTTGTTTCCATGCTAAATGGCTTTCCCAGTTTGAAAAAGCATATCTGAATACTCATTATATAATAATGCTCTCAATTAGGGGTTCTATATCTTGGATTACCACACAACCTATACAGGTCTCTTTGCCCTCAGCAGCTAAATGGAGCATTAGGAAGGCAAAGCAAGAGGTAACCAAAATAAACCCATTGCTTTATTGTGCATGGGCAAAACACAGGTTTCCTTTAAGGGTGCCATAATGGCTGCTCTACCAGTTGTAAATGGGGCTATTATTAGTGGGTGGAATTAATAAAGGTTGTCAGGTACCCAATAAGTATCCTGATTAATAGTTACAACCGTGGTTCTTGTAGCCTCGTGGATAATGGACAGCCCTGACACTGATATGAAGAAAGCTTTATTATAGTGTTTTGTAGCCAGGCAACCAGGTGCCTTAACCCTCTGGGTGATGCCCTAATGGCCCATATAATTCCTTTACCATGGAGTTTTAAGGGCTCTGCTCCTCACATGGCCCACACTGGCTCTTTTCCCTATATAAGCCCGACAAGGCAATTCAGCTTATCTGAACCTGCACCAGTAGTTAGGGACTCACACCCTCCAGGGAAAGTTCCATTTGTTCGGTCTCGTATTACCATAATGTCCAGGCAGGTGCATATGCTTTACTGAATGAATCACCAATCAGAGTTCTGTTATTTTGGCCACTCTGCATATGGAAGCACAGTAAACACAGTGAAACATAACACAAACGCTGTTACAAGGCAGTCCATAAAGTAACGAAATTTACTGAGCAAAACCTGTGTCCAGGCATCCTTAAGCATGGGGCATGTCATATTCTTGGCACAGATGCCTAAACTCTATCACTGGGATGCCCAAACAGTGGCCCATGGAGCCCTCTGAAGTGGCCGCGACCTCCTGCTTTGGAATGGCTGCTTGGCAAGCCCAGATCGCAGGTCGCCGATCCACCATCCCAGAGCATCAGTGTTGTGAATAAAGCAGTAAATCGGTAGAGGAAGTAAGTGGCCATGGAGCAGAGACGTATAAACCGATGCTTCCTGTATAGCGCCAGCTTATTACCTCTGGGTTTAGTGTGCCTTCAGAAAGTGGCACTACACTTGCAGGATATAATCAAAGTCTATTGCAAAGTGCAGCTTAAATGCAAGAAAGCCACTGGTGTACTGTGCTTCATCCTTAGTGTGGGTAAACTGCAGCACATCAGTGTGAAAGCAGCCTTAAACCTCTTTCACACAATCTGTCTGACCCAATCGGACCCGTCATTCACCTCTATGGAGCAACAGATGTCAGCTGTTTTGAGGACCTATAGAGTAGAGCAAGTTGTGTCCGTGCAGAGTGCAGAGTGCACATGGACCTATTATTCACCGACTCCGCTCATTGTGGCCCGCGATCAGTTACCAAGTCACTTAAGTGGCCCTTGCTTTTCAAAAGGTTGGGCACTTCTGCTCTAATGTATACATGTACAACACATCAACTAAACATTGAAAATTTCTTAATTGCAAGTCCACTCACCTTCCATTATCTCGGCCCACTCCCCATACTCGGATGCTTACAATTGGCTGTGAATGTAAGAGTGTGCGGTCCATAGGGTCTACTAGATTTAGCATGTCATTCTCCAAAATAAGATACATATCTTTTCCCTGTAATGAGACAAAAAGGTAGAGAGAGCAAAAGGCAGCTGTTATTATACCTCGGCAGAACAAGTAACCATGTACTATTGACTTATAATAGAGTAATATATATGTTACATAGTAGACATCACTGACTGAGTGGTCAGCTGTGTTGAATTTCCAGAAATCTAGTATTTTCATTTCCAATAATAAGTGAAAACAAATTTTGCACCGACTCGCAATATTTTAGATGGCTGGGATTACACTACAAAAGCAGTGAAATTCTACAGTTACTTGCAGCAAAACCTATATCAATCAATAACTGCACATAAATATAAACATACCTATAATACACATAACTGCTTGGTTGAAAAGTATCATACAATTTTTGAATAAAGTGTTCACCTACATCTTCGTTTCGTCTTATAATCCAGCATCTTTTGCATATATTGGATCTAGGTTAGTAATGATTCTATTTCAAAACAACAAGGAGCACAAAGTTGGACAGACATTTGAAAATGTAGTAATTTCCACAGTACTATTATTTTTAGGTACGTTTTGTAAGATTTTTATTTGTTTGCGTTACACTTATTGATTTTATATAACTGTGATTTGTTAATGTGGGAAGCACAAAGTGTAAGGCCGCGTACACACGTACGAGAACCTCGTCGGGCTAAACCCATCATTTCGCCCGACGAGGTTCTCGGCCGGCTGTCGAGTTCGTCGACCAGGCTGTCGAAAAAGGCGTCCCGATGGCCCGTCGAGGAAATAGAGAACCTGCTCTCTATTTTGGCTCGACGCCTCGCTCGTCAGTTTGCTCGGCGAAAACGTACACACGATCAAGCTTCTCGGCAGAATATGGATCCCAGCGAGCTTCTCGCTGGATTCTGCCGAGAAGCTTGGTCGTGTGTACAGGGCCTGAGTAAGCTACTTGGACAAAAATTAGATAGGAGAGCAGCACAGAAGTGTGTACAATTTATCTAATACCAAGTCTAGGTTTCTGGGGGTATTTGCCTCAGAACCGGATTCATGAAATTTGACCTTAACACATATATCTATAGTGTTTTCTTATCTCTCTCCAAAGCACCAAGCCCTGTGTCTTTCTGCTGTTTCGTAGCTCTGTTATCAGCATGAAAACTTCTGTCAACCAAGATAAAACCAGTCTGAAATTTGTGTGGAGAGAGGTTGCTATAAATAGATTAGCAGAGAGCTTGCCTTGTCACAGCACAGCTCTGCAAGTCTCTGCCTATGTGGAGGGGGGGGGGGTGTGGGCCTTTCCTCCCATCAACTGTCTTGGCTATATGCCAAGAATCCACTCTTAGCACTGAACAGGAAGAGAAAATGTGAGGGTTTACATCCACTTTAAGGCTTGTACACACTATAAGAAAATCAAACAAACATTTTTCTCCTAGGAACTTTCTATAATTGTCTGATAGTGTGCACACAACTTTCGACAGTCGATTCTGACCTCCTAAATTAATTTTGTTTAATGTGTACTCTTTGCATATGATTTTTGTACAAGAAAAATCTGAAACGAAAGACTCCACATGATCAGAAACCATAGGCATCAAAAGAAAAGCCTTTGTCATACGAGGATTTCCGTACATTATTTCCTTCCTCGATTCCGGCTTATCTACATTTTTAGGTCTGGGTTGCCTCATAACTTGAACGTCTTTAAGTTAATGTGTAACATTTTGGAATTCTACAAGTAGATGTATCCGATAAGTAAAAAGCTAAGGACAGTAAAATAACAACTTTATCCAAACTAGGATAAACAAACACAATAACGAGCTAAAGCTTTGGCAATTTTTATGTTATATCCCCCATTGGAAAGATTTTGAAACCAAACAAGGTGTCACTTGCTTGTTGCTGATATAATCATCCTGTCTGTTTCGCCAAGCCCCTTTTCTTTCTCTAGCCATTGGTTATTAGCAGGACTTAGTGCAGTGATGGGATGCCTCCCAGTAGTGATAATTGAAGTTCATTTCAGCAATTATTCCTCCTAGCCAAGTGTCATCAGTGACAGAAGCACACTCTCGTCTTGATTCACAAAATCTCTCCTGGGGACACAGACAGCATTAAAAATCTGACAGAGGTCCCAACCCTTCTAAACTTGACTAAGATTGTCCTTATTGATACCTGTATCCAGGTTGGGGATATTTGCTCTCACGGTCTGTTGATTTAGGAACAGCAGGCAGTGTCTCCCTACTGGGGGCACAAACAGAGGTCAAAACATTTCCAACCTAATCTTAAAAAAAAAAGTTTGACCAGAAATATGCCTTAATTACAATTACTGGGATTTATTAGGAAACAAAATTGGGACCTATGTTATTCTATGTTTGTTCTAAAACCACTATACTACAAGAAAGGAGTACTTGAATGCCTTAGAATGCCCATAGGTGTAGTCCAGCAATATAAACAGACTGTGTATAGGTCATAGTCATCCAAATATTTAAAGAGGATCTTCAGTCTTACAAAAAAAAAAATACTGTAGCTGCTGACTTTAAAAGAAGGACACTTACCTGTCCAGGGATCCAGCGTTGTCCTCACCCGGGCCGGTTCTTTGTCGGACTTTGGGTCATTGGTGCCAGCATGTTTAGTAAGGGAAGTCAGCTAAGACTCCTTTAGGCTTCACAGCCGGTTTCCTACTGTGCATGTGTTAGCCGCCCAGCGCATTATGAATGGTCCCGCAGCTTCTTGAAACCTGTGACGTGTCACAAATGGTCGCAAGCAAGGATTGGCGGGGAGAAGAAGTTCTGCCTCGCTCCAATTGCCTGGACAGCCAGAGCGGAAGTGGGAGCGGGGACCTGATAAAATTAGGGAAGGAAGTGTTAATGTGGAACTTCCCTAAACAGGAACAGCATTGGTTTGTAGTGTTTATACTGCTGCTTCAACTGTCACACGGCACAACCTAGAAGTTCCATTTAGATGATAAATTTCTTATTCAGTAAGATCTACTTATTACCACATTTGGACAAGTTTGTTGCAGGACACTTGTATTAGAGAGCAAAAACTGTTAAACAGACCACCATACCCTTCACTGTCTGCCTGTCCAGTCACAAGTATTCAACACTATATCAGCTTTATTCCATCTGCCATTCCATCTAACTCACCCTGCTGTGGAATAAAGTGTTCACATGCCAGGAAGCCCTGGCCACGCCTGCTTGCCTACAAAAATTCTAAGACAAAGGAACTAGCAAAAGCAACTCTACTGCCGCATACACACCATCGTTTTTATTGTCGTTCAAAAACCAGTTTTTCACAATGTGATTCCTCTCCAGCCTGACTTGCATACACACATTTATGCAAAAAAACTTCTGAGCGTGGTGACGTACAGCGGGACCTTTTAGTTCCCTTCAAATGGCGCCACCCTTTGGGCTGCTTTTGGGCTGCATACTTGATTCTGAGCATGACCGTTTTTGCGACGAGAAAAAGACGTGAAACACGATGAGAAAAAAGAGAGCTGGTTTCATTTTTTTTGCGGACAGTTTATTCGTCGAGAAAACTGCTAGGGTGCATACACACGACCGGTTTTCTCGACCAATAGAAACAATGGCAGTTTTCTCGTTGTGATTAGACAAGGCAACTACCAAAAAGATTGATTTTAAAGTTTTGTGCTCTGGACAAATTAGCAACGATGTCTCCAGTGATTGTGGACTCCTATGTTTGTTTCTTTGGCTTTATTCCTATTTGATATAGCCTTTACCTCTGCCAAATCTGTCTTCCTTTGGAATTAAAGGTTTGGCTTTAAAAATAAAAATAACAAACCTGTTATACTAACCTGCTCTGCGTAGTGGTTTTGCACAGAGCAGCCCCAATCCTCCTCATTTTGGCTCCTCCCCCTTGAACAGTGCCCCTGATAGCAGGCCGCTTGCTACTTGGGTACTGGTGCGTGCTCGCTGCCATTACTGATCTATGTCTAAACACGCTAGTTGTCTGACTGTTACAGTACCGGTATATGCTGACATTCTACACCACTAAGAAGCCCACCTGTATACTTGTTCTTGATCAGTGATTAAAAGTATTCAAGACAGAGGCTCAAGGTAACCAGAATTTCAACACTAAGAAGTTATTATTGGTGGCCCTTCATGTCTCTTAAAGAAAAGATTTGAGCTTCCCATCTACTGTCTTTCCTACATTGTTCAGACCTCTGTAATCCTTATGACCTCTGTTACTGCTAAATAGAACTGTGCTCGTAGTTACAAAAAAAAAAAAACACTTTTATGGGAATGAGACAGGGCAAGTCATTCAGCATCTGCTAAGTGGTTCGGCAGTTGTGCACTGCAGGGATTCATCACATGTCAAAAATTAAATTAGGACAAATTACAATGTCTTGCCTTGCCAGCTGTGGACAACAAGACTTAGGCCGCGTACACACTATCAAATCTATCTGCTGAAAACGGTCTGACAGACTGTCTCAGCAAACAGATTCGATTGTGTGTACGGGCGAGCCGACGTATTTGGCCAGCAGACAGATTTTAAAGCCTGCTTTAAAATCTGTCTGCTGGGAATCCGTCGGACCGATATGTCTGCTGGTTAGTACGCTAACCAGCAGACATATCTGCCCGCACATGCGTCGAATGTATTCGACGCATGCGCGGAAGTGTTTTACTTCCTAGTGTGGTGACGTGGCGGCGTCAACTTCACCGCCACGTCACCGCGCTGTCTGCCGGTGGGGATTTTGGTTTGATCGTGTGTACAGCGATCAAACCAAAACAGCCAGCAGACAAATCTGATCAAAACGGTCTGTCAGACCGATTTGAACAGATTCATTTGCTCGTGTGTACGGGGCCTTATAGAATTATACCATTTTCATGCTCTGTTTATATGGAAAACTGGAGTGGTTAATTTAAGAAAAATGCACATTTCATGTAACTCACTTGGTAAATTTTAGCATTACAAAAAAAAATAGCGATTTGAGACCACTAGTAAAAAAAAGATTGCAGAGTACAAGCTCCATCAGATGACCTAAGGGCAGAGTGTTGATGGCTTCTCCCATGTACACTTAGGCTACTTTTACACTGTAGCTGTTACACATTAGCGGCAAAGCCCCGCTAGTTTTAGTGGGGATTTGCGGTAATTTTAGCCAAACTTTTGGGCTACTAGCGAGGCGCTTTTAACAACCACTAGCAGCTAAAGAAATTGTTAAAAGCACTTTGCAGGTGCTTCAGCAGCGCTGCACCATTCATTTCAATCGGCAGAGCGGTTTGGGAGCGGTGTATAAACCGATTCCAAACCACCTCAAAGATGCTGCTTACAAGACTTTTCAGAACGTCACACAAGCGCACCGCCTCAGTGTGAAAGTAGCCATAAAGCACATCTATGCAAATAAATAAATGTTTGATATATTAACTCAAATGCTTTGAAAAAAGCTGAACTATTTCACATTTCCAAAACATAAAAAAGATGCGGCTGCTTAATGACCGGGTCATTTTTTGCATTACGGCACTGCATCACTTTAACTGACAATTGCACGGTCGTGCAACGCTCTACCCTAACACAATTGATGTCCTTTTTCCCCCCACAAATGTAGATTTATTGTGGTGGTATTTGATCACCTCTGGTTTTAATTTAGATGGGCACAGTGGCGACAACTGATGTCAAAGTGGCGACAATTGATGGCACAGTAGCGACAATTGATGGCACAATGGCTGTGTTTGATGTGCACAGTGGCTGCGTTAGATGGGCACAGTGGCTGCATGTGATGGGCACCGTGGCTGCGCGTGATGGGCACAGTGGCTGCGTTTGATGGGCACAGTGGCTGCGTTAGATAGGCACAGTGGCGACAATTGACGGGCACAGTGGCTGCGTGTGTTGGCACAGTGGCTGTGTTAGATGGGCATGGTGGCGACAATTGATGGGCACAGTGGCTGCGTGTGTTGGCACGGTGGCTGCGTGTGATGGGAATGGTGGCTGCGTGTTATGGGCACGGTGGCTGCGTGTGATAGGCACGGTGGCTGCGTTAGATGGGCACAGTGGCTGCGTTAGATGGGCACAGTGGCTGCGTGTGTTGGCACAGTGGCTGCGTTTGACGCATAGTGAGGCTGCAATTGATATTTTTTTTTTGCTAGTCAGAGAAGGCAACACAAAAACAGTTTTTTTTTAACTGCCATTTTTATTAACAAAGTGCAAAGTGCTCAGTCAGCCTCCCCCTCCAAATACAGGCATTTAATTATTTTCTCTAACATGTCCTGCTTACTTCTTACAGAAGTGCAGACTTCAGTAGTCTTCTTTGCAGTAGCACACTGTCTGCTATGTTCCTAGGCACTGTAGGCAGGCAGGCTCCGAGTTGTGACTAGTCCTTTCAGCTCAGCAGCGCCGACACAGCTCAGCTCCCTGAGCAGTGCTCCGGATCCTCCCTCACTAACCTCTCCTCCGGCTGTGACGTCACGTGGCTCACGCCACTGAAATGGACCAACTGACACCTTCATAGAGGGGGAGTAAACAAACAGGAAAGGGAGCCAGGCGCAGGAGCGCACTCGGCAGCCAGTCGGCACACAATTCGTACAATGCCACTGCCACTGCCCGCGCTGACTACTATGACACACACAAGTGTACTGGCCTGCCCGTGTGTACGAACTGCACCCCCCTCCTATACTAAATGGTAGTGCCCAGGGCACTGGACCCTTTGGCCCCTGCCTTGTACCGGCCCTGGTTAAACTGGACGGACTTGTGTCTTTTTTCAACCTAACTATGTAACTATATGTCTCCAATAAAGTGAACCTGTTGTTTTGCCCTGCATGGACAAAACACAGATTCACTGTAATATCAATGACAACAATATCTTGGAATCGTAAACCAAAAAGTGGTGTGGCAGGTTATAGTTTTCAATATTTTATTAAAATTTTTTAATGTAACCATGTAAATCTCCCAGCCACACTGTAGTAACTTTCTTCCTGAGTGACCTAGATGTGTGGTTAGACTGCACGTTGGCTGTGTCTCTTTGAAGTGAAATCTCAGGAGAGATATATAGAGATGCCAGCCTGCAGCACGTAATAAATATTTCATGGTAACATTGCAGTGGAGGTTAGTACATATCAACAGCATCTACAACAAGGTGATACATTAGAGATACTATTGAATATGTACATTAAAATATAATGGCACTGTGACCAAAGACCCGTACTCTTGAGCCGTGAGGCTGAGTTTTTTTTCTACACCTGAATGGTACGTTTCTGTAATATCATTGTCCTGAAAGCTGAGAGTATCGAGTAGTTCAGGCAGAGGACAAAATAAAAAAATGTAAGGACCACTATGACCTATCCAAAAGAAGAAAAAAAAAAAAACACCTACTATTACTATAATATAATGCCTTCACATGAAGTAATCTCTCCCTATCCCCAATACTAATGCCTAAATTCCTAAGCCTGCCAGGACAAAATTCTCAGAAAAGTCTGCCGCGTATACGCGATCATTTTTCGGCATTAAAAAAAACGTTGTTTTTAAAAAATGACATTTAAAATGATCGTGTGTGGGCTTCACATCATTGTTCAGGTTCTGAAAAACAACAAAAAAAAAATTCGAACATGCTGCATTTTTTAACGTCGTTTTTCGGGTTGTAAAAAATTATCGTGTGTGGGCTAAAATGAAGTTAAAAACCTGCGCATGCTCAGAAGCAAGTTATGAGATGGGAACGCTCCTTCTGGTAAAACTACTGTTCATAATGGAGTAAGCACATTCATCACGCTGTAACAGACAAAAAAGCGTGAATCGTCTTTTACTAACACGGAATCAGCTAAAGCAGCCCAAAGGCGAATGAAACTTCCCCTGTATAGTGCTGTCGTACATGGTGTACGTCACTTCGCTTTGCTAGATCATTTTTTTAAAACGATGGTGTGTGGGCAACATTGATGAATGAATGATGAAGTTGGAAAAACTTTGTTTTTTCTAAATGCCGAAAAATGATCGTGTGTATGCGGCATACCTGTAAAAGAAGGGGTTAAATACTTACCTTTGTCACTAACTGTGCCACTAAGCACCGATCCTCCTGGGAAATTATGACACTTATTTCCCAGGAGTCTCTGGGCATTACTGTGCCTAAAAATCCCAGCATGCACCTCTCTAGGGAAATCCAGGAAGACACAGGAACTGGGTTTCTCATGCCCACAGCTAACATGGAAACAGCCACAAGATCGCTGAGCAGATATCAGGTAAGTGTTTACACTGTTTTATGCACAGACCGTGTTTTTTTATATAATTGTAAAAGAATATTGAATGTAATGTATTGTGGATTACAGAAAAAAAAAATACTATGCCCGGAATCTCGCTTTAACCACTTCAGCCCCGGGAGATTTGGCTGCTCAATGACCAGGCCATTTTTTGCTATACGGCACTGCGTCGCTTTAATAATAAAAATACAATATTTTGTATTTTTGCTGTAATAAATAGCCCCAATTTTTTTTTTTTAAAGGAATTTTTTTCCTCAGTTTAGGACAACATGTATTCTTCTACATATTGTTGTTAATAAAAATCGCAAAAAAACGTATATTGATGGGTTTGCGCAAAAGTTATAGAGTCTACAAAATAGGGAATAGATTTATGAATTTTTTATTATTATTATTATTATTATTTTACTAGTAATGATGGCGATCTGCGATTTTTAATCGGGACTGCGACATTATGGCACACGTATCGGACACTTTTGACACATTTTTGGGACCATTGGCATTTATACAGCGATCAGTGCTATAACAATGCACTGATTACTGTAAAAATGTCACTGGCAGGGAAGGGGTTAACACTAGGGGGCATTCAGGGGTTTAACTGGGTTCCCTATTGTGTGTTCTAACTGTGGGTGGATAGGACTGACTATAGGAGATGAGAGATCGTGGTTCCCAGCTCGTAGGAAAACACAATCTCTCTCTCCTCACAGAACTGGGATGTGTGTGTTTACACACACGTGTCCCTCTTCTGCCCCTCGTGCCTGTGGTCATCGGAACCGCCGGTCACGAGCACTGGCACCCCCATTGTGCAGCGGGCGGCTGCTATCCCGCTTAAAGGAATGACGTACAGCTACAACATTTTGCTTGATTGTGCCGACCTGCCGCAGTATAATGACGGCGACTGGTCGGCAAGTGGTTAAGGTGCTATGCTATTTTTAGCACCAAGGATTAATGTTATATTTAGCGACCATTCAAACTGGGGCATTGCTTTGATATACGTGAGTTAACACGTGTTATGCTGCCCAGTGGTCTGAAAAGGCTGGAAATGCTCAAAAATGTAGAGGAAAACTGTCCTGCGGCATTTTTTGCAACACAGCACACCTCAACTCATGCAGGTTCAGAGATAAGGTGCTTTGAGGTGCCATTAAGAATGAATAGTACTCTAACGCAGCATTCCCTTTTACATATACGATACCTTACATTGAGTTTTTGCTGCATAATAAGGATTAGAATATGGACAGTAGCTAGAGCATAGGGAAAACACTTTTCTTCCTATTTTTTCAGCAGCAAAAGCCCCACACTGGGACTAGCTACGCCAGGTTCATAGATCATGCCTTCTGATTAATTGTAGTGAAAGAAAACACAAGCAGTTGGCAGTATTTGAGGGCTGGTGTTGACAAACAGTACTCTTAACATGTCCCTCTATTCAAACTGTAGGATACTACACACCGGTGCGATTTGTTATGCAATTTGACAATTCCAAATCGCATTACAAGTGAAATAAATATTGGGTGGTTATGTGCATGCTGTAGTGACCACTAGAGGCAGCATTTGTTCATAAATCACCGCTATTTGACTTAGGTCAAATCTTCAGTGACAGCTGGTCTTTGATCTTCTGTAACTCAGGCAATCAGTCATCTTAGCAGCAGTGGATTTTTGAAGCTTTTGTTTGCAGCCATGATAATCAGGCACTCCAATCTTTATTGCACCAGGTGGTTTGAAGCCAAGCTTTCTTATCCCATACTCCCTTGCCAGGGGATACGTGTGACCCTTTTTTTCGCTCTGATGGGTAACCTGCAAAATGGCATTGCCCCCAAGAGTGACAAGGCTAGGTGTAACCAGATTTCATATTCAAAAACATCTTACATTATGAAATAAAACATGTTGCCTTCTAACATATGCCACTTTGTGCCTGAAGGACACACATCTCCCTTCCTCAGAAACAGCTCCTATTGAACATTCCATAGCTGTCTTAGTGGGTGGTGCTTACCATCAACAAGTTGCACCCCATTGTCGTCAAATGGATCAGTTCATATTGCCCCGACTCAATTTGCAGCAACATTGAAAGAGGTTCCTGCACTTTTTGCCAAATTCATTGCGACCTGCATAGTGTGGCTATGAAATCACACCAAAGCCGCACCAGTGTGAACCAGAGCATATTAATAAAGTAATAAGTGACTTTCACCAAAAATTCACTAATAATTAATTCATCAGTCATTTAACACACATGGACCAGGAAGATTCACTTGCAGTCAGAAAAATGTAATTTGAGTGCAAATGTCAGATTCCTTGATTTATGTATAACCCCATATGGGCTAGGCTTATATAAGAGCATTTAATTATGTTCAGAGTGGTGTCATTTAATGTACAGTAAGCAACAGTCAGATTTATTTCATAATCCCCCACAGTTATTATCTCTTGTTTCTCTTGACCATCCCTCTTAGATTTTAAGCTCTAAGGAGCAGGGCCATCTGAATCCTACTTTATTAAAGTGTATTGTATTTGTACTGTTTACCCTTAAGCCCTCAAGTTGTAAAGGGCTGCATAAACTGTTGGCGCTATATAAATCCTGTATATTAATACATAATAATAATAATCTCACTAAAATTAGTAAAAGAAGACTTCTCATTAATTGCTATGAGTTACTGCAAATGGTGTACTACTATTTGAGAAAAGTTCTCATTAGTTGCTATGAGTTGCTGAAAGTGGTGCATGGCTATTTGTAACCCTCCTCTTATGTTAGCTTTCTGTTACTATCCATGATGTTAACGGGTCGGTTTTGACCCGTGTCTTAAATCAGCCATAAAATACCCTCTGAACAATTATTTATCATCCAATTTGTTTCTTACCTCTTGGTTTCCTTGTTAGGCTTCTTTATCCTTAAAAAGATAGGTTTTAATATTTTTGGTGTGACCCCTTAGACCTTTCTTTTGATAGCATACCTCTCATTTTCAAATTTAAAAAATGGTAACAAAGTCAGCAACTCTGAAATGTATTGGTCCTATGTTTCTTTACTTTATTTAGAGAAGCAGACACGCAGGCAAAGAGATAGGTCCCTCCCTAACTACAGCTCACAGGGTTGAGAGGTGATTGGATGTCAGTGTTACTAAGCAGAGAGAGTGTTTATGATTTTAGTTTTGGCACTTATTTGCGTCCTAAAATCCTATATTATAACTGGGTCAGAATTGACCCTAACACCATAAACGTCTTAATTTTCACCACAGTATTTTCTAACTTAGTGAAAAGGATTATTTTTCTATTACATTGTTTAAATAGAGGTTCCTGACAAAGTCAAAAATCTTGAAGCAATAAACAAATTTATGTGATACTTATAGACATTCAAAACGTGAAAACGGGTCGGTTCTGACCCTAACATAAGAGGAGGGGTAAACAAAGAACTTGATAAAAAGTTATAGGGCCAGATTCACATACAATTAGATTCGCGTAGAGTATCTTAAATACACTATGCCGCCGTATTTTACCTGGCTCTACGTGGAATTCCGGTAGATTTTGTCCAGTAAACTACGGCGGCGTAGTGTATTTCTCCCGGCGCAAGCCATCTACGCGAGTAGCGTCGTTTACGGACATTCCTATTCCCGAACGAGTTACGTAAAAAAAATTAAATTCGACGCGGGAACGATGGCCATACTTAACATGGGCTACGCACCGTTAGACCAGCAAAAAGCTGGTCTAACAGTACGTAGAAAAAAATAGAAGAAAGCGATTGCGAAGACCACTCGTATCTTCGTGGATCGCCGTAAAAACTCATTTGCATATCCCGACGCTGAAAACGACGCGGACTCCTCCCAGCGGCCGCAAAAATATTGCAGCGTAGATCCGAAGGCTTACGAAGACGTAAGCCTCTCGGATCGAAGCCCGAAGCCGCCGTATCATGGTTTGAGGATTCAAACTAGTGATACGGCACGCGAAATTTGAAATTACTCCTGTCTAACACCAGTTAGACAGGCGTAATTGCTCTGTGAATCTGGGCCATAATCTCTATGAAAAGAAAGAAAAATAATTGGTTGTAATCAGCATGACAACATGATAAAAAAAAAACTGATAAAAAAAAATGATTTTCTTATTTTAAAATTAGAATTTTAGGATATAGAAAATGTTCTGTACGTACCTCACCCCAAATGCCGACTGTGTCTCTGATGTCGTTCTTGCCGTAGGACAGCTGTCTAATACAATTGTTTACTGCAACACTGCTTTTCCCTGGAGCTAGGTCCTCTTCTGCCATTTCTACCCAGCCCAAAGAGCGCACAGCAAAGCACTGCAAAAAATACACACAATATACATGATAGGCTCTCAAAATAACATGATATCTGATTACAACAGTGATGATAGAATTGATTCATGGATTGGTCAATCTGGCAATTTACACATTTTCAATACACTTAAGAATATGGATAAAGATTTCCTACACCCATTAAGACTATAAGTATGGAACCGCCTCATTATAATATCGCTAGCAGGTTGGCAGAGGTGGAAACTTTAAGCCTGGTTAATTTGTTTTAGCCATTAGAGGATGCACACTTATCAAATATAAAAGTACATGTCTGTGTAATTTAAGATATAAAAAAATCTTTCAGTAGTTGGCTTCCATTTGTAATCAAATGTTTTAACCACAATTCTACCATTTATATAATTATTTTATTGGCCTACCTACCCTCAGAGGTACTCCCATGCATCTTACTGAAGGGATTGGGATAGCAACAGGAGCTCACTACGGCAGCACGTTCTAGGAGTAGGACGTGTGTGTTTTAGCTCCAGGCAGGCAGGCATGTTCCCAGCTTCCAGCCCAGCATCCAGTATTCAGCTCCACTGATATCCTCGGTTCCGTCCAGTCTATGGTCCCCTTTCCCAGCACTCCCAGCCCTCCCTAACCCAAAACAGCAGCCGACCGCAGCCACTTTTCTGCCTCTATTGCCACCTGAGTGGCTGACTTATAAGCATAGGCAAATAGGACTGACCACGGCTGCGGCATACAATCATCCAGCCTCCCACTTCTTCCTCCTTCCTCCTACCTCCTTTCTCCAGCCACCAAGGTCCACAGTCCACAGAGCTACCACCGAACCGGCAATAGGCCCTGGAGCGGACTGAGAGGTAAGCGCCCGCTCCCCGCGACAGTCCACGGCTACCTTAGGAGAGTCTGCAGCTTCGGACTAGCGGCACGCCCCCCGGCCTTCCACAATCCCAGCCACGTCCCCAACCCACAGTCCACTCTATCCAGACTGCCTTAAGAAGTCTCGTCGTTCCCCCCCCCCCCCGGGCCAACAGCCTCCTTCCCCAACTGGAAAGTCCGCGGCTCGGGCCTAGCTCCGTCCAGCGCCCATCTTTGTACACCCCCTCAGCCTCCACAACTAGCATAAGATCACAAGGGGACCAGCACTCAGTTGTGATCCCCCCCCTCGGGCCACAGAACAGAGAAGCCTGAAGGAAGAAGGACAGGCCGGTAAGTACCAGCCATAGTGCTACACCCCAGCACAGTCACCCTCACCCCATCCCCTCTTTTTTTCCCCTCCATTACCAACACCCCTCACCTGCCGTGCCTACACCAGGGGACCGTCAGCGGCATGATGTGGGACAAGTAGGTCTTCGACCATCAACTTCAAACAGGTAAGGACCCAGGCCACGACCACCATAGCAAGTTGATCCAGGGCTCACCCGATCGCCTCTGAGGGATCAGGAAGGAATTTTTCTCCCCCGCTGTTGCCTATTGGCCTCGCTCGGCAGTTTTTTTTTGCCTTCCTCTGGATCAACTAGGGGGTTAGATTAGGGGTTAGATTAGGGGGCCCACCCTATCGCCACCCATCATCATCACCAGCATTTTCCACCAGATAGTTACCACCATCGTTATCACCAGCGATATTACCAGCTCATCACCTTCTGCACTTTTGGTTTAATGGTTAACATGAAATATTCAGCAAAAACCATTTGTGGTCTAAGGACTACCGCCTTAACGTTACCGGATGTCACCAAAAAAATACTACGAAAAGAACAACTGCTAAGAATCGATCGATGATTGACCGCCAAAAACAGGATGCCACCATCTCAACTACAACATTTATGCGCCTTGATCAACACAAGATCCGCAGTAAAGCACAGACAGGAAATCCCAAAAAATAAAACAAAAAAACGTAAAAAAAAAAAAATTCTTACGGTTTCGTCTGTGTCTTGCCCGGCGTCCATCAGCAGCCTTGTCCGGTCCAGCAACCGTCTCATATACCGAGCGCAGTACACTCGGGCATGCGCGGCTCCTCTCGCATAAAGGACGTACCGGACGCACAGGACGTGACCGCAAGGGGAGCCGAGCCTGGCCGAATGTACCCGAGTGTACTGTGCTCGGTATATGTCGGCTGCGGATTCAAACACATCGCGGGAAGCGGGGATCTGTGTATATCGCACACTCACGATTTCCCCCCGATTTTAAGGGGTAAAAAGTGTGCAGTATACGCCGATAAATACGGTAGATTGCCTCTTCATCACAGAAAGCTGGCTAACATTGAATTGTAACACCATTCTAGGAAAACTTGTGCCAGAGAATTATGGTATCTTAACCAAAAACAGAGTGGGGCAAAGAGGAGGAAGCCTCACAGGATCCCGTCGCCGACGCCTGCATTGAACAATTGGAAGGATTAGGTCTGAAGCAACTGCTATGCGCACCCACACATGTTTCAGGTCACACCCTCGATCTTATCTTCAAACAGGATATGGATATCAACATAACAGAGAACGGGCCCTTACCCTGGACAGATCACCACGCAATCAAATTCAAAATCACTACCAATGCCCTCTTAAAAAAACCGACAAACCTGTTAACAACACACTGGACAAGATCCCAGAAGAAGCTCCACTCGGAACTCTTCAAAACTACACTATTAAACAAAACAATAGAACAACGTCAAACAGCAGTAGAAACACTCAACTCCATCAATAAAGCTCTACTACAGACAGCAGACATGGTCGCTCCGAAACGCAGAGCGCTTATCCGGAAAAACAACTCCTGTTGGTACAATGACGCTCTCAAGTTATTGAAGCAAGAACGCAGAAGAGCGGAAGCAGAAGAAACTCAACAAAGGAAAACCACACATTTTACAAACTAATTACTAAGAAATATCACAAAGAAATCTTTAAAGCAAAAAAATTATAAAAATTTCTAATATCCTTGCAAAAGCACGTAACCGTCCCTGCGAACTCTTCAACTTAGCCACTCAGAACATGAATCCAGCCTTTCTAGAGGCTCCGAATTATGAAACACAAGATTTTTGCAATGAATTATGGGATTATTTCATTAACGAAATCGAAAAAAATCTGTGAAACAATTCAGCAAAATAAAATCACTAGCCCCACCCCTTTAAATCAAAAAGGCAATATTAATACAAATACGCATCAACCGATAAAATTTTCACTAAAGTCAATTTCCATCGACACCACTAAAAATATCATTGGAACTCTGCGAGACAGTACATCGTCTAATGACATCATTCCCACAAAACTGCTGAAATAATGTGCCGGCACCTGGCACCTGCAATTACGCTCCTTATAAACCGATCATTTAAGGAAGGTACGGTACCGACCTCCTTGAAACAAGGCATAATTAAACAAACCAATTGTTAAAAAAAATATCCTCGACCCAAAACATTGTCGACCCATAACAGGCCTTAACATCTTCTCCAAGGTAATGGAGAAAGCAGTAGTGCAACAGCTACAACACCATTTAGACACCCACAAACTACTGGACCCACTTCAAATCGGGTTTCCGTCCAGGTCCAGGGACGTAAACAGCCCTTCTCAAAATATGGGATGACACTCTCGAAGCAGCAGACGAAGGAGAATCTTGTCTTCTGATACTGTTGGACCTGAGTGCGGCTTTTGATACAGTAGACCAAAAAATGTTGCTGACTGACCTAGCAGAAGTAGCTAGAGTTGCAGACTCGGACCTACCCTGGTTCTCCTCCTTTCTGGAAAACTGATCCCAGACAGTGAAACTAGGTCCTTTCACTTCAGAAAAACGTACCGTGTCATGCGGAGTCTCTCAAAGGTCACCCCTGTCGCCCGTATTATTCAATATTTATTTCTGCCCTCTCCTCAAAATCATCATTAACCAGGATTTACTCTACTATTCCTACGCCGACGACACCCAACTTTACTTTCGTATCAGCAGCAAAAAGGATCATTATCCCAGGCTTGAAAAATGTCTCACTCTGATAGAGAACTTGATGACAGAGAGTTACCTTAAACTCAATGGTTTAAAAACAGAACTTCTTCCGTTCCACGCAAACCAAAAGAGACTTGCTACGACAACATGGATGCCCCCGCCCATTTTGGGACAAACCATCACCCCCAGCACCAAAGTCAAAAGCCTCTAAGTCACATTTGACTCCAACATGACAATGGATGCACAAATAGGTTCAGTAGTCAGCGGATCTCACCATCTGCTGCGCCTGCTACGTAGACTTGTTCCCTTCATCCTAATAAAAGACACAGCAGTAGTGATGGGAACAATAATCACCTCCAGGCTCGACTTTGCAAACACCCTTTACCTCGGACTCCTAAAATACCAGGTTGCTCATCTACAAGTCGTCCAGAATACGGCGGCACGACTTGTTACAGGAAAAAAAACAGGGAATCGATAACTCCATCCCTCAGGTCCCTCCACTGGTTGCCCGTAAAAGCCCTCTGCCTGACTCACAAATGTGTACAAGGAAGTGCGCCCCAATATTTATGTGATAAAATAAAAAGCCACAATCCCAATCACGTTCTCCGATCTACCAACCAAAATCGACTTCAAATACCCAAGGCCCGCTACAAGACCCAAGGAGAACAAAGATTTGCAGTCCAAAGACCTCGACTGTGGAACGCATTACCAACCAATATCTGAACATAAGTGAATCACCAGGCCTTAGAAAAAAACTCAAGACCCACCTATTCTGAAGGCAATAAATAGAAGGACATGGATACCAAGCGCCTTAAGGCGATTCAGTTCGCATTTGTAGCGCTATACAAGTTTTTGACTCACTCAAGAAGTTGAAAATCTGCTTTCTAGTAAATATATATTAACTTTGCTTTCTTCTGCTCAATATCCAAAAAGCTAAGGTATTAAAGCAGACCTACAGTATACTAAACTAAGAAGTCTCATCTATTTCTATAAATCAGTTCTGTTAAATGAGGAAAATATTATGTAAGAGGTGAAATATTTACGTGAGCTGCAGAAGCAAGTATATGCTTCAAGCTCCATCTAGTGGTAGATTACACTTGAGTGCAGGACAGAAATAAATATTTATTCTCTTGATTTATTATTTCTAAAGTTTAGCAGAGCAAAGATATGGACAATATAGGATGATTTAAAATAAAAGGGATTTAAAATAAAGGGATCAAAAATTCCCACTGTAAGTAGTCTTCAACCATATGAACTTGAGAATGACAGACATTTAGGGGGGAGATTGACCTGTGGCGAGCGTAATGCGCTGCAGCGAAAAGTGTGTGTGTTTTAAAAGTGAGTGTGGTTAAATTATGATGGCCAGAAGGGGACAATCTGGCATCCCCTGTGTGCCTCTTCCACTACCCCCTCTAGCTACAGAGGCAGCACCTGGGGGTTTAAACATACTGGGCCAGATTCTCAGAGGCACTACGACGGAGTATCTCAGATACCCCGTCGTATCGCCGTTTTTTTTGGCTCGTATCTATGCGAGTGATTCTTAGCATCACTTTGGCATAGATATGCTTCAACATCCGACAAGTGTAATAACATTACACTTGCGGATCGTAGTTGTAATGACAACTCCGGCCACTAAATGGCCTTAACGTTGTTTTCTCATTTGCCTATGCAAATGAGGCTACTACGCCGATTCCCGATCGCTTTTACGCCGCACCGTCGTCGCGTACGTCGTTTTCGTTCGCGTAAGGTTACCCCTGCTTCTATGAGGAGTAACCTTACGAAGTACCGTCGGATGCCGTCAGGTGCCGTCGGATGCCACGTTAAGTATGGCGTCGGGTCAGCGTCGGCTTTTTCCGTCGCTTACGTCGTTTTACTAACTCGTTCGCGAATAGGGAGTTGCGTAAATGACGATCACGTCGTTTTCAACTACGCTTTCCGACGTGAGCTGGAGCATGCGCACTGGGCTTTTTCCCCGGCCGGCGCATGCGCAGTTCGTTCGACGCAGGGGCGCGCTTAATTTAAATACAAGCCGCCCCATTTGAATTACGCGGGCTTACGCTGGGCCATTTTCGTTATGCCAACGCAAACTACAGAGCAAATGCTTAGGGAATACGGCACTTGCTCTAATACGATGCGGCGGCGTAGTGTAAATGGCTTACGCTACGCCGGCGAATTTCTAAGGCCTCGTACACACGGGGCAATCTATCTGTTCAAATGGGTCGGACCGACCGATTTGAACAGATCTGTCTGTTTGGATTTTGGTTTGCTCGCGTGTACATACGAGCAAACCAAAATCCCCGCCGGCAGACAGCGCGCTGACGTGTCGGTGACGTTGACGCCGCCACGTCACTGCACCAGGAAGTAAAACACTTCCGTGCATGCGTCAAAATCATTCGGCGCGTGTGCGAGAAGACATGTCTGCTGGTTAGCATACTAACCAGCAGACATGTCGGGCGGACGGGTTCCCAGCCGACAGATTTCAAAGCATGCTTTGAAATCTGTCGGGTGGCCAAATCCGTCGGCTCGCCCGTACACACGGTCGAATCTGTTTGCTGGGACGGTCGGGCCGACCGTTTCCAGCAGACCGATTTGATCGTGTGTACGAGGCCTCAGAGAATCTGGCCCACTGTGTCCACAATGCTTTGCTTCAGAGCTTCACCCTCTGTGGTTCAGCCAACAGAAAAAATAAAAAACATCCATAAATACAAACCTATACCCACAGTTGATCCAGAGGAAGGCAGAAAAAAACCCTGATAAAGCATGATCCAATTTGCTCCAACGGGGGGAAAAAACTCCTTCCTGATCCCACAGGAGGCAATCAGATATTCCTTAGATCAACTACCCTTGGTGCTAAGGCATGTCTTGCACATGGAAGGGTATTATATTGGGAAATGCAGGGGGATAAGACAAAATACTTTTGAAATATGCTACTTCTTTTGTCACAAAACTTTCTTTGCATACTTTCCGTGGTGATTTTGCTGAATTATACATTCCTGCATTATTTAGCTGTGAGTGAACTATGAAAAATGTAACTGCCCAGAAAAAACAACGGCACAATGTCCCAACTGAACGCATACAGAGAGCCTGCCTGTACTGCCCCAATTACCTCTCTACTGCACTGGAAAAATGACAAAACTAATAATACAGTACCATACTGGATAATGAAATATTCATTTATTTATGTATTTCAAGACAAATACTGCAAAAATACATGTAATATTTCTTTCCCTGGATACAGAGGCACTGAAATAACAGCCATGGGATTGCCGTACTCACATATGTTTTTGGGCAACAAAATCTCAAGGTCAGATCAGGCATAAGCTGAGATCCCCTATGTTTGTTTTTCACAACTGTGCACACAATTATTACTTTTCTTTATTCTAGGTGAACTTATCTAGTAAAAAGGAATTTATGCAACTTGGGATAACTTACAATTTAGCTTGTTGAAATAGCATAGACGAAGCTAAAAACAGAAAACAAAAAGTTGCCCATTGTGACCTCTTAGGTTTAATTTTTTATTATTTCCTGGAAGAAAACATGGAATATAATAGTTCTTTACAAAATATAAAATTCCTATTTTGTTCCCATTTAATATTTTTTAGGTGTTTTCATATTAAAATGATTGTTTCTGTGTGGCTCTTTGTACTGCCTCTCTGCATAAGCCCACAGGAGTATGTATAATTTGGATCTATTGAATATTGTATGAATTGGAAATATCAAAATGTTTGCATTATATTATTATCTGTGTTGCTTTCTCTATCTAAGGGCCATGTGCAAGTCTCACAGGGTTGGCCTCCTTCCTTTGGGACAGCAAACTGACAAAGGCGCATTGCACACAGGGCCATCTTAATGCAAGGGCACTACTGGGCACTGCCCAGGGGCCCCAGGTACACGGGGCCCCACAAAAATCTTGCATTATATCATACTTGCCAACTGTCCTGGATTTGCTGGTCATGCTTTTTACTAAACTGTCCCTACATGGTCATGTCCTGTAATCTATACTGTGCCCTCCTGATCCCAGTGTTGTGCCCTCCTGAACCCCCCTGTACTGTGCCCTTCTGCATCCCCCCCCTGTACTGTGCCCTTTGTGTTGACTAGTTGTTCTATAGAATGTTTTCCTTTTGTAAAATCAATTTTATTAAAAGTACTAATGAATGCACTGTATTTATTGGTGCAACACTCACCTTTTCACCCTGCAAATTGGTTGCAAATATTGTGGGCGTGTTATACGCTGATACTACAATTTGGCTCAGAGAGAACAGGGAGGGGGGCGGGACGAGAGCCGTTAAATTATATACAGCGAGAATCTCCTGTTTACTCAGTGGCCTCTGTAATAGGAAGTCCCGTCTCCTGGGCCGGCATTGGACCAGTGTTCTGTCTATCATAGAAGCCGTTCCAAGAGGCAGGACTTTGTATTAAAGAGGCCGCCGAGTAAACAGGAGATTCTTGCTGTATGTAATCTGACGGCGCTCATCCCGCCCCTCTCCCTGAGATGGGCATTGATCAGGCTGCATTCATGGCAATGGGGAGGCTGCAGATGGGCATTGATCGAGCTGCATTGATGGGCAATTGTGAGGCTACATATGGGCATTGATCAAGCTGCATTGATGAGCAATTTTGAGGCTGCAGATGGGCATTGATCAAGCTGTATTGATGGACACTGACCCTTATTTTGCTTTAAAGTTCTTTATTTTAAATTTTTTTTTTTTCCTGAAACTTCCTTTTAAAATGAAGGTGCGTGTTACACGCCTGTGCGTGTTATATACCGATAAATAGGTATGTTTTATTCTATCAACTATACTTTATTTCTTGAAAGTAAATGCGTAAATTGGTGCAAGCTGGTAGGGGCCCCAGTGCATTACTTTGCCCAGGGGCCCATGATGCAATTAAGACAGGCCTGATTGCACATGGGTGTCATAATTTACCGTTTACCCTAGAACTTGTGATGCTTGTGTGCTTAAGGACAAGTAAACATGCATATGTGAGTATGTTTCTATAGACAACAATGCATCTCATTTCAAATCAGTAAAAAATTCACAGTTTTTACTCCCATGTGCAAGAGGCCAAAGATTGGATGGGCCCAGAGGAAAGAAAAACATGTTTTGGTGGAGGTGAATGGGGATACAGTGAAAGACATAGTAGAAAGCTTGGCTGTTCACCTCTTTTCTTACAACCTGGGGCCTTGCAGAAGGAAAAATTACCATAGAAACCTACATCTGCTTCACAAAGACATACTCCAGCACTGAAATATATCTGTGTGTAAACACACAGATCCTGATTCTCTCAGTGGAGAGGAGACAGATCGTGTGTTTATACTAACTATGAACACCGATATCACGCTGAATCTAGTTAGTCCCATCCTCCCACAGTTAGAACACACCTAGGGAACACAGTTAACGCCTTGATCGCTCCCTAGTGTTAACCCCTTCCCTGCCAGTGACATTTATACAGTAATCAGTGCATTTTTATAGCACTGATCACTGTGCAATTGTCACTGGTCCCATAAATGCGTCAAAAGTGTCCAATTTGTCCACCGCAATATCGCAGTCCCGATAAAAATCGCTGAAATCGCTGATTTTTTTTACTAGTAAAAAAAATAATACTGATAAAAATGCCATAAATCTATCCCCTATTTTGTAGACGCTATAACTTTTGCGCAAACATATCAATATACGCTTATTGCGATTTTTTTTTACCAAAAATATGTAGACGATTACATATCGGCCTAAACTGACAACATTTTAATTTTTTTATTTGGGATATTTATTATAGCAAATGTAAAAGATATAGGGGGCTATTTACGCAAGGCAAAATCCACTTGAAATTGCACTGAAAGTGCACTTGGAAGTGCAGTTGCGGAAAATCTTAGGGTTAGATCTAAATTAAGGGGAAGCTCTGCTGATTTTATCATCCAATCATTTGCAAGCTAAAATGCTGTTTTTTTTTTTTCTTGCATGTCCCCCTCGGATCTACAGCGACTGTACTTCCAAGTGCACTTTGTACTTGCACTTGTAGTGTAAAGTGGATTTACCTTTCGTAAATAACCCCCATTGTGTTTTTTTCAAAATTGTTGCTCTTCTTTTGTTTATAGCGCAAAAAAAAAGAGATTTTTTAATACAGCTTACCTGTAAAATCTTTTTCTTGGAGTACATCACGGGACACAGAGCAGCATATTCATTACTATATGGGTTATATGGAGTACCTTCAGGTGTGGACACTGGCAATCCTCCCCTCCCCTCTCAAACAGGAAGTCCCCTCCCTATATAACCCCCTCCCATAGAGGAAGTACCTCAGTTTTGTAGCAAGCAGTATGCCTCCCAAAAAGGGTCCCCAAAAGAGGGGTGGGAGCTCTGTGTCCCGTGATGTACTCCAAGAAAAAGATTTTACAGGTAAGCTGTATTAAAAAATCTCTTTTTCTTTCTCGTACATCACGGGACACAGAGCAGCATATTCATTACTATATGGGATGTCCGAAAGCAATGCTTTAATGAGGGGGAGGGAGACATCTTCCAAAAAAGGATTTAATTTAGAGGTATACTCAAATACTAGTAAATCCAACTTAAACAAGAAATGTAAATCTCAAATCAAATCAAGGGAGCCCCCTCAGATCCTGAGGAGCTTGAATCGCGGCCTGTAGTACTGACTGCCCAAAGGCTGTATCCGCATTCCTTCTTACGTCCAATTGATACAATTTTGTAAACATGTGGACTGACGACCACGTTGCTGCCTTGCATATTCGAGCCATAGAGATCTGATGATGTGCTGCCCAGGAGGTGCCCATGGCCCTGGTAGAATGAGCCTTTACCGACAAAGGAGGAGGCAACCTCTTCAAACCGCAGGCCTGAACGATTAATTGTTTAATCCATCTTGCGATGGTGGATCAAGCAGCTGCCTGACCCATCTTGGGCCCTTCCGGTAAAACGAACACCACATCTGTTTTCCGAACCTTCTCTGTAGCTTTAAGATAGGCCTTTATGGCCCTGACAATATCCAATGTATGCAGCAACCCCTCCTTTCTAGAGGTGGGTTTTGGAAGAAGGATGGAAGTACCACATCCTGGTTCAGGTGGAAACTGGATATAACCTTTGGTAGAAAGGAAGGATGAGGACGGAACCCCGCCCTATCCTTATGTAAAATGAGATATGGTTCCTTACAAGATAAGGCTGCCAATTCCGATACTCTCCTGGCCGAAACTATGGTGATCAGAAATACCGACTTTCTAGTCAGTAAAACCAAAGGTACCTCAGCCAACGGCTCAAGGGGTTGTTTCTGTAGAGTTGACAGAACAAGATTTAAGTCCCATGGACAAAGTGGTGATTTGACTGGAGGATTAACACGTAAGACTCCCTGTACGAAGATCTTAACCAGCGAGTGGGCGGCCAGCGGCCTCTGAAACCACACTGATAAGGCTGAAATCTGTCCCTAGATCGTGCTTAATGCCAGGCCTTTATCCACTCCTAGCTGGAGAAAACGTAATACTCTATTAATGGTATACTTGCGGGAAACCCATCTCTTAGCCTCACACCAGCCTACGTAGGCCCTCCAAACCCTGTAACAAAATTACCCTGGAGGCCGGCTTTCTAGCCTTAATGAGGGTAGGGATTACCTGCCTAGACAGACCTCTACCCCTGAGAATCAGGGATTCAGCCGCCAGGCCTTCAAATTTAGACGCCGTAATGCAGGGTGGAGGATCGGGCCTTGTGAGAGTAGGTCTGGCCATAGAGGAAGAGTCCAAGGGCCTCCCGCCGCCAATTTCAGGACTAGTGAGTACCATGCCCTCCGGTACCAAGCTGGGGCTACCAGGATAACCGGCCTGTGCTATGATCCTGCGCCACAGGGGGGGGTAGTAACTGCAGCGGGGGAAATGCATATAGAAGTTATGATTGATGCCAAGGGCAAACCAACACATCGGTTCCGCAGGCCATAGGGTCCCTCGTTCGAGACATGAACCTGTCTAGCTTCTTGTTGAATCCTGATGCCATGACCTCCACGTCTGGCACTCCCCACTTCTGGCAGATTGTCTGAAAAAACTTGTGGATGCAGAGACCACTCCCCCGGCGACAGGGTTTGGCGACTTAGGAAGTACGCCTGCAGGTTGTCCACCTCGGGAATGAATGTCGCCGATATGCAGGGTACATAAAACCTCTGCCCACCGAAAAACCAAGCTCCTCTCACTCTGAGTGGCTTGACTCTTGGTTCCCCCTTGGTGGTTCACATATATGCCACCGCTGTGGCATTGTCTGAATGACTTCTCACCGAGCACCCCTGTAATCTGGATGTCTATGCCAGGAGGGCTAGCCGAGCCGCTCTGATCTCCCAGACCTTGATGGGCAGCTGCCTCTCCGCCTCTGCCCAAGTTCCTTGGCGAGTGAACCCGTTCAAGACCGCTCTCCAGCCTTCCAGACCACTGGGCAGAACCAAGCTGCTAGAATTGCTGTCTGTAGGACACGAGTGTGGAAGCGTGTGGTATCGCCTCGAACATGGCCATTAGTTTGCCTAGTAATCGCATACATAGGCGAATAGTTGGTTCTCTTTTGCTTAGAACCAACTGAATCAATCTTTTGATAGCCTCGACCTTTATCAGGGGCAGGAACACCCATCTTCTGTTCTGTGTCTAATCTCATGCCGAGATATTCCAACTGCTTTGTAGGTTGAAATGCTGATCTTTCCCCGGTTTAGGACTCAGCCGAACCTCTCGAGGTACTGAACCATGAGGGCTACTACGCATTCCACCAAGGAAGCGAGTGATCTATGATTAAGAGGTCGTCCAGGTATGCTAGGACCGAGATCCCTTGGATCCTTTAGACTGACTAGAATTGGAGCTAGGACCTTCGTGAATACCCGGGGGCCGTAGCCAGCCCGAAGGGGGGCGCCACGAATTGGAAGTGACGCTGTATCACTGCGAAGCGTAAAAACAAAAATATTTGATGTGGCTGAAAGACTTGGTACATGAAGGTAACCATCCTTTATGTCTATAGAAGCCAGATCCTTCTGGAGTGTGGCGGCTGCTGACCGAACGGATTCTATCCGGAAAGAGCGAACCCTTAGGTAAGCATTTAAACCTTTTAGGTCCAAAATTGGTCTGACATCGCCGATGGGCCTTGGTATGACAAACAGATTGGAATAGAAACCTAGCCCCTGTTCTTGGGCTGGTACCTCTACCATTATGCCCTGGTAAAGCAGATGATCCAACGCCGCCCGCATTGAGGCCTTCCTTGTGGAAGAAATTTTAGAAATTCTAATCTGTAGCCTGTGGCCACAGATGATTGGACCCCCTCTGTCGGTAATCGATCCCCAGAGGCCTGTCCTTGCGATCCATTGTTAAAAGTTTGATCGCGCAGGAGGTCCGTACTGCCTGGAATTTGAGGGCCCCGGAACAGGGGGGAGCTGCCTTTTAAACGCAGGACCCCGGAACTTCTTTTGACTGGTAAAAGGGTACTTTTGCCACTTGAAACAGTCTGAATGTATTTATCCAGATCTTTCCATGGAAGGGCAAACCTGCCAGCAGTCTTTTACATGGGGCTCGGCCGCCCAGTTCTTCAACCATAAGAGCCTTCTCATATGCACTAAAAATAGTGACAACGAGACGCCTGCTGGATGGAGTCTTTTTATAACCTCTACCGCAAAGCACAGAGCTCTGGGAATATCCAATAAACTCCTCTGCCTATTGGGCAGGGATGTCTTAAGCATCTGTTTTGTCTGGTTCTTTAACGCCTGACAAAACTCCAATTGCAGCCACTGCTGGCTGTAGCCAAGGATGCTGGAAAAAGTGTCTCTAAACGTTTATCGACCGGGACCTTAAACATTTGTATGTTTCCCCTTAGGCCAGTTAATGATTTATTCACCCATGAGATGGCTGCGTCCACAGTTGGGAGCGCCCCCTTTCTTAGAAAAATGTCATTTCCATAGGGTAAATAACAGAAAACCTTCCAGGGTGGTCTCCCATCCAGGCACTAACCAGGCCCGACCCTGCTTAGCCTCCGAGATCAGACGAGATTGGGCGCTTTCCGGGAGATGTGGCCTCAAGGACCTCACGGGTAGTTGAAAAGCAGTGCCCGAACCGGGACCTGAACCCTGGACCCTCAGACCAAAAGTCCGATGCTCTACCGACTGAGCCATCCGGGCCCCTTTTAAAGAGCAATTGGTCAGGGGAAAGAAGTGCCTGCCAAGCACAAAATATTTCCTGGCAGACCTGCATAAACACTACCCTCTCGTCAGCTTTAGGCGGCAGAAAAAAATCTGTCCGGTCGTCCCAATCCTGGACAAAAAAACCAATTCCTTCTAACAGAGGATGGAACCGGAAGCAAGCTGCGTTGCTTAAAGGCCGCTTTTAAAAAGAACCCAAAGAGGATACCGCAGGAACCTGAGGCTCTGGAAATGGCAAATTAAATGCCGAGCGGACCATGTCTGTCACAGGCTGGACCCACAGACTCTCCGTCTGGGAGGCTGAAAACGATTCTTCAGTGGTAGATCCTTCCTCTAGGTTCTGTCCCTTTTGGCGATGGGGATCTAGTCCGCTTCTTGCCAGAAAAAAAAGAGCCAGCGATCATAGCTGTTAACTTTTTTCTCTAGCCCCCCTAGGGTGACGGCTAGCATCTCCTCTGTGATAACACAGGGTTGGGCCGACCTGGGCCAGCCTCAGCACCAGACCCCCTTAATGGCTTATCCAGGGTGACCCCTATAGGAATAACCTGCGGGGAAAGTATTGGCATATCATCAGAACCAGAGGAGGAACCCCTTTGTCTTTGCCTTTTCTTTTTTTTTTTTTTTTTTGTGTTTTGATCCTGAACCCTTGGAAGCCATAATACAAAACCGAGGGACTCCACTTACAACAACAGACTGTTATAGCCAGGAGTACAAAAAAATAAGGTTTAGGGGACAATAGGATCACTAATGCCCAAAAACGCTGGGGCTCAGTATGTTTTCCTTTATAATATTATTCACAACATACAGCCCCACCCCCAACATGTTTGCCAGCATTCAACCTGTTGCCAAGGGGATTTTGGCTTAACAAAAAGTATTGGAGCTGACTCCAGCATGTAGTACCCCTTCTCGCCACCGGGAGTCACTGTGCTGCCAGCTCTACGTCCTCTCTCTCCAGCTCAGCTTTGAACTGAGCTAAGAACACGCCTGCTGTGTATAACAGCAATTGAAGGCACGCCCACTCTACACTGCAGTCACGCTCCCCGCCCCCCCCCTCCCGAACGGCGCGAACATTTTCTATATGCATGCGCGCGTGCACGCGCGCGACTGTCGGGGGAGGAGAGCCCAGGAGGAGACACACTCTGGAGCCCAGGAATGCAGGTTGGAGGACGCATCAGGCGGCAGATTTTGAATCCCGGCAAGGTAAGGCTAAAACAGGCCCCTAAGGAGTCCCTTTAGCCTAGAGACAGATCTGTTTTTTTTTTTTTTTAAAGATCTTCAACCAGCGAGCAGCAGGTAGCTAGCAAACATACATAGATAGGTAGGTAGGGATAGGGATCAAGTGATGGGGGGGAAACATTTCAGGGCATCCTGTCCATCAGACATAGTGACCATGGTGCCAATGCAGAGCATACTCAGGCTACCCCCTTAAGATCTCCCCTGGAGAGCCTGCTGTCGAACCAAGTCCCGCAGGCTCCCCTCTTACCTGCTCCATGCCGCAGGACGTTTTGCAAAACGGTCCAATCTTCTCCCATCTCCGTGGGTAGCGTAGTAGACCTTCAGGCACTGGGGTCCTGGAAGGAGCCGCTGTCCTGGACCTATACAGCACCCTGGCAAACAGGATCTTTTGGTTTAGAAAACTCCAAGTCCTGGGCCCAGGGTCCAGCCCTCTAGAGAGGAGCATTATAGGCAAAACCCCACGGTTTGGGGCCCTTGTACTGTCCACTTTGGCACTGAGGCTCCTTGGACAGATCCGGTTAGCCCGCCTTAATCCCAAGAATGTGGAGGCAAAGCTATTCCGTGACCAACACCTAAGACACTGGCGAAAAAACTGAGGTACTTCCTCTATGGGAGGGGGTTATATAGGGAGGGGACTTCCTGTTTGAGATTGCCAGTGTCCACACCTGAAGGTACTCCATATAACCCATATAGTAATGAATATGCTGCTCTGTGTCCCGTGATGTACGAGAAAGAAATAAAAACCGCAGAGGTGATCAAATATCACCAAAAGAAAGCCATTTGTGGGGAAACACGACTGCGCAATTGTCAGATAAAGTGAGGCAGTGCGGTATCGTAAAAAAAATGGCCTGGTCATTGATCAGCCAAATCTTCCGGGGCTGAAATGGTTAAGGAGGCATGGCGAGGTGTGCGTCCTATGCTCACATATTTTTGGTAATAGTTGTCTGTCTATCGCAAAAAAATTGGTATGGTATGGGTGTATATGTACATCTCTCAAAAATGAAATGCAGCCACTTTTAGTATGTAAAGATTTGCACAGAAAGGCATTTGGCACTTCCGGTGTTTAAATGACCTCTGCTTAATGTCTACATTAAAGGACTAAAATGCATGGATATGAGTAGTGTTTGAGGAATACCATACACCGTTTATGAATACCAAGCTACTTGGGAATGAAGCTGAAGGGCCATTATGTGAACGATGCAATGGGAAAATATTTAATGCAGCGCTGCCCTCTTGTGATCATTTTACAGATCAGCAACGGCGTTACCAAGTTTTTATGTAAAAACAATTAAGTATTCACTGGAGTAACAGTCTTGGATTTGTATGTGGATTTTTTTTTTGTTACGTGCACAACTGAACTACCTGTATTTTTTTCTACCATATATTTTGTCAGCATTCCATTGTTCTGGCATGTTGGTGTCTCTGATGTACCATTTTTGTGGTGTCGTTTGGCACACAGGTTCCTGAAGTAATTGTTGGCATACAGTATGTACCTGACCCACAGCAGTCACCCTATTCAGATGGGCAGTGTCTGCTGGAGTTTTTACATGAGCTGTGCTTCTGTAGCTGCCAATCATATGTACATTAATTCTCGCTCTGACTGAACTAAACTGGCCCAGGAATAATTAGCAAATTCTGGGAACTTACATAATCATAACTACACCTATCCTGCAAACACTATTAAACATACTGTATATGACAGTACGCCATTGCAAACATATCACCTTGGTGCTTGGTAATTTATCAGCATGGCATTGCTATAGGGCCTCTGGTGACATAGGGGTTGGTTTACTAAAGGCAAATCTACTGCGCACTACAAGTGCAGTTGGAAATTCAGTAGCTGTAGATCTAAAGGGGGGGACATGCATGGAAAACAAAAAACAGCATTTTTCTTACACATGATTGGATGATAGAAGAGCTCCCAATCATTTCGACTCTTCCCCTCGGATCTAGAGCAACTGCACCTGTAGTGCACTTGTAGTGCACAGTATATTTGCCTTTAGTAAATCAACCTCAATGTATCATTATTTTGGCATTCCTGTATCATTGTTCTGGAGACCCCTGTGCCAGTGTATCATTGTTCTGGAGTCCCCTTTATCAGTGAATTATTATTCTGGTGTCCCCATTTCCATTGTATCATTGCTGTGGAGCCCCTTGTGCCAGCGTATCATGGTTCTGGAGCCCCTTGTACCAGTATGTCATAGTTCTGGTGCCCTTATACCAATGTGTCATAGTTCTGGAGACCCTTATACCAGTGTATCATTGTTCTAGAGACCCCTGTCCCAGAGTATCATTGTTTTGGAGCCCCTTGTACCAGAGTATCTCTGTTCTGGGTCCCCTTTTACCAGTGTATAACTGTTCTGGAGACCCCTGTGCCAGAGTATTATTGTTTTGGTGCCCCTAGTGCCAGTGTGTCATTGCTCTGGGGCTCGTTGTGCCAGAGTATTATTGTTTTGGAACCTCCTGTGCTAGAGTATTATTGTTCTGGATCTTCCTGTGCCAGCGTGTCATTGTTCTGGATCCCCTTGTACCAGTGTATTATTGTTCTGGATCCCCTTGTACCAGTGTATTATTGCTCTGGAGCCCCGTGTACAGGTGTATTATTGTTCTGAAGCCCCTTGTACCAGTGTATTATTGTTCTGGAGCCCCTTGTACCAGTGTATTATTGTTCTGGATCCCATTGTACCAGTGTATTATTGTTCTGGAGCCCCTTGTACAGGTGTATTATTGTTCTGGAGCCCCTTGTACCAGTGTATTATTGTTCTGGAGCCCCTTGTACCAGTGTATTATTGTTCTGGAGCCCCTTGTACCAGTGTAATATTGTTCTGGAGCCCCTTGTACCAGTGTATTATTGTTCTGGAGCCCCTGTGTACCAGTGTAATATTGTTCTGGAGCCCTTGTACCAGTGTATTATTGTTCTGGATCCCCTTGTACCAGTGTATTATTGTTCTGGAGCCCCAGTGTTCACAGGTGACCCCCTAATTAATTGTTCTGGAGCCCCTTGTACCAGTGTATTATTGTTCTGGAGCCCCTTGTACCAGTGTATTATTGTTCTGGATCCCATTGTACCAGTGTATTATTGTTCTGGAGCCCCTTGTACAGGTGTATTATTGTTCTGGAGACCCTTGTACCAGTGTATTATTGTTCTGGAGCCCCTTGTACCAGTGTATTATTGTTCTGGAGCCCCTTGTACCAGTGTAATATTGTTCTGGAGCCCCTTGTACCAGTGTATTATTGTTCTGGAGCCCCTTGTACCAGTGTAATATTGTTCTGGAGCCCCTTGTACCAGTGTATTATTGTTCTGGAGCCCCTTGTACCAGTGTATTATTGTTCTGGAGCTCCTTGTACCAGTGTATTATTGTTCTGGAGCTCCTTGTATCAGTGTGCCATAGTTCTGGGGCCCCTTATAGCAGTGTATCACTGTTCTGGAGACCCCTATCCCAGAGTATCATTGTTCTGGAGCCCCTTGAACCAGCGTATCATTGTTCTGGAGTCCCCTGTAACAGAGTTTAATTGTTCTGGAGCCCCTTGTACCAGTTTATCATTGTTCTTGAGCCCCTTGTACCAGTGTATAATTGTTCTGAAGCTCCTTATGCCAGTGTATCATTGTCCTGGTGCCCCTTGTACCAGTATGTCAATGTTTTGGTGCCCTTTGTACCAGTAGTCATTGTCCTGGCAAACCCTGTGCCTTCATTAATTGAAAGCAACAAGTGTTAACTTGGACATATTTTATGAATTCAGCAACTCTCAATTTCCAAACACTCTTTAATCAACCTTAGTCACTCTATGAATGGGAACTAAACCTTCCCATCCTTCTGCAACTGAATCATCTTACGTTACTTTGCATTTGCTATGGTGCTGCATATGTGATCATCTATGACAGCAGCCATTTGAGGGCTTGAGAACTGACATAAGCACACTGGCATCTACAGTTATCACCAGAGGCATGTTTTTAATGTAACATACACTATGCATGTGCTAGTAGGCAGAATGGGAAAGAAAACAGCACTGGGATGTTTGATTAAGGATTTAATAACATTGATTGAACATTTCTAACTTGAGCTTTCTTTTAGAAAACCATTAAATTGGCGGGTTTAGTTCCACTTTAACTCATAGTATTGCAGTCTCACTACAGGGTAATAATAATTACAGAAATTAATAAGTTCTTTATTCTGCCCTGGCTACACTACAATGAAACACATCAGTTTATTTAAGCCTGGAACATGGCGGGTACTGCATTATTTATCTGCAGTTTTCTTCGTGGCTGTGAGTGGATTTTAATACTGTGTATGGCACGCTGCCAATTCTTGCTGCAAGCAACCAATATTTAAGCACTGCAGTCCCCGTCACTGCCACAGACGCCCGCCCTGGTCAGGATGTCATGTCCCTCACTCTGGATACAGATCATTATACTACAGCATTTAATATTTTTTACCCGTCATTAATCAAAAACAAAAAACTAACCATCTTTAAGTTTACAGCTTCGGTAACTGGCATGGAGATGGGTTTCATATGATCCCTATAATGCTAAGGTTATTTTATAGACTAGCAATTTTAATAAACTGGAAAATTACAAGACATCCTTGCACAAAGTCAACACCACTGCGGGGATCTGCAATTATAGAAAGAGTGACACAGTTTGTTCCAGATGCTTTCCCAAGCTTGTAATGTCTAAGCATTGTACAAGTAGACTAGAAGGCCTTTACACATCATTACATTTTTTATTTTATAAACCAGCCGAGACATAATGCTGTGGATAAAACTTGGCAAGTAACCCCGGAGTGGAATCTAAAGCTAAACTCAAGGCAGAGATAAATGATCATCATTTAACCACTTCAGGCCTGGAAGGTTTACCCCCCATGGCCAGACTATTTGTTTTTAAATGGCACTGCATTACTTTAACTGACAATTGCACAGTTGTGCAACGCTGCATCCAAATAAAATGTGTGTCCTTTCCCCCCTCCAAATAGAGCTTTCTTTTGGTGGTATTTGATCACCTCTGCAGTTATTATTAAACAAAAAGAGACTGACCATTTTGAAAAAAAAAACAACAATATTTCTTACTGTCTGCTATAAAACATATCCAATAAAAAAAGATTAAAATCTAATTTCTTTATCAGTTTAGGCTAAAATGTATTCTGCTACATATTTTTGGTAAAAGAAAAACCCAATAAGCGTATTTATAATATTTTTTTTTACTAGTAATGGCGGTGATCAGCGAATTATAACGGGACTGCGACATTGTGGCGAACAAATTGGACACTAAGTGACACTTTTTGGGGACCAGTGACACTAATACAGTGATCAGTGCTAAAGTTTTAGTAATGACACTGGCAGGGAAAAGGGTTAACATCAGGGGTGATCAACGGGTTAAATGTGTTCCTAGGGAGTGCTTTCTAACTGTGTGGGGGAAGCTTTAAAGGGGTGTTCCAGCCCTTTTTAATGTTTATTAAAAGTCATCAGCTACAAAAAGTGTAGCTGCTGGCTTATAATAAACAGACACTTACCTTGTCCATGGTTCCAGCGACACGCCGGCCGGGGCTCCGCTCCTCTCCCCCCTCCCCGTCTTAATTACAACTGTGGGCACCCGGCCATGACAGCCTTCGGCTTCACGGCCGGGCACCCACTGCGCATTCGTGATCGGCACTGCGCATGCGCGGACGGCGCTGCGCCATCCCATTGGACAGGCGATCGCCTGGGACTTGGACGTGTCCCAGGTGAACGCCTACAGGGAGGGGCTGAAGTTAGGCGATTAAGCTTAATCGCCTAACCAGCCCCTCGGCGGAAGGAGGAAGTGGGACAGGAAGTCCCACTCCTCCTGAAGCCCCCACTCCCCCCCCCAAAAAAAATTACATGCCAAATGTGGCATGTAAGGGGGTGAGGAGTGGGTTAAGCCGAAGTTCCATTTCTTGTTTACATAGGCAAATCGCCATTCTACCTGTGGCATGAATGATCGTCGGATGCCGGCGGACATGGAGTCTGCCGGACCCGCTGATTGGCTCCTGCTGTGTCCAATCACAGCGGGAGCGAGTCACCGGCAGCGTGCACCCCAGACGTGGAAAAGCAGAATCACGTACAGGTAAGTGATTCTGCCTGTAGGATCCGTTTTCCCATAGTACATGTATGTGGGGCAGTCGGCAGGTGGTTAATCTAGGTACACCTTCAATAAATATATTTTTTCATACAGTATACTAAAATGTATTGGTACATACAGTTAGTACAAGTAAAAGTTCACCCTAACATTACAATTTCTAAATCTACAGGCATTTAGAATCTAAGACTATCTAGCCCTGTAAGAAATCACTATACATACCTTTTTTTTAAGCCACTCTGGTCTGGTCCCACGCTGAGCTGTCAGTGGAGGTTTCCCTGTGTATGTGGGTGCAGAAGAGGCAGCCGACAACAGAAGTACCATAGTATTTCTATGGGCGACATCACTTCCCAGGCATTTCCCGTTGTCGGCTGTCTCCTCTGCAGAGCTTCTGCCGCTGGAGCCCGGAGCAGCTTATTCTTTACAAGGCTAGATAGGTTAGTCTTAGATTGTGGATGCCTGTAGATTTGGAGATTTTAGTGTTAGGGTAGACTTCCACATTAATTTCCTATAATCCAATGCATACCATAATTCAAACTGTGAAAGGCAGAGCAGTATGTGTACGAGGGTTTACAACTATTGCAAAGAGCTGTCAAACTTTGGAAGTTCAGTGACAGGTAGAAAGAGCAGAGTGCTGACTTCATCAGTGTGCTGCTGTGTCTTATTTGTGTAATCGGTAGACTGAGGGGTGGTCAGCATTTAAGTTGCATTGCTTTACTTTAAGCCCTGGTTCACACTTATGTAAATTCTATGCGGATCAAATGTGATCCAAAATACATAGGTTCGCATGTCATTAAAAAGCAATATTTTCAACGAAGGATGTTCACATGTATGCGGTCAAATTTTATCCTGTTCAAAAAAGGGTCCTGTGTGAGTTTAGTGAGGGGTGGTGGGAATTTCGGCTTCATAGTCTTCTACAGGACCGGATTGAATTCCTTATTTTTATTTTTTGCCTAGTTTTTATAGAAAATGAAATTACAAATGTGACCACTACCCTCACAAAATCGTACTAAATTTGCATTGAACGTGCATATGACAAACAGAAATCACAATGGAAATTCACACCGTGTACCACTTAGTGCAAAGGTTTGAACCAGGGCTAAAGTAAAAAGTAAAATGATTCATCTCGCTATTGCTGTCTGGTAAGGGCAACTTGATCACAATATGGGCTGAACAGAATTAGAAATCTTTTGAGACACAAGCAAGTTCTTATTTGCAATTAAATTATAGTGGTTATAAAGCCTAAACATTTTTTACTTTAATGCATTCCTTTCATTAAGGTAAAAAAATGTTTAGGCACTGATTTTGCCCATCACCCTCTAATACTTACCTGAGCCCTCATTCGATCCAGTGCTGTGCCTGTCTGCAGCTCTTCTCTCCCCTCACTTCCGGGTTTTACTGGGGCACTGGGAGCCATTGACTCCCAGTGCTGTCGATCAAAGCCAATAATGAGCGAGTGGGGGGGCAGGGATGAGTCCCACTGTCTGTGTCAATGGAGGCAGCAACAGGGCTCAGGAGTGAGAATGCACAAGTGCCCCTTTCCTTGGGGGCACTGGACAAAGTGGAGGAGCCAGCAGCACCTGCAGGACCAGAGAAAGGGAGGTTCGAGGCCACTCATAGACATGTTTTTCTATTAAAAAAAACAAAAAAAAACATCTTTTACAACCACTTTAAACTCTTTATGAGTTTATGCCTGGAGTTTCGGTGTTTATATTTGTATTTCTAAAGCGATTTTCTCCCTGGGACTTGGTAGGTGAGGAAGCCATCTTGGGCACACTCAGTTCAGCCATTTACTCTGTCACAATGTCTTTGAATTGTGGTAGAAAACCAGAATACGGGGGGGGGGGGGTAGAAGTGCTAACCACTAAACCATGTCTTTAACCACTTAAGACCTGGACCAAAATGCTGCTAAAGGACCTTGCCCCTTTTTGCGATTCGGCACTGCGTCGTTTTAACTGACAATTGCGCGGTCGTGCAACGTGGCTCCCAAACAAAATTGGCGTCCTTTTTTCCCCACAAATAGAGCTTTCTTTTGGTGGTATTTGATCACTTCTGCGGTTTTTATTTTTTGCGCTATAAACAAAAATAGAGCGACAATTTTGAAAAAAATTCAATATTTTTTACTTGTTGCTATAATAAATTTCCCCCCAAAATATATATAATTTTTTTTAAAAAGCGTTTATCGGTTGGTTTTCGCAAAATGTATAGCGTTTACAAAATAAGAGATAGTTTTAATGCATTTTTATTAGTTTTTTTTTTTTTTTACTACTAATAGCGGCATTCAGCGATTTTTTCGTGACTGCGACATTATGGCAGACACTTCGGACAATTTTGACACATTTTTGGGACAATTGTCATTTTCACAGCAAAAAATGCATTTAAATTGCATTGTTTACTGTGAAAATGACAGTTGCAGTTTGGGAGTTAACCACAAGGGGGCGCTGTAGGATATGTGTGTTCACAGGGTCTGTTTACAACTGTAGGGGGATGTGGCTGTAGGTGTGACGTCATCGATCACGTCCCCCTATAACAGGGATGACGTGATCGATGCTGCGGCCACAGTGAAGCACGGGGAAGCCGTGTTTACACACGGCTCTCCCCATTCTTCAGCTCCGGGGACCGACCGCCGCACTCCAGCAGCGGTCCTGGGAGCGCGCCGCGGGCGCGCGCCCGTGACCCACGGCTGGGTACTAGAACCAACGTATATATACGTTGATGTGCCCAGCCATGCCATTCTGCTGACGTAAATGTTCAATAGGCGGTCCTTAAGAGGTTAAAGCAGATCTAAACTCCTCAATACTTATTTCTCATTCAACAGTCTGACGTCCTTTACTAGTGCCAGCATCTTCTAGCTGGTTTCCTCTGAGTCTACATCTACATTGGCTGTTGCAGGATGATGTCACTCTGTGCCAGAATTTAAACTGAGCTGCGCTTGTATACATTCCAAAGACTGTGAGCAGGCAGGTGGATTCCATTCATTGCAGAAGAGACATTGCATGTCTCTTCTGCAATAAATAGTCTGTCTGCTCATAGTCTTTGTAAGTTATTCCACTTTAATGCACATGTTCGGAATTTCCGACAGGAAAAGTTCGATGTGAGCTTTTGGTCGGAAATTCCGACCATGTGTAGGCCCCATCGGATTTACTTCGTTGGAATTTCAACAGAAAAAAAATGAGAGCTGGTTCTCAATTCTTCCGACAAGAAAAATTCTTGTCAGAAATTCCGATCTGCTGTATGCAATTCCGACGTGAAAAAAACATGCATGCTCGGAATCAATTTGACGCATGCTCGGAATCGTTTTTCTCGGCTCGTTGTAGTGTTGTAGGTCATCGCGTTCTTGACGGTCAGAATTTTGTGTGACCGTGTGTATGCAACACAAGTTTGAGGCAAAATTCAGTCGAAAAAAAAATCCACCGTTTTCTTGTCGGGATTTCCGATCGCGTGTACGCAGCATAAGAATAAAGCAAGGTGTACATGCATCTTATTTTTTGTTTCATCCAGTGGGTTCAATGAAAAAAAAAAACTGTCAGATCCTCGCAGATCTCCCCTGCCATATTCTGACAGCAGGTGCTTAGCCCATCAGAATACACAGATCAGTGCTGCATCCATTGGCTGCACAGCACTGATCAAATGCTAGTTTTCTAGCAGGACCATTCAACAGACGCCAGTCATTAGACTTGCTTCTATTGAACAGACAGGGCTACACATGGACTGAAATTTAACAAGATATGTATGAATTTCGGTATGAGTATACCCAGCTTAGGAATCAGACTCTGGCCCTCCTGCCTTAGTCGTTTCTAAACTTGTTAACTCAAACTGGGAGACCTAGTTTTGTAAGTTTATATATGAGTACTGAAGTAATGCAAGTATGAGCAAGCGTATTTACTAAGGGTGTCACTAGAGGTGCAAAGTCCACCTTGTACAGGAGATACCAGCATTTTCAGATCATTATTGGTGAACATACCTTTAATTCTATGCAATCTGTCCCTACAAAAGAGGGGTTCATGTTTTTCTTATGAACAGTGCCTCCTGTTAAATTACCGATAAAGTATATATACATTTTTCTTTGCATTGCAAAAATAGAGCTATTTAATGTCAGGTTATATACCATTCGTATATTTGACAGTAGTGTCTACCAGGGCCACTCATCTTCAATCCCCAAAGTCCATTTATGAAAACAGGAATATTTGCTTGACCTGAACTATGTTGTTTAGGGACCTATTTGCAGATAATGGCTTGACATATGTGCTTGCTCATCGGGAAGCTCTCTAATACCTCTGGGTATGGACAGGGGCCACCAACCTAATTTGTGTATGAGAATAGTACTATTGGCTGAAAAAGATTCATTGAAATGTACAGCAGATGCCATATATGTCTTCTATCAGTATGTAAGGTTGTATAGTCACTTCTATTCCAACCACAATAAAATTGTATTGGCTAGCTGGGTATGAGAAACAGGCAACAGGCACTGCCTCTGGAATTAAATAGACTTTTTGTGTTGCAATTAAATTATGTTACCCCAACATTTCTTATTCCTGATATGAGCCTGCTATACCATGTACTTGTGTTATTGTTACTTCCAGTCCCCCAGATTTCCTATTTGAAACTGAATTTGGTAGGCTTGAGAGCACATCCATCCCAGTGTGGTCAGTTTTCTGGGAGAACAGCCTGCCTGTCTTCCGATGATAAAACTTGTGCTGACACATCCCCTGCACTGGGAAGATTAGTGTACTGCAGTATCCCCACTCCCACCTCTCAAAGCCCCTTAGGCAACTGAGAATAGAGATTATGTGATACCTTTTAAAAAAGAACAAAAGTTATTTATAACGATTTATATATATATATATATATATATATATATATATATATATATATATATATATACACAAATGTTTTGCTTTTTATTTCTATTTTAAATGGCAATCACAAGCTAAGGGTTCACAAATACTTTAACCACTTCCAGACCGCTATACGACTTTTTACGGCCACACTTTAAAGATGGATATCTAGGTAACTGCAGCAGCTGCTGCCACAACCGAGATATCCATTTTTAGTGTGAGCAGTCCTGTAAAACATAACGGTGGTCTCCGCGGCGCACTCGCCGCGAGATCGCCGTTATTGGCGGCGGGAGAGGCCCCCCCCCTCCCGCCGCTCTCCCACGCCCCTCTGCCGCTTACCGGAGCCGTCGGTAGCGGCGGAGGCGATCGGGTCTGTGCTGTGTGGGGATGCGAGTGAGGGAAATTTGTCCCTCACCCGTCCCCATGGCTCTGCTGGGCGGAAGTGACGTCAAAACGTCAGTCCCGCCCAGCGTCTTAAAGAAACATTTTTTTTTTTGTATTTTGAAAAAATTACCGTTTCAAATTTTAATATTTTTTTTTGCATTTTAGTCTAAATATGAGATCTGAGGTCTTTTTGACCCCAGATCTCATATTTAAGAGGACCTGTCATGCTTTTTTCTATTACAAGGGATGTTTACTTTCCTTGTAATAGGAATAAAAGTGATCATTTTATTTGTTTTATTTTTTCCAGTGTAAAAAATTATAAAATAAATAAAAATAAATAAGAAAAAAAAAAAGTAAAGCGCCCAGTCCTGACGAGCTCGCGCACAGAAGCGAACGCATACGTGAGTAGCGCCCGCATATGAAAACGGTGTTCAAACCACACAAGTGAGGTATCGCCGCGATCGTTAGAGCGAGAGTAATAATTATAGCCCTAGACCTCCTCTGCAACTCAAAAAATGCAACCTATAGAATTTTTTAAACGTCGCCTATCGAGATTTTTAAGGGGAAAAGTTTGATGCCATGCCACGAGCGGGCGCAATTTGTAAGCGTGACATGTTGGGTATCATTTTACTCGGCGTAACATTATCTTTCACAATACATAAAAAAATTGGGCCAAATTTATTGCTGTCTTATTTTTTAATTCAAAAAAGTAAATTTTTTCCAAAAAAAAGTGCGCTTGTAGGACCGCTGCGCAAATATGGTGTGACAAAAAGTATTGCAATGACCGCCATTTTATTCTCTAGGGTGTTAGAAAAAAATATATAATGTTTGTGGGTTTTAAGTAATTTTCTAGCAAAAAAAAATGTTTTAGTCTTGTAAACATTAAATCTGAAAAAACACCCACGGTAGAGAAGTGGTTATGGTGCCTCACTGCCAATAAAGTATATAATCAAGTCCGAGAAAATATTGCAGCTTACAAATCCAAGATATAGTGGCAGCATTAGTTTTCTTTTTTCAGATTAGAACAGTTTTTCAGCTACAGAAGATGTCTGTCGATCTGTCCAGAAGTGTTCAACCATATCTTAAAATTCTCATCCAAATTCTCCATTGGACACAATTCTGAAGCACAAAATTCCACGCATGCTTGGAATCAATCAGATTGAACTTCATTTTTCTTGGCTCATCATACGTGTTGTACGTCACTGCGTTCTTGACGTTCGCAATTTCTGACAATTTCTGACAACATTTGTGTGACCGTGTGTATGCAAGAAATGTTTGAGCCAACATCCGTCAGAAAAAAATCCACGGTTTTGTTGTCAGAATGTCTGATCGTCTGTACGTGGCATAAGTGTGTTTGTTCAAGCACTAATAAACTGCCAACACAGAATTCTCTTGCCTTTGTGGCTGTGCGTGATGAAGAAATGAGCTTGGGCATGTTATTTGGAGATATATATCTATCTTTCATGGCCCCCAATGAATCCCAGAGCGCCGCTCATGACCAAGGATGAGCTTGAGTGTGTTTTTTGACATGTAACACGCAACTTCCCTTTAAGAGGGAAGTTTCAGGAAAAAAATCTAATTTTAAATAAAGAACTGTGAAGCAAAATAAGGGTCCGTGCCCATCAATGCATCCTAATCAGTGCCCTCTGCAGCTTCACCATTGCCATGAATGCAGCCTTACCATTGCAAACAATGCAGTCTCACCATTGCCATGAATGCAGCCTTACCATTGCCAATGAGGCAGCGCCAATCAATACAAAATATATCTTTTGTGGCCCCGGGGGCCACAAAAGATATATTTATATATCCAAATCACCATAGGGGCAGTATTTAACCAGAACGAGGGCCGCGATTGGCCCGCGGGCTGGACTTTGGACTTTTGTTGCCCCTGAAGCACGTAGCACGTAGGCTATTTTAATGTGACAAATACTATGAAAAATTAAAGCCACATTTCATTTTTCGCCTTTGAGTTTAAACTTTGAGTTTAATAAGGAATAAGTCACAGCAAAGAGCCATTGCTTTGATTCCAAACAATTTTAAAAAGATCTTTGCTGCATTTTAATTGTGGATTTATATGTTGTATATTGATTGGTGTTACTGGGGCTATTTTTTAACAGAATGCGGTTATTTTTATATCAATAATTAAAACTGATTTAACATTGTAAAACTGATATTGAATCATCATATGTACTAAGTTCAATGCATGTTTCTTATATCCTTGATTCACATTACATTAATTTGAATTAGTATATATATATATATATATATATGTATATATATATATATATATTAGGGTCGTCCCGATACCGATACTAGTATCGGTATCGGGACCGATACCGAGTATTTGCGGGAGTACTTGTACTCGCGCAAATGCTCCCGATGCCTGGCCGAATACTTTTTTGTATTTATCAACATGTTCTATGAAAATTCTTTGAGTTTCGAGTTCTTCATAATTCTAAAGAAAATATCCTTAGTCTGTATTGTGGTTTGAAAACTGTCCATGACATTTAAAAAAAGTATCGGTATTCGTATGTAATATAATAGAACGGAGGATCAGTCCGTTTAATTACATGCTGCAGGGCGTTCGTAAATGACTGGATAAGAGGTTCCAAATCTGAACCATTTTTATTTTCTTTGTCATTCCATTCTTTCATCTAATAAATACAACATTACATTTGTGGGGTTCCTGGCATGGCAGATAAGGAATGACATTACATCTAATACCAAACACAAATGTCATCAGTCTTCTAAAGGTAATATTATTTTCAAAACTCATATTCTATTTATATAATTCAAGTTCTTATTAATATCTATCTATTCATACCTACATTTTAACCTGTTTCCACCAGCTGTACACATACATGTAGTAATCTATTGGGTGGGCCTTAATACCTAGCTGCCACACATATGCATTTACAGGGAATCACTATTTTTTGCTGAGAATGTGGATCACTGTGCTCTCCCAGTACAGTAGACAAACGGTTATTGTTTATGATTGGACCAATCATGTAATCACTGTGACAGCCAATCTCAGAAGTCACATGATTTGGAAGCCTGCCTTCTCTTTCTGGCAGTAAGACCCATTTAACCACTTAAGACCCGGACCATTATGCAGCTAAAGGACCTTGCCCCTTTTTGCGATTCGGCACTGCGTCGCTTTAACTGACAATTGCGCGGTCGTGCGACGTGGCTCCCAAACAAAATTGGCGTCCTTTTTTCCCCACAAATAGAGCTTTCTTTTGGTGACATTTGATCACCTTTGCGGGTTTTAATTTTTGCGCTATAAACAAAAATAGAGCAAGAATTTTGAAAGAAAATCAACTTTTTTTCCCTCAGTTTAGGCCGATACGTATTTTTCTACCTATTTTTGGTATAAAAAAAAAATCGCAATAAGCGTTTACCGATTGGTTTGCGCAAAATGTATAGGGCCAGATTCAGGTAGACTTATGATGGGTTATCAGTAGATACGCCGTCGTAACTCAGAATCTGCGCCGTCGTATCTTTAAGCGTATTCTCAAACTGAGATACGCTTCTCTGTTGCTAAGATACGACCGTAAGTCTCATACGCCGTCGTATCTTAGCTGCCGATTTACGCTGACCGCTAGGGGATTTACGCCTAGAATATGTAAATTAGCTAGATACGCCTATTCATGAACGTACGCACGGCCGTCGCAGTAAGATATACGGCTTACGTAAGGCGTTTTTCAGGCGTAAAGATAAAGCAACAAAAAGATGGCGAATTTCACGTCGTTTATGTCGTTTGCGTAAGTCGATTCAGAATGGGGCTGGGAGTAAGTTACGTTCACGTCGAAAGCATTGACTATTGCGAAGTGATTTTGAGAATGCGCACTAGGATACGTCCACGGACGGCGCATGCGCCGTTCGTTAAAAGCGTCAATTATGTGGGGTCACAATTTGTTAGCATACAACACGCCCACACCAGCCTACTTTGAATTACGCGGGCTTACGCCGGACCATTTACGCTACGCTGTCGTAACTTAGGGAGCAAGTGCTTTGTGAATACAGCACTTGCCTCTCTAATTTACGACGGCGTAGCTGAGATCTGAGATACGCTACGCCCGCACAAAATGACGCCAGTGTACCTGAATCTGGCCAATAGCGTTTACAAAATAGGGGATAGTTTTATGGCATTTTTATTAATATTTTTTTTTTTTTACTACTAATGGCAGCGATCAGCGATTTTTTTCGAGATTGCAACATTATGGCGGACACATCGGCCAATTTTGACACATTTTTGGGACCATTGTCATTTTCAATGACAATTGCAGCTTGGGAGTTAACCACTTGGGGGCACTGTAGGGGTTAAGTGTGACCTCATATGTGTTTGTAACTGTAGGGGGGCGGGGCTGGACATGTGACGTCATTAATCGTCTTTCCCTATATCAGGGAACAGACGATCAATGACACTGCCACTGTGAAGAACAGGAAAGGTGTGTTTACACACATCTCCCCGTTCTTCAGCTCCTGTGACCAATCGCGGGACACCGGCGGTGATGGGATCCACAGCTCCCGCGGTCACGGAGCTTCGGACCAGGTTGTGGGCACGCCCCACAGCTGGGCACTTAAAGGGGACGTACAGGTAGCATTTTTGTTAGCATCAAAACTGCTTCCCCCCCCCCCCCCTATTCAAGTTAATAGGCGTGTAGAAGTTGAAACGGAGGTTGGATTTCCACCTGTCCAGGATTCAACCAGACAGTCTGGGTTTTGAATTTTGTGTCCGGGTTTCAGTCTGCTTGAAACCCAGACACATGATTCAGACTGGGCTGTGGCTCCCCAAGTAACAGATATAGTCACACACAAATCTGTTTGCATGTGGGAGCTGCGGGCGGCAGGTTTGGCATCACTGAAGGGTGATGTCAGCAAGAGAAATTGGGCCACACCCTCTGTTGGCCACATTACTACACTAAATGGGGCACCCAAATATGTCCCAGGTCTTTTATAATCATATAGGGCCAGATTCACGTACATCGGCGTAGTGCAACTCCTTTAAGTTAGACCGGCTTAATTTCGAGGCGCAAGTACCGTATCCTCGTAGTATTTTCGGCCAAATTTGCACGGGTGCAATGTAAATTCCGAGGTGTAAGGCGGTGTAATTCAAAGTGGGAAGGACGTGGGCATGTTCCATTGAAATGAGCCGTGACCCCATGCAAATGAAGGGCCGGCCAGACTGGGCATGTGCACATGAAGCAGACTATGGTCAGCACCTCTCTGAGAATGCTCAGAACTCGGCACGGCGCAATCAGTTAGATAGGAACTAGGCCCGTCAGACTTAGTGAGCTATGCACAGTGCTTAAATAGACCGAGTGAAATGCCCTTCCATTGCAAAAGTACATCCAATTTTTTTCCCTTCCTGAAGCAAGGTGCTTTTATTCCATTGTCTGTTGCTGTTTGGAGGTTTGTGTCGTGTCGGTGTGTGTATATATATATATATATAAAATATTAAATAAGATAATTATAATAATATTAAAATTAGTAAATTTATATTAGTTAAAAAAAAATATATATATATTATATTAATTATTATAAAATATATACTAAACAGAAAAAAAATGTATATAAAATATATATTTACCCATTAGGGTGAAAAGAGCCACTGGCAAGGAAATGGAGTGTTGCCAGTACCTTGCCCAGTGGTGGTAGGCAGATCCTCTCCCGTGTAAGAACAGGGGAGGCCGCGCTATGGTGAATAAAGTAGCTGTTGCCTCCCAGTAGGATCCCTATATGGGGAGCTAATATAAATATGTATAGTAGAAAGGGAAATGGCGCTGCTAAATTAATACCTTTGTCGGGTATTAATCTTTGGGCCTGCTGGCCTGCACAGGCTCCTGACCTAATTAATCCAACTTTATTCAATTTCACTGAAATTAGTGGAAGCTGAGGAACCAACATCTACCCTCCCATTAACACAGGGTATCTCTCCAATTGCACCCTAATTCCAGCCAAAAGGGGGGCCTATTACCATTGGGCTCACCCCACGGATATACCTGACAAAGATCCTCTCCCATGCCCTCCTCCGTGCCCTCCTCTTTCTGCGCTCATCTAAAGTCAGTAGTATAGCTATGAGCAAGGATGCCCCTGGCATGTTGGCATACAGATTAATGTCCTGCAAGTGTGGCTGCTCAGCTCGGCCCTAATGGTGTTGCTTTTGCTGACATGTAGACGGATTGTCTAATTTTAAACCTGCTTTTATATGGTCTAAATTTAGACCGGTTTGTGGATCGGCGTATCTCCCTCATTTGCATATTTGCATAGCAAATCAATGGTGTGTCTAGTGCAGTTTTGCACGCAAGCTGCGCCGGTCTATCCAAATTACGTCGGTCTAAAAAATGTGGATTTCAGGCGTATATCGTTTTGGGGATACGGTGCATAGATAAGCGTGTGCATTTTTAGACTTACTTTTAAAAAAAAAAAAAAAATGCACTGTGCCGCTTAAGTGTTCGGGGTATGGCTTGCAGAAAAGGTGGCAACCCCTAAAAGGAGTTCAACTGCAGATCACTTAGACCTACAACAAATTCTTATTAATCTCAGAAGCTTCTCAGACCGATGACAAAAGCAAACTCATCTACACAGGCCAAAGCCCATTGACACAGACCATTATAAACATCAATTCTTCGTGCAACCTTTTCATGTAGTGAGAAGTTTGCAGCCGATTTGTCATCAAGAAAAATAACTTTCGTTACATGTCACATGTTCCCTTGTCACTATCTGGGTAATTTTTTTATTGTCATTCAAAATGTATTCTGTATTCAGCTATGTTATTAATTGTTTAAGTACCATGAAATGTGTGTGTTCCTAATGCACTATTCATGGCAGGACCAAGATCCCAGTCCAATGTTTAAATGACCATAAAATGTTGGTGAAAGATTATATTTGAAAACTTGCTCTATGTGGGTGTATATACAGTATAAGTAGCTACGGTGTATATAAAGTGCTTTTATAAAGTACTAGTGATAATAACTTTGCTTTGGCCACATCTGGATTGCGATTTACATGTAACAGGATAAAGGTGATCTGTTATGACAGCAATATGGGGGTGCCATTGCTGACCCCCTTCTGAAAATGCCATTTACCGGGCGTCAATATTTTCTGAATCATAGAGAGAATAAGTATGCAGCACATGAAGTCAGAACTGCTGATCTGCACACCTGCTCCAGGTTAATGAATTGTCAAGTAGTGAAGCCGTTGGATCAGCATCACCTAGGCAGTCAGAATTTTTTAGAAATAATTCAGAACAGGACTCATGATATTTATCTCAAGTTTTCCTTAGGCAGAATGTTCAGGGATAAGGATAAGATCATTTACAGCTTTTGGCCACAAGGTGGCAGGAACAAGCTGTGCTGCCTATAGATTAAATGCACAGCACATCAGCTAATAATGGATGTGGCTAAAATCAGGCTCCTTTATTTCACAGTCCAGGTCAGGCCCACCTGCACATTTTAGTGACCTGAAGGAATATAAAGCCACCAATAAAATTATACATGTGTTACATCTTAAATGAAGAATCAATATCACTTAAAGATAAGTAATAAGCCTGGGTGAAAAAAAATACAAATACTACAAATACTGCAGCTTCTGACTTTTAGGCTGCATTCACACCTTAGCGTAGGCGATTTGCGGCGTTTTGTACCGCGATTTGCAGCGACAAAACGCGTAGTTTTTAACCCCGGTTTTTGTACAGGTCATTGTTGGCTATGCCGAACGCCGAAGCCGCCCGATATGCACGTCGAAAAAGGGTCTGGGACTTGTTTGAAAATCGGCGTTCGGCGTTCTTTCGACGTACGGCGTTGTGCGTTAGGAGATGTGAACCATCTCCATAGACAATAATGTTATTTCGACCCTCCAGCGTATTGTAGCGTCGCGCTTCAGGCGACAAAACGCCTAAGTGTGAATGGAACCTTAATATATAGTCACCTAGCTGTCCAGGGAGCCTGCGATGTCGGCACCCCAGCCGATCTTCGAATCGACTCCTGGGTACTGCCGTCATCATTCCTGGTAAGGGAACCGTCAGTAAAGCCTTTCAGCTTCACTGCGGGTTCCTGACTGCGCATGGGCGAAGCGCGCTGCACTTTCTAATTGGCCTGGCGGCAGGGGAATGAGGAGGGGAAGAGGAACTGTCAAAAATGGGTCCCCCCTCCCCCTAAAAGGTGCCAAATGTGACACTGGAAGGGGGAGGAAGCGTATAAGCAGAAGTTTCACTTATGGGTGAAACTCTGCTTTAAGTGAAGTTATATCCTTAATTTCTCTTCCCTTCACCCTCTTTTCCACCCCACAGCTTATATATATATAATATATCACCATCCCTTCTGCCCTATTCCTATTACTGTGCCCACCAACTCCAGCTAATTCTACATTCACATGCTGATAAAACTTCCAGGAGGCTGGGGCATGTCCCTTCATTTAAATCGCACTCTCACATTATCGCCCTGGGCCTCCATCATTTAAGGGTGCCCAACGCTCCCATCACCCTACACACTTTGGAAGCAGCGGCAATCCACAGAACTTAGTTTCCATTCCTCTTCTTTCCAAAACCAGCCTTCCTTTCTCCTGCACCCTGTGAAATGCCCACTCTGTCTGTAACAAACTCCCCTTCTTCCATGACCTCTTTATCACAAATTCCTTCAATCTACTTGCCATTCCCGAAACCTGGTTTTATGAATCCGACACTGCTTCTCCTGCTTTCCTCTCTGGTGGTGGTCTTCTCTGGACTCACTGCCCCAGACCCAGTGGATGGAAGATTGGTGGAGTGGCAATTCTTCTAGCCCCACACAGCCCCTTTTAGGTACTTCACCCACCTCCCTCCCTGACACTCTTCTCTTTTGAGGCACATTGTTTTTGTCTATTTTCTCCAGTTTCTCTAAGAATTGCTGTCATGTACCGACCCTCTGGACCAGTATCAACCTTCCTTCATGTCTTCTCCGCCTGGCTACCCTACTTTCTCTCTTCTAAAATTCCCACAAATCATTTTCGGTGACTTCCTGCTGCTACTTCTAAACTTCTCAGTCTAACCTCCTCTCTTGACCTGAAGCAATGGATAAAGGCTTCGACTCACTCTAATGTCAATGCCCTTGACTTTGTATTCTCCTATCAATGCACTCTGTGCAACCTCTCCAACAACCCTCTCCCACTCTGTTTTCAACTTCTTTTAATAATTTTTTTATACAAAAATTATAGAAATTCATTACATTATACAATTACTTATTCTCCTGTATGTCAGATAGGGCCCATATTATAATATAGGATCTCTCCTTTTTCCTATCTTTCTTTCCCCTAATCTTCTCCAGGAGTTCTGCGATCTTTTCACTTTAATACTACTACGCTCATGCAGGACACACGGAAAAAAAAACTCTCTTTTATATACCTTTCTTCCCTTATCTGTTTTTCCATAAATTGGATTTCATTCATTTCACATATCCATTCAGTTATAGTCGGACTTTTTGTATTTCTCCATTTACGGGCTATTATTATTCTGGCTGCGGTTGTCATGTGGAGAAAAATATCCGTCTTAATACCCTCTCCATTTCTGATCACCAGCTTATTCGTTTCGGACTCTCCCCTGTCATCCACCTCCTCTCCCTCCAACCGTCTAACAATTAGTCGTAGAAAGCTAGCCACTTCAACACTTTTCTTCTCTACTCCACTACTGACCAGCTCTATGACAAAATCAAATCCCTGTCCTACCCCAACCTAGCCACTTCTGCCTACAACAGCACACTGTCACCCTCCCTAGATAAGCTTGCCACCCTCATTACATAGAGTATCAGGCCCTGGCCCTACAACCTTGGCAAACAGATGACACCAGAAGTCTCAAAGCACCTGTGGTGTAAGTCTAAGTCCCAGAAAGACTTCAAGCTTTTTTACAACGTCCCCCCTTAACCACCTGCCCCCTGGATTCTGCTCACTCCCAAATGCTACTGTCACTCTCTGGCTCTATTCTACACTCACTCACATCTTTCATCTCTACCTCTCTTCTGGCACCTTCCCCAACTCTCTAAAACAACAAGCACTAGTCATCCTCATTCTTAAAAAGCCCACCAATCTTAACAACCTACACCCCATCGGATTACTCTCTTTCTCCTCCAAACTCTTTGAGCATCTTGTCTACAACCAAGCGAGCAACCATCTGACTGAGAACAAACTTTTTGATCCCTTTCAGTCCATATTTCACCCTTAACACTCCACGGAAACGCCTCTCCTTAAATTCACAAACAATCTACTAACAGCTAAAAACGATGGACACTATTATGTACTACTCCTCCTGGATCTCTCTCCTGCCTTTGACACAATGGACCACCCCGTCCTCCTCAAAAAACTACACATCTTTGGTCTCCGTGACTGTGCTCTTTGCTAATTCTAATCCTATCTATCCCACCATACCTTCAATGTCATTTACAATTCTACTTCCTCCTCTTCTCTTCCTTTCTCCATCGGGGTCCCCGAGCTCATAATATTTCCTTACCCACGTGCCCCTTCCCCTGATTTCTCTGTCAAAATTGATGGCTTAACTATTAACCCATACCCTAGTGCCAAGGTCGTAGATGTAATCCCGTCCTTTTAGCCCCACATCCAATCAATGTTCAAAAAAAGCTTGCTGCCTTAACTTCCGCAATATCTCCCAGATGTCACTTCCTAACCAATGACATCAGAAAGCTTCTAATTCACTCCCTGGTTATCTCTTGCCTTGACTACTGCAACAACCTCCTTATTGGCTTACGCTTACATAGGCTATCCCCCTTTAGTCCATCATGAATGCTGCTGCCAGGCTCATCCACCTTACAAACTGCTCAGTGTCTGCTACCCCTCCCTGTCAATCCCTCCACTGACTTCCACCCACCCAATGAATTAAATTCAAGATACTAACAACTTACAAAGCCATCCATAACTCTGTCCCGAGCTACTAACCCCCTCTAAACCCATACTTAAAGGAGTTGTAAAGGAAAAGATTTTGTTTTCCTGAAATGACTGTTTACAGCAGGGGTCCTCAAACTACGGCCCTCCAGCTGTTCAGGAACTACAATTCCCATCATGCTTAGTCATGTCTGTGAATGTCAGAGTTTTGCAATGCCTCATGGGATGTGTAGTTCCACAACAGCTGGAGGGCCGTAGTTTGAGGATCCCTGGTTTACAGGGTATAGAGACATAATCGTTAACGGATTCCTTTTAAAAATGATTAAAAATAGATAAAAATGAATCATATAATGTACCTGCAGTTTCAGTTTCGTTTTTGCATGCTGTTTCCTGCTTCTGTGATGTACAGAGCCACAGAGCCAATACAGGGCAGTGATGGTTTGGAAAACGAACGTGATTGGTGCTGAGGGGTTTTAGACACACAGTAATTACACCTCCTTGATTAGTGACCACAGAGAGAAAGCTCCCAGTACTGTGGTTATAAGGAAACAGACAACCAGGAAGTGTGGAGATCAGAGAAGGATTACAGCAATTTGAGAGCAAAAACTAACAATGAGGACATGAAAACAGCACTGCATTAAGGTAAAGGAAGCTATTAAGATGAAAAAAATAATCCTTTACAAACCCTTTAAGCCCCCATCAGCTCTCTAGCTTCCTAGTCACCTTATTCAATGCTCGCCTCCAGGACTTTTCCAGAGCCTTCTCTTTCAGATTCCTGAAAACTCATCTCCTCAAAGACGCCTATCTGATCCCCACCTAACAACTGTACGTTTTCTCCATCTGCCCATCCCCCACAGGCATTACCTTTTTTCTTTCTCTTGATCCTCTCCCTGAGATTGTAAGCTCCTACTGTATTAAACTGTATTGTAATTGTACTGTCTGCCCACATGTTGTAAAGCGCTGCGTAAACTGTTGGCACTATATAAATCCTGTATAATAATAATAATATTTTCATGTAAATGTAGAAAAACCAAATAGCCAGGTTACCAATCTTGTCAAACTGCAGTGGTAAAATGACGTTTTCATATTAGATTATTGTTATTAGTACATTATTTTATGTTTAAATAAAGATAAACCCCTCTTTGTAGTTTTGGACGGAGTGGAGTGGGATTACAACATCTGTCAGGTTTCTATTGCTGTCGGTGTCCCCATTAAAGCGGTAGTAAATTAGCTTTTTTGTCCTTGTACCTACAGGCAAGCCTATAATATGGCTTACCTGTAAGTACAGTAAATCCCCTCCTAAACATGCACCATTCATGTGTAGCAGCCAGGGACATCAATGGCACATGCGCACTGCACTTTCAATGGACGGCATGCCATCCATGGAAAGAGCTGTGCTGCAGCCTTGATATTATTTCTGGTGACCCTGGAGACAACTCGGCATTACCTCACTTTGAAGGGATTTCCTCTCACTTCCTGTTTTCAAATATTGGACAGGAAGTTAAGGGAAATCTCTCCAATCGCATACAGGTGGCAAAAAAAAGGACTTCCAGGGGTTGTAAATGTTCTGTTTATATATCCAAAAGGAAAACGTTTTGCTTTTGGTTCTACTTTAAGGATGAAATAAATGATAAAGTATTTGGCCCCACATGTGAAGTTGTGCCATAGAAACCATTCAGAATCTATTTTAATATTCAAACCGTTGGTGATAAAAATGGCAGCTGAACTCAGACTAGCTGCTGGGGGTAACAACCCTTCTTTTAAATGTTTTTCCTATGTGGACCCCAGTGAATGGTTCTCTTATGGCCTTATTTACAAGTCCTACTATTTTTCATTCATCCAGGTACGAGAATTAGGGTGCAAATCAGTAATAATTTAACACTAGTTATCTCTCCAGTTTTAAAGTGAGAAGAAGTGAATAAAACATACAACATACACTATTCCTTAAAGCTAGTTTAAGAAAAAAATAGTATATAACCTAAGAACTTTTTGCATAAAAAGAAAAAAAAAAGAAAATCCCAGGTCGTCCCTACAGCTAGTCTACTCAACTTGCAAACAATTGCCTTTCACTGTGCTGCAATCGCATGTATTGCATATGTCTGCGAGGCAGTAAAGGCATGGCCCCATAGACTTAGTCTTGCTGTTTACGCCATGGAATTTCCTGAGCAGCTCCATGCCCAGGTTCAGGCAGGCAGCTGGGGGAGGTAAAACCGCATTGTTGTTTTACCTCCCCCAAGCTGCATGTGTGAATGAAGCCTTTGGTATTCAGATGTATGCTGCTAACTCAGGTGATTATGTACCAACCACATTTTTTTTATTGTTTTTTTATTTACGTCTATTTTTCCTGCTAAATAATCAGCTGCTCTATAAAACAACAAAGGTAGCAGAATATCATCCAATAGGCCAGGGTCATAATGAATTAATCTATTTAGGTTAATGAGGTAAAATGAGCACATCTTATGATCTACCTTGGCTTCGGGGTCGCTGTTGATGCTAGAGGAATCCTCTTCATCAGAATGAGTGACATTTCTGTGGATGAGAATGCATGTTTATACAGTATATCCAGAACTTACTCATCATAATAAGACAGTAATAATCTCTAATAGTATGTAGTCTTAACTGACCTAGTGCCCCTACTTACAGTATGTGCCATATAATGATCAGAAATTATGTTATTACAAGATTAGCTGCTGACTTTTAATAAACAGACACTCACCTGTCCCACGGTCCAGCAATGCGGCCGCTCAAAGCCTCGCTTCTCTCCCCCTCCACTCTGAGGCGCCAGCATTGCAAGTGCGAATGTGTGAGCCACGCTGTGCGTTATGAATGGCTGGGCAATCTCCTGTGTCCCAGAAGATTGCAGGGAGGTGGGAGGGAGAGGTGAACTTCCACTCGGCGCCAAGATGCCAGGAGAGAAAGTGGGAGCAGGGTACCCGCCCCCCCCCCAAAAAAAATGACATGCCAAATGTGGCATGTCAGGGGGTCACAAGTACTTAAAGCAGAAGTTCCACTTTTAATAAACATACTTAAATACCACCAAAAGACAGCTGTATCTGTCTAGGAAAATGATAAAAAATGTATTTGGATACAGTGGTGCATGACCCAGTAATTGTCCCAGAGTGGTCAGCGGGAATGGAAAATTTTCTGGCATCAGTGGGAGTAAACGTTTTCCCACCTTTGGTATTAGATGGAGGAATAAGCTCCCATTGTTGTTGTCAGTGGGGGAAATGGAACCTCATTGCTGATGTCAGTGGTAGGAATTAAGTTCCATTTCTGGTGTCAGAAGGCAGAATAGTGTCTCATATTAGTGGGATGAATAGAGCCCCAAGGGCTGGATAAAGGCAAGCAAAGGGCCGTAGTTTGGAGACCCTGGTGTAGAGGTTACGAGAAAGCTTATACTCTCCCAATCCTTCATCCACCATAAAATGCTGCTCCCCATGGTCCAGCAGTGGACTTTTTCTGGTCTGTGGATGCTTCTCTGGGCTTGATGATGTCAGAAACAGTCCACAACTCAAGACCGCTGGAGTGCGAGGGTGGCTGGCTAAGTCTTGTGCTGGGAGGATCAGCGGTTTAGGTAAGTAAATCTCCTTTCTCCTCTCCCCTAGACAAAAACAAGCTGCTGACCCATGCACTGCATAGGAAAAAAAAATGTGACCAGAGATGGGCTTTAAATCACAGCACTGAAGACATGGAGCATTATAGATTAGTGCTGAAGTGGTAAAGAGTTTAAAATGTAGTAGATTATTCCCAGTAAGGTAGAATTCATCTATATTATCCCCCCGCTCCAAAACATCCTTAACTTGTATTACTAATTGTGCTGATTCCAGTAAGCTGAAAACAAACCCTGCATAGTGAAAGCCTAATACCTCAGAATGATACATATCCTGTTCCTATGAATACTAATGATGCTACAAACTGACTGAGTTGTGCATGTATTCAATGCATAATGATTACAATGATAAGAGGTGCTGTGACTAGGCAGGGGGAAGATATGCATATATGGATTATGGCTTTTTGTTGCAGTAAAATAAGTGGAATGGAATGGAATGAAATATAGACCACTTTAAATACAAATGTCTACTTAATACATGTCTGTGCATCATTTTACTCACATAACTGAATGAGCATCATTAAAAAGAATACAATATGTTGAAACGATTCTGTTCATCTGTCCTACAATTATATGAGCTGTCTATATACCAATAATAATATTTACTTTCATACCTTTTACTTTCAGAGGTTGTCAGTTATCATGTCCTGACAATTAATTTGTTCATTGTTATAAGTGAAAAGGGTTGAAAAGTGAGCATGTGTAAGTACATTTGACGAAAGTTCTTGTTGCAGCTTCCAGAGAGGTATAGAAATCTGTATGCCTTATTAAACCAGCAATAAAAAAAATAAAAAAAACATATATATTGCAGCTAACCAATCCTTAAAGCCTGCCTCCAGGAAAAACAAAAATCACTCTTGCAGTACCCCCCCCCCCCCCAATACACACAAACGCTGCAAGGGTTAATTGTTCATTTAGTCTAGGGGTAGAGGATTAAAATGAAATTCTAGCTTGACCTTAACTACTAAAACCAATCCCAACCCCCTCCTGATACCTATGCTTACTAATCTTTGTATGAAAGATAATTACCTAGTTTCAGCTTGCTGTTGTCAGGTCACGTAAAAACCCCTGTATCAGCCAGTGGCAGCTGCAGGGGAGAGGAGAGAGTGCTCCATTAACAACTAAAATATTCTGGAGCGTTGAAGTCACCCATAAGCTTCAATGGTCCATCCAGTGTCAGCGCTCCCTCCTTTCATTTGAAGCCATGCTGGCTGACACAGGGTTACCGAATCACTGTGGACTGGAGTGGCCAAAAAATTGAGTATATACTGTACATCTTTCTAACAGAAATTAGTTAACATTGGTGTTAGGAAGGGGGAGAGACAGTTTAGTTAGGGTTAGGCTATAATTCCACTTAAAGAAAATATACCTACCCTACTCCTAGCTAAAGTAGGGTCCCTCTAGCAACTGGCCCCCTCTCTGCTCTGGTTGCACTCCAGCCTTCTCAACGTACAATACAGAGTTACTGTCCCTTTATTGTACATTTTGATGCAGAGTCTCTGTCCACATACCGGAGCTTTGGGTGGAGGACGAGAGCACTAAAGTTGGCTGGAGCTAGGAGACAGGGAAGTGATTGTTCTGCTATACCCTAGACATAACAAACAATTAAGGGTGCACTGCAAGGGTGTTTTTTTTATCATTTTTATGGAGTTAGGCTTGGATCAGACTTAGCAGCCTTCATAGGGATGGATCAGACTTGGCAGCCTTCATAGGGATGGGTCACACTTGGCAGCCTTCATAGGGATGGATCAGACTTGGCAGCCTTCATAGGGATGGGTCACACTTGGCAGCCTTCATAGGGATGGATCAGACTTAGCAGCCTTCATAGGGATGGATCAGACTTATCAGCCTTCATAGGGATGGATCAGATTTAGCAGCCTTCATAGGGATGGATCAGACTGAGCAGCCTTCATAGGGATGGATCAGATTTAGCAGCCTTCATAGGGATGGATCAGATTTAGCAGCCTTCATAGGGATGGATCAGATTTAGCAGCCTTCATAGGGATGGATCAGACTGAGCAGCCTTCATAGGGATGGATCAGATTTAGCAGCCTTCATAGGGATGGATCTGACTTGGCAGCCTTCATAGGGATGGATCAGATTTAGCAGCCTTCATAGGGATGGATCAGACTGAGCAGCCTTCATGGGGATGGATCAGACTTAGCAGCCTTTATAGGGATGGATCAGACTTGGCAGCCTTCATAGGGATGGATCAGACTGAGCAGCCTTCATAGGGATGGATCTGACTTGGCAGCCTTCATAGGGATGGATCAGATTTAGCAGCCTTCATAGGGATGGATCAGACTGAGCAGCCTTCATGGGGATGGATCAGACTTAGCAGCCTTTATAGGGATGGATCAGAACGAGCAGCCTTCATGGGGATGGATCAGACTTAGCAGCCTTTATAGGGATGGATCTGACTTGGCAATTTTCAGAAGGATGGAGGGAACACACACCAGACTCTTCATACCTAATAGTGGTTATGTGAGTTGCTATGATGTGGTAGTTAGGCTCCTTGCTGAATTCTAATTTACGCTACAGGTTACATGAAAACCTCTGATGTATTAAAGAGCACTTTAACAAAAACAAATTTGTTTTTAAATAGGATGGAAATGCAAGACTTGATCCCCCATTGTTTTTACTTTTGTCAGGATGCTGTCAGAAAGGTCTTCATTTCCACCAACTAGGCTGTGACAGTAAAACGCTTCCCTATAGAAGAATATATGGAGAATTCATTTCTGCTGAGCTCAGCTTGTCAGGAGATCACGCCACAAGCGGGGAGAGATGTTCCTGTCAGGGTGCAGCATGCAGCAAAAATACAGCAAGGGATCAAAAAACATTTGCAATGTGAATTATATAAAACAAGCCAACAAACATTGGCAGTCTTTTTAACGTAAACCAAAAAAATGGACAATTGCAATATTTTGAAGAAACCATCACCCAACTAAATCATCCACTAAATATTGCATACAATTTATACTGTAACATTTCATGTTCTTGCCTTAGTTTTAAAGAGGCGTAGCGTAATGTAGCTCCTTCAAACTCCTTTAGACTTGGGTCTGGGTTCTCTGTGGCTGCGTGCAAATCCTACAGACAAACAGATCTTATATTAGAACACAGCAACAATCAGTCACACAGTATGACTGTGAAGAAAATAGGGAGGTAAAGACAGTGATCCATAGCTACTAGCAAAGGCTACTATGCAGTGAGACATCATGTGCAGAATGAAGGCATGAAGTGTTTCATCAAATCCATATTTGCTTCACATAAGATAAGGATTAACCGGTGCATGTTTTTTCTCTCTGTGGCTAATTCATCATGCACTGATAAATCCATCATCGTCCAATAAACTAGCCCCTGTGGAGTAACGCAGCATGAAATTATGCTTATCTCATGTGACGTAAATCTGTCCATCTGAAGAGTGGACTTTACACTGTATACATA